>LPNX010056110.1:0-134458 GCA_001517045.1 Pseudotsuga menziesii
CGGGGTACAATGTAATACAAGTGGTTCTCCCGGTTGGACCATCGGGGACCACAAAAGATACATAAAGAATATTCTTCGAAGTTACAATATTTCAACACTCTGGAAGATAAAGAACATTCTTCAACAACAAATCATGGAATCCAGGCATCTTCAGTCGAATGGTGCCCATTCCCTTTGGTTTAAGACTTGACTTATCTGCAAAGTAAACTATGCCATTTATTGTTTCATCAAGTTCTTCAAAATAGTCTTTTCTAAAAGTCATGTGTGATGTTGCACCAGTAACAAGTAGCCAACAATCTATGTAAGATGAAAGTGAAGTCATTTCATTAATACCAAGATTACACTGTGCAACAATACAATGAGCAGAATTTGAAGATTTACTAGCATCTTGGTTCATATTTTCATCTTTCTTCTGGTTATGTCTGTCTTTGATGGAGTCCCACGAAGCCCAACATTGATCTATTGTGTGCCCAATCTTTCCACAATGCTTGCACTTCAAATCTGATCTTTTGCTGGAGTTGTTTCTGCCTCCTCTACCTCTGAATTTTCTTCTTCCTCTGCCTCTCATGCTGCTTTATCCTTTGGGATGATCTTTGGATGCTATAGATTGCATATTATGTGATTGAATCTTGCAACTACAACAATAGGAGAAAAAGAAGAAAGAGTAAAGGTGCAGGTCTAAGTCTCTGCCACCTTCCTCAAGCTTTACAACAAAAATAATTCTGCAGCCCTGTGTTAATAATTCTAGAGTGTTGTTTACAAGTACAATTCAAATTCTTTTATGAAAAATCACAAAAATACATCTATACAAAATATTGCATTAGACTAGTAGAATACTCAAACAATTGAGTTCACTGCACTTCTAGTAGTTCACACTCTTCAAATAGTCTTTAGTTTGGTCTTCAGTCACAGCAATGGTCTTCACATTCAGAAGAAACAGCTCGTAGCTCCACACGAAATATAGGGTTTTGAACAGCACCAGTCAACAGTTTCGAGCTTATACTATTCAAGTTCACGATTCCAATACACTCCACACATTTGAATGAGGGCACAAACACCAAAAATATTCACATGTAATGGTCACGGTTTCAATCTCAACACACGGCAAACACCAACAATATTCTCATGTAATGGTCACAGTGTCAACACACAACTTCAAATTGAAAGGAGGAAACCCAATACTCCCATACGTATACATCCAAACTAAAAGCTTTAATACATCAGTCACATGCCTCTTCAATACATTAAATATAAGCAGCATAACCCATACATCATGCTCAAGCTCATCCAACAGCCTCACCATTCATGACTTATACATAGCATTCACGGTCCTCTTTCACTCAACACAAATGAAAATGTTTGTAGACTTTCCAAAAAAACTCCACACACAGGAATTAGGGCATAAATTAGGTTTTATACACTTCCAACGGTTATAAGTAAATACAACACCAAGATTTTACCTCCATACACTTTAGAAACTATGTGAATATTCACCATCAGCATTCAGTCACTGGCATTCAAAGGAATTACATCAACACAGTCAGGCTTCACACATCTTCAATCAATAGCATATCATAGCTTCTTGTCAACGCAGTCTTCACGGTCTCCACGCAAATGTATGAGAGCACATGAGTCTTCATCCTTCTATCATCATTCTCCAACAAACTTGCAGTAATAAAGTAGCAATGCGGCTTCAATCCCTAGAGCATGGAGCCCGAATGTGTCATTCTCACATTAGGCAACAACTATTTCTTTCACTTCTCTGCAGATATAATAAAGGGATGGATCACGACCCTCCAAGATAGGTCAACAAACGCAATAAATTCAGTACCAGGATGTAGCTAGAGGATGTTGCTGGAAGAGGGCTCAACATTAGCGTGAGTGTAGAATTAGAGAATGTAGTTCTAGTACTTAAGAGTAAACTCTCACTGATAACATTGAAAGCTTTATTTAAAATCGTGGATAGCAAGTAGAGGAAATCTCTACAATGAGAAAGAAGCTGGGTGGAAACACGATGGAGGTCTCAGCAATAACACGAAGTATGAAATAAGACGGTGAACAAGAGATGAACTTCTTATTATACAAAATTAGGGTGAGGCATATAATCGTTCGGGTGGTCAAATCATGCAGCAAATTGAGGAAACGTACCATTTCATACCTCATTCCTCATCACAGGTCATGGAGGAGAATAACACACACAATGAATGCACAAATGCTGGAAAAGAGAATGCATGTGACTGGCAGATGATGAGGCAGAATTAATTTTGAGTGCGTGCAGCAGAACTGGAGGAGAAACATTCAATTCTGATCAGAGGGCAGACACATTAATGGGCTAGTAGTCTGGCAATGCACCGGAAAGCATACAAGTAGCATACCAAGACTAGAACGCAGCAGCAAGAGTTATGGCAGGTGGCTCTGATACCACTGTTGGGTAAAATAACTCCTGATTCATCTATTCCATGGCAAAATCATTTATTTATACATTACATATGCTGGTTGAGTTTCATCTTTCGACCAGCCTTTTCAGCTTCCTACATAACTATTCATTTTCCTTTATTTATTTACAAAATATAATCCCGACGGATTATATTCCAACAGATACAATGTTCGCCCAGTTGAACATGGTCCCTTGGGTTGCAACATAGAAGATGACAGGAACCCAACCCAACTTAAAAATTTTACCGTGGGTTCTCCCGAAAATCTTGTTCAGCATCAGGGCAATGAACCTATAAGGGGTCCTTAAGGTGGCAGTGTCATATTCCCCTGATGGCATAGTTCTGAAACTCTTGCCAGGTACCAGCATTCTTTTCAGTGTCTCAACTAGGTCCAGATTAATTTTCTTTAGCCAGTCTTCAATCAAGTATACCTCTACTTCATGTAAGTGGTAGGCTAGTGATACTTAACTAGGGCTATAAGCAGCATAACCCTGTTTGTCAACGTTGGCCAAAATCATGGTAGTTACATCTGCCCTGGGCAGAATCCATCCAATCACCTCTGAGAATGGGAAAAGCTCAGGTCTAGTAGCAACCCTCATCAAATCATATCTCTCTATATTTTCATATATAGTTTCTTCCTCAAAACCTATGTCAGGTACCTCCCAATGTGTGATCAGTATGTAGATTTCCCCCCATTTATACTCAGGTTTCACACCCACTAGGCATCTGGTGTCTTCGTAAGTGTATTCAACCTTGGTGACAATTTCAACATCGGGTTCCTCCTCCACTATAGGAACTTTCTTCTTCTGCCTTTTAGACATCTCATATTCGAAAGGATTTCCCTGTCATACACAAAATCCTTTAGGTCCTGTTGAGCCATTTCTAAATAATATTCAAATAATGGAGACAAACTACCTGAACATTTACCTCGTTTAGGATAGTCGTGATTGAAGCTATGAAAAATAAACAAACAACATTTAACTACCAAGTGTTCCTGCACAAAAACGAATCTGCAAAAAGAGCTAAAACCTGCCCATGACTAAAAAATTGCATAACCGACTCATAACATCATGGCCTCGCTAAAATGAAGAAAATACCCCCCATCAAGGAAAATAGTCTCAACTACGCCCTCGATGCTATGAAATAAATCGTCCTATTCCCAGTCTCATCCTAAACGGGGTGTAACCAAAACCACGACCTTAGTCCACAAGAAACGTGAGCGACCCAAATACTAGGAAACCAAAACCTCGGTACTTCGAAATAAACGAGAAAATGCCTTCCTCTACAAACTAACAGGGAACTACCCTCCTTGGATGGCCATACACAGACTGGGGGAAATTGGTGCGGACAACGTAATGCTCGTCTGCATCGGTTTAGCAAACAGCCGGGTGCGGTCCACAAACTCATAACGGCAGTGAATTTAATCATTCAGCAAACAAAAATCCCCACATTGACAACCATACCATCTACACGACCTATATAAGCACTGAAAAACATAAACCTAGGTATCACTAACCATAGAGGTGGGAACTAACCAAGGGCGACAACCCCAGATCAGCAATTCAAAAGGAAGAGGCAGGAATGAGGAAAAAGGCCTACCTGGCAAGGCGCTATGTGACTGGCGAGAAAAATCCACAAACTTCCACGGCAGCGCTACCTAGGAACAAGGTACCGACAATGAGTACAGTGTCCTGCTCTAAATGACAATGACAGCACGGGAAATTCACAGAAAAAATAATAGAAAATAATAAACCCCAATTCCCAAATATATACATCTCGGTAAACAAACAATTGGTGGGAAAAAATGACCATAGGGCGGCAAAATGACTAGGGGATCGGCGATCATGTCAGCTACTTCTCTGCAACGGCAGATGGTGAAATGACTGCGAGATTCGCAATGTCAAACAAACATCGACAAGAGGAAAAAATAAACGCTTTGTGTCGGAGTTCACCAGACTAAGACCTCGGACCAATAGTTGGTTGAAGCATCGCAACAGGGAAAACCGTAAAGACACCGAGTTCCGCAAACGAGTCAAAATCGGAGGTAAAACAAACAAGACTTAAGCGAAAAAAAATCGGCAAAGCGGCAAGCATAAATCAAGCTCAATCGAAAGGATAGTCCGTTCTAGAGCTGCAACGGCGGAAGCTTCAAGATCGCAGTCTTGAGAATCAAATGGGCGAGGATTGGAAAAAATCAACACAAACATCGGGGGGCTCGCAATACATCATCCGCAACGGCGAAAACTATAGAGACAAAAAGTTTTGAAGGTATTCTGATAAGGCCGCCGATAATGAGAAAATAAAGTAAAGTGCATCGGAGGAAGTATACCTTGGATCGGACCATCTTTCAACTGCATCTCCGCAATGGCGGGCGCGTAGTTAACTGCATTTCTGATTCAAAGTCTCGACAACTTCCGACGGCAGGGTAAGAACTCAATGTAAGCCATAGAACAGCATTAACAACATTTGCATAAAGATATTCTTTGAACAAACATCAGCAAAATCAAGGAAACCCAAACAAGCTAAGCAAAACAAGATAAAAAGGAGGGTCCCAAATTTTTTTAGAATTTTGGGAAATTGTTGCAACTGCAACACAACCTTGATAGGAAAATTGCAGCCCAAGAAGCATCAAAGGTTCATTGTCAATAGATAGGTCTGAAGACTTCAATATATGATGCACATCTTACAAAATCACCTTGCTAGCACTCAAAGCAAGAACCAAGTCAAGCCTGTACAACTAGAAAAACAAAAAGATGATGCCACCAAGGTAACATGTGTAGCTAGAGAGAATATTATAAATTATGAGTTGAGGTAAACAACCAGTGAAAGGGTAATAATAACAACAACAATTATAATAAATGCAGATTAATGGAAAGTCAAAGGGTACATGCCTCTTCACCTTGTGACCTATGAATGTGTATAAGCACACCATCATGAGGCTCATTGTAATCATCATTATATCAATTATTCCTCTCTCTCTCTCTTTCTCGTGCGCGCGCGCGCGCTCTCTCTCTCTCTCTACACACGCACACACATTGCAAAAAATCTCCGTCAATTCCATAGTGAGAGATTGTCCACTTGCATTTTCATTTTTTTACCTAAAATAAACCATTAAAATTACAAATTAGATAAATTTTCAAAAGGTGTGAGATAATAACATCAGAACTATAATTCAAATTTATAACTAAGAATTGAAAAATAAATTCCTTGCCATATCAGTCACCTTGATTTTGATGTTCTTAGATAGAAATTAAAAAAATAGTATATGAGTCTAGGCAAATAACCTCTACAATAAAAAAAAAATTATTGCTTGCCAATATGAAAGTTAGAAAAAATAAATCAACATCGTGCATACTAGTGACAAATTCAAATCATCATTTCTTGTATAGGTTATGATAATAAAATATAACATTCTTTCCTTTTGGAATACATGCCCATTTCGCCGAATTGCATATGTTGACAAGAAGGCAATCCCATTAAGTCTTAATCATTATCTTTTCAATCCAAATCAGCTGATATCATTTCTTCATCTTTAATCTTGTTATAGACAAAATAATCTCGAGTGCTTTTTTTTGTGTTATTTTGTAATGTTCAAAAATTTATTTCCATTTGTTTCATAGTAATTGGCCCCATAGCAATGTAAAGATCATTGTTTTAAAGTTTTCTTCTATATGTATGTTCATTTGAAAAAAAATCATTCTTATTAGTAAAAACTTAAGCATACATCTCAATATTCCTTTAAAAAAAACAATTGATCCATTTTCATTATGACATTCATTGATTAAGACAATAGATCCCTCTTCACTATGACATCCGTTTATGAGACATTTCTTTATGAAGACATTCATTCGGTAAGACACTATGAATATGATGTTAAAAGATATTGGAATGATTGGTGGCCTGCCCTTCATGAGTTAGTATTACCCTTTTCTCTCACACTTCTACAACTTGATGAATAAATGATGTCTTCGCCCACAATGTGTTAGAAGTATTATATTGTTTTATCTACTTGAAAGTACTTTTGAGGAATGTTGTACATTTAAAAAAAGGATGCATTAGAGTGTCGAAATATTCAAAAACATTGTTGCGAATATAAGGAGAAGTTTGTGAAGTCGTCACTTTAGATTCCCTAACATAATTGGGTTTTAATTGCAATGGTGAATGAAAAACATTTTTTAAGCTGGTTGATGAACTAGAGAAACCTGTCACTGCTCGGGCGAGAATTTTCTGTACGGGTTTTGATAGATGCCAGCGGAGTGATAGGCCAGACGTGCGTCAAGGGAGGGACTAGGGCCTCCCTTGCGTATCGGAGATCTAGAGCGAGTGGAATAAAATTAAAAATCCGAACTTATCGGGTCCGTCCAAGTTCCAACGACTAATTATTTCTTTAGTCGTGGTATGTCGAGGCACTCTTTCGCACCTACTATTTGGAAGAAAATAACTACCACAATCCAAAAATAAAAGTGAACTTCTCACATACCTCCACAGTGATTATTTCTTCCCTCGTTGAGGCACTCGTTCACCTACTATTTGGAAAGAAATGACCACCACTATCCAAAATATAAGTGATATAACACATTTGATTTCAAACAATGTCCTTATAGATTTTTTTTTCTTAATTCATATTGTATTTCATTTAAATTAGTTTATTAAAAATAAATTTAAACTAGCATTTGTATGGAGAGGTGTACAAGAATGCCGAGAGCGTAAAAAAATATTGAGTCTTTCCGCAAGTGAATGAAGCATCTATTTCACTTTTAAAAATATGCTTTCCACAATGCGAGTGGGGATCCATTGTTTTAAGTCAATGGGGAAATCCACTCCCGACTTCTGCTTTCCGCATCGAAAGTTACAAGTTCGTAATAAAACTTTCTGTATTTCCGACTTCCGCTTTCGGGAAAGCGGAATGCGGAAATAGGAAAAGTATTTTTTTATCTTATTTCCCGATTTCTGCTTTCCGCATTGCAGAATGGGTAAATCAAAACTTTCATTTTTCTTTTGGCAATTTTTGCTTTCATCAGTTTTCGGTTTTCCGCAGTGCAGAATGTGGGATGGGGAACTTCTACATGTTTTTGGGTAGGCTCCTCGACTTAGTTTTCAGAACTACTAATTTTAGTTTGCTCTTTTCATCTTTAAAAAAACCCATGCTTCAATATTTTAAATGTGTTGCAGAAGTTGTTTTTCTGGATTTGTCCAGGTTCCTCCTTAATTTAAGGCTACATTTGTTTAAATATTTGATATATTCAGAGCGTTAAAGTATTTGTCATTCTCGGATGTAAAATTTAGAGGAATCGTTAAGTTCAGGTTTTATAAGGTAAAAATAGAATGGTAAATGTTTTAGAAATAGTTGATTTGGTAGTGCTCAACTTCATGCTGCATGAATAGTAGAGCTTATATTTTTGAAAGCAAATAATTGAACTTCTATTTGACTAATAATAAAACTTACAAAGGTAAACTTGTAGAAATGTGAGTTCAACTAGAAAAATGTTTACGTTTTAGCACTCTCGTCAAAGTCATTCTATATATTTCTTTTAAATTCATGTAATATCACTGTCAATTGTCTTTGTATTTGGTTTTTTAAGTGTTTTGATCAGATTGGAGAAGTTTCGAAACATTGTTTAAAAATTCTAAGAGTCCACTTTCGAAGCCAAAATCAAAAACCAGAAAGACAATGCGGAAACCCTAAATATATGTTTAATTGAACCCCATAGATACAATTTTCATGAGTGTTTTTAGCTGATTAACGTAAAACCAACCCATATAATAATTTTCCAAATTAATTTATATTATAAATTTCATATTTGTGTTTTGGTAATGGATATAATGATATGATTTATTTATTTTAATTGTAGATATTGAATCGTAATTTGTATATAAAAAAGCTGTATTCAAAACCTCATTCTACAGAGTTTAACCCATATAACTTTGGTTTTAATGATGCTCTTCTCTCTTGACATCGTAGCTTCTCTCCTCACATGGATTTTAAGTGGTTTAAAGTCATGAATGAATAATTATTAGATTTGTTTTTCCAAATTTTCTGGTTGACCAGCATTGTGTAAATAGACCTCATTGAATATCCTTATCTTACTAAGTATTAATAAGATTGGACTATATTTTTAAATTTAGAATGTACTTTTGATTTTCTGCTTTTTAAAGTCCATACCAATCAAGGTTTGATTTTAGCTTTTAATGTAACGTAATCTATTTTGGAACTTTTGTTCCAATTTAAGGCCATAGAATAAAAAAGTTTTTTTGATTCAATAAAAAAGTTTTTTTGATTCAAGGGTACAATAGTATACCGGTATGGCTTCAATTGGCATTGGAACAAAACGAGTTGAATAGTATAGTTTTAATTAATTAAAAATACTATTTTTCAAGTAACAGAATTGGAAATGTTGTTCCAGTTTAAGGCTATAAAGTCAAAATTTATTTCATTCTGGGTTACAACTCGGCATGGTTCCTATTGGAATTTCAACAAAACGGGTTCAAAATTCATTTGTCACAATAAAGTATTTATTGGGAATCATTTCTATGAATTCTAAACAAAGCAAGTTCAATGTACATTTTTAGTGTTTCGAAATGAATACGCTCAAAGGAAACAACAGAGAGATTACGTACTCCGAAGTGCTGGAGTATTCAAAGAGTTTTCCAGGTGCAGAGAAAATAACAACGCCAATGCTTGCATCGCACAGTATTGATAACTCCCAAGCCTTCTTCTTCGCCTCTTTGTAAAACACACGTTCTTGCTCGCTGCATTTTCAATCCTCTTCATTTCTCGTTTCCCCCGCCCCATCTGCTAAAACTAAACAAACAAATTGATCTATTACAAGTCTTCCCATTAACCGTCATAAACCCTAAAAAAACACACAACGCACAGTTGGAATAAAGAAGAAACTGCCCAGAAATTCTGACAAACTTATACAGTTTCCAGGCAGAGGTGCACAAGGTGAAGCTTGATTCGTCGAAGTGATCAATTTGAGGAAGAACGTGCATCTTGGATAGATCAACAGTGGCAATTAGTTTGCCAGCAAAAAGGTAAAGATCCTCACAGTTTAGATCGTGATCCGAAGTTGAAAACAGAGGGTTGTCGTTGATCAGAGTTCTGAACCCGGGAAAGTGAAGAATTGCAAGTTTCAGAAGTAGTCAAGCCTATTTCGGCATCCCAAACAGGAAAGTAGAGAAGTCCGGAAATCCCGTTTAAAAATCCTAGTAACCTACTTCAGAATGGGAAATTGGAAACCTAAAAAGAGGTGAAAGTGCGGGAACCATAAATATATGTTTAATTGAACTCCATGGGTACAATTTTCATGAGTGTTTTTTTGCTGGTTAACCTAAAACCAACAAATTCTAAACTTTGAAATCGAACTGACGCCTAGCCCCGAGACTTTTCCAATGGCGTCAATACTGTTCACAATAATAAATTTATAATAAAGAAAAGTAATTTATAATAATAAATTTTCACAGTAATTTAAAATCATAAATTTAAAAAAAAAATTATATAATAAAATTTCATATTTGTGTTTTTGTAATGGATATAATGATATGATTTGTTTATCTTAATTGTAGATATTGAATCGTAATTTGTATGTAAGAAATCTGAATTCAAAACCTCATTCTGTCTACACGGTTTAACCCATATAACTTTACAAAACGCTCATGGTTTTAATGATGCTCCTCTCCTGACATCGTAGTTCCCTGAAATGATCAGTCATTTAAAAGTTCATCAGAACAATGGCAGAGCAATACCCAAATAAAGAAGCAATAATTAAAGCAATCATAGACTTTTATCCAAAGCCCACATAAACAAAATAAGGTATCATGATTCTTGTGTAACTATAACTATTTCCCTGTTTAACAGTGGCAAGTAGGTCTGCTTTATCTCCATTAAATCCTTGAATCATTTCAAAATCATATTGCAGGGCTTCCAAATGATTAAATTCCAAAAGCTTGTAAAATATAAAGTAGAGAAATCTAAAACCAAGGAAAAACAATCACTAAATTCACATCCATGTCTAATTTGAAAGGAACAAGAACAGATCCAAGATTCAAACCCTGGGAATTGCAAAATCAAAATTGCATACATTTAAGTTTTGAACAAAACTCACCCTACAATGAATTTTTCCATGTACAATTTCTATTGTCCTAAATGAATATCATGTCATCTCTTGTTCTAGACGGAGAAGGATGAAGATTGATCAGAAACTTAAGACATGTAGACCTGTACACTTGCATTCTTGGCCGATTTACAAAGTGGGCATTTTTCTAGTCTGCTCTCACCTTCTTTGCACAGGAAGAGAATGCATGAATACCTTTATCCTGATGTCATTAACCGTATTCGAAAAGATCACGAAAGTGAATAAAAGATCAAGCTATTATAGTCTATGCTTTATTAAAAAATGGTTTAATGTTTTTTAGTTGGAATCTGGTGCATAGATCCTCAAAACTTTTGAAATGCCGAGGATCCTAAAAAAATTAAGCAACTGAACCATAAGCCTACATTTATTCAACAAATGGTTGTAAAATATTATTGCAAATAAAGTTATGAATTAAACATATTTATTCATGATTCTGGATTTCCGCAGTGCAGAACACTGAAATAGGAAGTTACAAGTTCCTAACAAAACTTTTTGTATTCCGCTTTAGGCAGTGCCGAATGTGGAAATCAAAAAAGGATTTCTCTCATATAATTTTATCTTATTTCCCGATATCTGCTTTTCGCATTGGAATCTGAACTTTCAATTTTCTTTTCACAATTTTTGTTTTCATCCTGTTTTTCATAGTGAGGAAAGTAGGATGAAAAACTTTGATATGTTTTTGGGTAGGCTTCTCCACTTAGTTTCTCAGAACTACTAATTAATGTCAATCTCTATATATATCAAGTTTAAAGTATTAACTTATCTTATAATTTTTTATTGATATTAATCTAAAAAATGTATAAACATATAAAATAACAAATTTAATGTCTTTAAAACTATTTAATTCCAAAAATAAAATAAAAACTTAAAATTAATTTAATTCTAAAAATAAAAATAAAAACCTTTCTTAAATTTAAAATTAATTTTAAAACAACAAAATTAAAATTAATAATTTAACCGACAAGTATATAAATTTATATAAAAAATAAATTATTTTTATCTCATTTCTTAAATAAACAATGTAAATATTCATATATCAGTATTATCAAAATTCTAAAATATATAATAATAATATAATAAAAAATTCCATTTAATATATATATTCTTAACATTTATAAATATATTTTAATAATTTAAATATAAAATATACCAACAAATCATACTTTGTAACTTAATTCTTTGCTCTTAAAATAATTTAGGGGATTCATTGCTTAAAAATATAAAAATAGATAAATTAAAGACTCAAATTTAGGTTGGAAGTTTCGAAATCTTAATATTATATCTGGTTAGAGGTTGGGAAGCTTCAACATAATAATATTATTAATATTTTAGTTTGTTTTTTAATTAAAAAATCTTTTTAGTATTAATGGAATATTATATTGAAAAATTATAAATATTAATATATAATAAAAAATCACAAAATATAAGAAACCAATAATTTTTATAAATTAAAAAGTTATTTATAAAATATCCTTAATCTCATCACTTTCATAAAATATATGCATAAATCGTGATCTTGAAAACAATTCAATATGTATTAGGCTTAAATAATCATATAGGGGTTCCAATTATAGTGACACTTTAATTATATGATTTCCAAATTGATTTGGATATGATCTTCATCTCAGTATAGTTTATATACTCAATAAATAATTTTTAAAACTAACAGCTAGGTAATTGATGTTGCATAAGCAGGGATCCATTTTTTTCAACTCATCGAAAATTCATTCTCGACTTCCACTTTCCGTAGTGCGGAACACAGAAATCGAAAGTTACAAGTTAGTCATAAAAAATTATGTATTTCTGACTTCCGCTTTCCGCAGTGCAGAATGCAGAAATCGGAAAAGTCTTTGTCTCATATTTATTTTTTTTCCTGATTTTCGCATTCTGCATCGAAACTTTGATTTTTTTTTCACAATTTTATACAATTTAAATTTGAGAGAGAATCTAATTTGTCTTCCTCTAAATTTGGCGGAGATATTGGCCTCTAAATTGGTACGATTTGCAGGAAGAAGAAAAAGAAGCGGAAAGAAAATGCAGGCTATTGCAGGAAGCAAAATTTTCTCACCTCTGGAGGGGCACAACCTCTAGATGGAGATTCCAAAAAGACTGTGAAACTCAAACCTCATCACAGAATCACAAATCTTCCTAAATTATATCCAAAAATAGGATCAGTTCAGCCAAGCAATAGTGTCAAGCCGGCGCTACCATCATCATCATCTTCATACCAAGTGAAGCTTATGGATGTATCTAA
Source organism: Pseudotsuga menziesii (assembly GCA_001517045.1). Classification (NCBI taxonomy): domain Eukaryota; kingdom Viridiplantae; phylum Streptophyta; class Pinopsida; order Pinales; family Pinaceae; genus Pseudotsuga; species Pseudotsuga menziesii. Next base: position 12,825 of record LPNX010056110.1, read on the forward strand.
AAAAACAATAGGCACTGATACCTCTAAGAAATAGACTACCTATGATATCAAGCCCAAATCGTTTACTATGAAGGAGAAGGTATTTCTCTGCCAAATTTAGATAGATACACAAAGAACATAATGTTTTCGGCTTATTTCTGGGAGGTTGATTATTGTATGTACTTGTCATTCTAATTGGAGCGAAGGCCAAAACAACAGTTAAAGTGAAAGAAGTTAGCAGTGAAGCTAAGAAAATTTCCAGTCCAAGCAAACCCAAGGAGAAAACAGTGAAGAAGGTTTACTCATTACTTGGACAAAAACATGATTCTCCAAAGGAGGTAAATTTGTTTTTGGGACTTGTTTCAAGAAACATACCCAGAGGTTGGGGGGCTTCACTACATAACTATAACTTCCTTTGTTGGTTGGGATGCGGTTCCCTAATAATGAGGAGTCTATGTAAGAAAACATTGCTTCCTTTGAATTAGATGCCAAACCTTAGTGGATGGCATAATACTCCTCCTACATTAGTAGTGAATCAAGGCTCCATTGGCAAAGAATATTTTAAATTTTGTCCATGGTTAAAAACTATTTTTTAGTCTTTTTCCTTTGGCATTTTAGATCATAATATTTCTTCTGTCTTTTTTCTGAAATATATATCCGTATAATGGGGCTATAAGGATCATACAATTGACTGACTTGCTTATTGTATGGTTTGTGCAGAGGGATCCGTTCAGAATATTTTATGATTTTTTGTATCAATAGATACCCACAAGTGAAATGGACACAATTTGGTATGAACACTTCCGATCTTACACCCCAGCTCAGCCAAGCAAAATGAAAAAGAGAGATAGAAAATGACTGTGGTTTTGGTAGGAATAGTATAATTTAATTTGTATTTAGCTTTGGTGGGTTGCTTCTTGTTCATGGCTTCTAGTTTGAGATCCAAATACTTGATTAGTTTCAATTCTTTTTAGATTGATGGCCTGGAAACATTTCTTGATTTTCTATATTTTAATTTTCAAGCAATACATTTGTTTTCAGTTCGAAAATATTTGGCTTTGGATTGTCTTGGCTGTAATTTTTTTATTCTTCCGACAGAGATTGGGGATATAAATATGTAATTAAAAAAAACTTGCTTGTGTTAGAAATAGAGAATATATTAAAAATTTAGTTAACGTATTTAATTGACAGAGTAAAGAACTTAGAAAACGAGATTTTTCATTTTTATTCATACAATTCTTTATTAGAATATTTTCTAGCCCTTGAGTTGAGAATGGTTGTTCAATGTTAACACATACCATGGACCACCTATCAAACCACATTACTACCCACAAAACACCATAGATACCAAGTTGTTCCTCTTAACACTCCCACCGCTTATATCCATGAAAAAAAAAACTTCTTACATTCAGTTGACTCTTATATAATAGAAGCTTAGTACAAGGGAAAGATTTGGTAAATATAGCATATCATTCCGCATCCGTTTGACATAAATGCATCATAAATATGTAAAAATTGGTATGTGTGGAGCTAAAGGAGGACCCGAATGCATCATAAATTTGTAAAAATTGATAAATTGACTATCAATTTACCTTTCTTCTTTTCACTTTCCGCATTGGAATGCAGAAATTGAGAAATAAGATAAAAATATATGAGACAAATACTTTTCCATGCTTCAAGCTTGTAGCAATATGAATTCAATATATATTAGGCTTAAATAATCATATACGAGTTCCAATTATAGTCACACTTTAATTATATGATTCTGAAATCGATTTGGATATGATCTTCATCTCAGTATACTTTATATACCCAATAAATAATTTTTAAAACTAACAGGTAGGTAATTGATGTTGCATAAGCGGGGATCCATTTTTTTCAAGTCATCGGAAATACATTCTCGACTTCTGCTTTCTGCAATGTGGAACATGGAAATCGAAAGTTACAAGTTCGTAATAAAACTTTTTGTATTTTCGACTTCTGCTTTCCGCACTGCGGAATGCGAAAATCGAAACTTTGATTTTTCTTTTCGCAATTTTATACAATTTAAATTTGTGAGAGAATCTGATCTGTCTGCCTCTAAATTTGATGGAGATTTTGGCCTCTAAATTGGTACTATTTGCACGAAGAAAAAAAAGAACCGGAAAGAAATTGCAGGCTATTGCAAGAAGCAAAATTTGCTCACTTATGGAGGGACGCAACCTCTTGAGAACAAAACAAATGTTATATACAATTATATTAAGTTTAAAATTGAACCTGGAGGCAAATTCCAATCTACCACCATCGTGCTTGTAATTGAACCTGAACATAAAAATATATATTAAATAATAAATGGAAAAAATGATTCTAAATGGTAAAATAATAAATATTAAGGAATCTTCGTTCTTCACGACTGAAGTTTTTCGGCTTGTTTCTGGGAGGTTGATTATTGTATGTACTTTTTATTCTAATTGGAGTGAAGGCCAAAACAATAGTTAAAGTGAAGTAAGTTAGCGGCCAAGCTAAGAAAATTACCAGTCCAAACAAACCAAAGGTGAAAACAGTGAAGAAGGTTTATTCATTGCCTGGACAAAAACACGATTCTCGAGAGGGAGGTAAATATTTTTTCTTCCATTGGGTTTTTGGGTTGAAATAAAATTGTGTTTTTATTGAACAAAAGCTTGACCCATCAGAGCAAAACATTGAATTTTTTCTTTACTAATATATATGATGTATAGTTTCATTTTTTTGGGTTTATTTCCCTTATATTTTCCTCTTTGTTCGGTTTTTATGAAAAAAAAAATAACAGTACTTAACTGTTTCACTGCATTTTTCTGTAACAATACTTAAGTGTTTCACTGCTCTCCATACCTTCTTTGTGATGTCCTCCCGAGATCAATGGCCTTTCCAATGTCGGCTTCAAACTTCCCCATGCTAATGACAATTTTGCGAAGTGCGTTGAACGTACGAACAATAAATGGTTAAATATAGCATATCATTCTACATCAATTGACATAAATTCGTCATAAATCTATAAAAATTGGTATGAGCATGGAGCCAGGGAGGACGAACCGCATATACATGCAACCACCTAAACTCGCTAATCACCAAGGGACACGTGTCAGAATTTTAGTGGCTAGGGAGATGAGGAATATTTTGAGACTGCGTCTCCATAAGGAAATGCCTTCGGCGTAAATATTGAATATTTTTAATAATAAAAAGTATATATATATATATATATATGATTTTATTAAAAATTAATAAAAACTATTATATTTTATTAAAACTTTCATAAGAATTGAAATACATCAATGGTCGAAGTTATATATATATATATAATTTTGATCATTGGTGTATTTCAATTTTTACCATTGATGTATTTCATTAGCATATATATATATATATATATATATANTGGGGGGCAATGTTAATTTACCCTTCATATGAATAACACCCAAACCCTTTTTGAAAAACATGGGGGGAGGATTTCACTCTGTGCTTCTCTACAGGGTTGGTGGAAGACATATGACCGAAGGGCATAACCCTAGGGACCACAAGGGAAAACCCTCCTATCTATTCACCTTTTTCATCTTGGTGGCATATGTTCTTCTCTCCTCGGAATAGGTGCCACCTGTATTAGATTTCTGGTTTATAAATGCCATGGGCAATTTTTTTTTTTGGTTTATGTTTTTTGGGGTTTACTGAGAGATCGAGATGTTAGTGTATGCATAGGATCATCAACTAGTAGATTACTCACTTGATCTTCTAGAGGGTCAACAGATCTGGGTGGAATCCTTTGGAAAACAAATGGGGGAAAGGGTCTCAAAACTTGTTACTCATCTTGAGTCATTAGAATTGATGTCACCAATTGGAGGATCTACCTACTCTTCAGGCATGCATTCAGGTTTTGTTTACTCTCCTATGGAACATTTGTTGGGTGTTGGTCGGTACCGAATCACAAACTAACACCAAGGGCTTCTAATGATCAACAATGAGGTTTTTTGGGGGAGCCCTTTTCCCTTTTTTTCTCCCCCAAAACACCTCGATGTGGGCCTTCCATCAGTGAAAGGTACCTGTATTTTTTTGCATGAGATAGTGTTTTTGAATCTCAAAGATCATCTTACAACCATTCCTTTTGCTTCATATTTGGGTAATATAGTGCTCCTTGACACGAGATGGCCTTAAACTAGTTTTGTTTCCTTGGAAGCTCAAGATTGAGCACCTCTTTCATATGAGGAAGCAATTTTGCAAGGAATTTGTGGTTTCGTGGCCTCTTTGTTTCCCAAGAGATCAATGTGGCATATCGATGGGAGTCTCAAAAGAAGGGAAAGATAAGAAGGATACGTTTTCATATCATTCAAGGAAGCCCTAGGTAGAAGAAAAGGAAGAGAAAATGTGCAAAATCAAAAGGCACTCCACTTAGGCCTATCCTGGGAGTGCACATCAAGTTTCCATAGGTGGTGTGAATGGCGAAGACTGCAGTTATTGGCAGGGCTTAAGGAATACATTTCAGCATCAAAACTCTTGAGGATTGGGATTTGGAAAATTTGCTCAAACCTTTCAATTACTCCCCAGTAGTTCATCAGCTCATGTGTGACTGGTTTTCCCTTAAACTCAAAAGAGTGGAAGATGAAAATCAAACTGTGAAAGGAAACTGGAGCATAGACTCAACTCTACTATTACTAAAAATTGGATGCCTCTTTTTTATGCTAACAAAGAAAATTTTGATGTGCCTCTGATATGGGTAAGGTTACCGAGTGTTCCCATGTAATTTTTGAATTTAGAAATCTTTAAAGGAATATGGGATTCTCTAGGTGTCTTCCTCAGTGCATATATGTCTTTCTAGTCTTTCGGTAAAACGATTGTTGTGCACATTTTAGTTTCCCTGGTTGTGTAAGAAGATTTAACAGAAAAATTAGAGTTGCTATGGGGGAAAGAGGTTTTCGTTTTAGAAGTTGGAATATAAGGGGATTCCTTTCAAATTCTAAATATGCTATTAGTATGGCCATATAGCTAGTCAATTCTCACTCCTATTCAAACATCCAAAGTGGGAGAAAATCGATACTCATAAAAAAATGAACTGTTAGTGAGAAGGAGAGACCTCCCATGTCCTACATAGAAAAGTTTGGTCGGAATGCAAATCAGGTGTTGGTGTTGGAGGGACATTCTGATAGAATGGAATAATTGGGATGAGGTCCTTTGTAGCCTCCAACTTTAGAATACTTACGATTGGAGTGCGTGGATGTGGTCAGTACCAAGATTGGCAAGGAGGTTCCTTCCAGTCATCCCTTTTCAACACCAGGATACATTGAAGAGGAATTGGATAATCAACATCTCTCTCCTCATCTAGTAAATTTTCTGTTAAATTCTTTGAATTTGTTGGGTAAATATTGGATGGAGTCCATAAAAAACACCCCCTCCCCTTCTAGTGGTTTTATGTTTCCTTTCTCTCCCTCGATCTCTTCCAAACTGGTCCTTTGCCCTCTCACTCCCCCCTCCTCTTCCCTAACAAATGTTTCAAAAGAATTTACTGTGATGGAAGTGGAATCCCCATTAGATACAGAAGATGATACCATTTGATATCAACTTAGGTCTGTAATGGTGATAAAAATGAATGATCAGCCTAAAGGAGGTGGTGGTCTAGGACTGAATCATTTGGACCATTCTGGGAGAAAATGTCATGGGTGTAAATGAAATATGTTAAAATCTCAAGATAGAGCACGTTTGGATTGCATTTTGGAAAACAACTATCCATTGATGGGGTACTTAGAGCAACAAAGTCCCTGGGTGATGACCCCCCATGAAGCTTCTCTGTTTTAATTATCGGGGTTTGGAAACCCCCTCCAAAAAACTTTCCTTGAAGAGGTTGCTTACTTTGAATTAGCTGAACATCATCTTGCTTCAATAAGTGATGGGCGAGGGTGGTGTGATTTCAAAAATCCTAATTATTAATGTTCTCAACACTTAGGATTTTGAATAGGGTTTGTGAATGGATATTTTCTCAGCTGAATTGGGATTGAAGTTTGCAATTTTAAATATCTATGGATGTATGTGAATCAGATTCCTTTATAGGAACCATTGCTCAGAAAGTATTTCCTAAAATATGATCATTTTATGTTGGGATGGGACTTGAATTTCTCAATGGGTGCAACTAAGATATGGGGTCCAAGATCGAGAATAGACTCACTCTTAGATTATTTTACTCATAAACTTATAAATGAAGGGCTACTTAATGTGGAATTATTAAGCTCGGGCCATCTTAGAGAAACAAATGGGTGGGGGAAGAAAGAGTTTCCAAGAGAATTGACCATTTTTTATAGCATAAAATATGCTAGAACAACACATTCAATTGAGGCAATGGGTGGGCAGTGGTGGATATTCATACCATTTTCCCATTTTTTGGAACTTGCAGATGGCCCCCAGAAACTTGCAAGCCCTTTCAAATTCAATTCGTCATGGATCAAACAAGAGAGTTTCATAGATCTAGTTAAGAATGTTTGGGTGCCTTTCAACTAGGACTCTGGATCTAGTGTGACAACACATTTTGCTAAAAATTTGAATAAAGTTAAGACGGTTTCCCAGGAGTGGGAACACATTAAAAGACTCAATGGTGAGTAGGATGTCCAGAGCATAGAGGAATAGATTCAATCCCTTTATGACTCTATGGGAGGTGGTTATTCCTCTCAAGAAAACAAACACAATATATCAGCTAGAAAATAAGAATAGAAATATTATGGAGATCAAGAAGCGGCTTGGTGAATAAAAAGTAGGGATCTCTGGTTGGAATGTGGGGATGAAAATATGATATTCTTTTAGGATTTTACGAAGGACTAGAAAACACAAAATACAATCTAGAGTTTAAAATATCAAATGTTGAGCATGCTACTTCCTTTGATGGAATGGCCTAATTGGGAAAAATCCACTTTCAATCTTATTCAAATAAGATGATAGGATCTCAATTGCAGAAGTGGTGAGAATGGCAAAATTCTTTGCAAACTTTGTAATTGAAGAAGAAAACATATCCCTCATGGAGGAATTCTTTGAAAAAGAACTAAAGGAGGTATTACATAGTTTCCAAAAATACAAAAGCATAGGTTTGGATGGTTGTTTATTGAATTTTTCATAACCTTGTATGAAAATATTGGATAGGATATTTCAAGAGTGGTGGAGGAATCTAGAATGAAGGATATATGCATGTACCATTAGCCACTGGTATAATATACCCTATGGATTAGTCAGAATGAACTAGCCCCATAATTGTTTGACCAAAGAAGAGCGACCCTAAGAAACTACAAATATGTGTAAACTTCAAAGGATTCAACAAAATAACACTTACAGTTCTATTTCCAATGCCCTTCATCAACAAAATTATCAATGAAATTTTCATACACAAGTGTTATTCCTTTACAAATGGATTTTTTTGGATACAATCAGGTACCCATAGTGAAGGAATATTAACACAAAACAACGTTCTTTTGTGAATTTCGATCATTTGCATACAAGATCATTCCTTTTGGATTAAAGAATGCACTAGCTATTTTCTCTTGAATCGTCATAAAATCCTTTCAAAATTTTATATACCGAACACCATTTGTTTATTTCAATGACTAGACCATTTACATAATGCTCAAAGACCATGTATAGTGGATTCTATTGATGTATGAATGATATCAACAAACCTAGTTGTCTCTAAACGTAAAGAAATGCATTTTTGCCACACCCATTAGAGTATTGTTGGGCCATGTCGTACGTAAAGAATGCATAAAAGTGGATTTAGAAAAAACTAAACTCATCCTTGATTTGAAACCTCTAGTAAATCCCAAGCAGGACCTCAGAATTATACTAGGGATACATTGCATTATAGAAAGTTCATTGAACATTATTTAGATATGACATTTCATTTAGAAGAATTGGTTAGACTACATATTGAATTCAAGTGGACCCCAAAAAGTAAAGAGTCATTTGAGCTTCTCAAAAGAAAACGAGTAGAAGCACCAAAACTTAGATTTCTAAATTGGTGAAAGAAATGTCATGTCCATGTTGACGTGTTGAGTATTTCATTCAGTGCAATACTTACTCAGCCAAAAGATAATGAGATGGACTATCCAAACATGTATACTAGTAAGAAATTAAACAATGAAAAAAGATACTACTGGACGTCAAGGGCTAAGTATGATATTTTTACTGCAAAAATATAGACACTATTTGTTTTCTAACCCATTTATTTTCTTCACAAACTACTAGGCACTTAAATATCTGGTAAATAAACCATTGCATCACAATCAGATACGTCGATGGATTCTTTTATTCGAAGAATTTGAATTTGAAATATCAATCTGATCCGGAAAGTCAAATGTGGGACTTGATGACCTATCCCACATAGAAACTAGTGAAGAATCAGTCGAAATACACGAAAAAATCCCCTACGCCCACCCTTTAAAGTCAAGGTTATGCTAACTGAATTAGAAGACATCATAGAATTTGACAGGAAGGACAATCCATAGGAACCTCGAAGAAGAAGAGGAAAATCATAGCAATGAAGGTATCCCCTTATACATTAATTAATGGGTATCTGTATAATAACGGTCACAGTGACATACTCCATTGGTGCACACTAGAAAAATAAAAAAATACACTGTCATTGAAGAATCACATTTTTGTCAAGTAGGTGGATACTTTATTGATATGACTGCCAGGAAAATCTTACAATCTAGACTATGGTGACCTTCACTAAATTAATATTGCAAAGCATATGTGAACAAATATGATAAATTCCAATGTATGGGTCAAATGCTCCATCAAAATGAAACACTTCTCATATTTGTCGACCCCAGTATTACATTTGAAATCTAGGTAATCGACTTCATCATACCTTTTATGACTCCTAGTCGTTGGATAGGTGCATAATTATTATCATTGCGGTCGAATACGTAACTAAGAGGGATGAATCAAAACCATTCGAAGCTTGTACTGGTGAAGCTGTAGTCAAATTTATATATGAAAATATAATACAAGATTCAGATATTCTCTCACTCTAATCAATGACCGAGGCACACGTTTCATCAATATTACTATCAACGTAGTACTCAAATAATTTTTATTAATCATCCTAAAATTTCAGCATATAATCCACAGTCGAATGGAGCATTGAATTGTTCAACAAAAAATTGATAAAATATTTAACAAAAGTATGTACTATTGACAAGTATGACCGGGACGAAAAAATACCTGCAATAAAATGGGAATATAGAATAACATATAAGATCTCAATGGGTCAGTTTCCATTTAAACTAGTATATGGTCAAGAATCAATCTGCACTTCAAGAAATAAGTTCCAACCATTTCTCAAGTATTACATCTAGACCATTGTTCAAGCTAGACATAACAAAATGTTTAAACTACAGAAGTTGGAAGAACAAATAATGTTGGTCATCCATCATCAAGAAGCACAAAATATACCAAAAAAAGTGTTGCATGAGAGAAATATCAAAAACAAGGATATATCAGTTTGTGACATAGTACTCTTGTACAACATCAGAATAAAAGTAAAACCTAAAAAGCTTGAGACTAGTTGGTTGAGACCCTACATCATCAAAGAAATTAACAACAAAGGATCAGTCAGGTTAAAAACATTGCAAGGTCGAGTCTTCACAAAGTTCGTGAACATAGATTGACTAAAAAACTAACTATAAAGGAGATACAACGTCAACTAGTGATCATATCATCACTAGTTGATCGTTGTGCCCCCTTGTTTACATAGAAATAGGAAAAAATATATAAGTTGTTTAAAAAGCAGTTACATAACTAACTTAATCTGAATATTATATAAAAAGGAGTACCGAGACATGGATTTTGGCAGGGTGGACATGATTCAACACACATGAGTGTTAACTGGGAAAAGGAGGCAGAGCACGAGAACAAAAAGATGCACCAATCTTGGAGCAAAAGAGTTTCCCTTACCGACGAACGAAATAACAAAGGGATGAGGAAGTATTTATTTGACAAACAACTAACCAATATATATCCCAGACAATTAATGAAAGATGGAAAGATATGTGTATTTTGAGACCGACAAGACCACCAATAAGAAAGTTGATCATCAAGCGCGCCAAATAACATGCAAACAAAAATTCTTTTAGAAGATGCACCAAGAATGAGAATGAATTATACTCTACAAATTTCATGTTTAATGTTAGTCACCTACCCACATTAAAATCTTGTTGAATACCATGCCTATTAAACCACCATAACTTGAAGACTCATGGATTACTTTTTGCACATAGTTTGAGTGAGAACAAGTAATCCCAAAGTTCATAAACTTCCTCTCAAACTTGTAAACCATAGAAATAGCCATGAAACTGAAGAAATCCACTACAGTAGCAAGAACCAAATTCATTGAGAAGAAATCCAAAACACAACTAGAAGAAGCTTCCATGACCCAACTATGGAGCAACCGAATCTGGTTGGTCTGTGATACTAGTCGAATCCAACTATCATTTTGAATGATAAACATTATAATATATTATATGATGCTAATAATTACAAAGGAGGATCTCCTTTATAGGCTTTGAGTATGTAGAATGAAGGGTTACACCCTTTCATATAATAATTAACTAATCTAATTAATATTTTATTTTATATTTGTTACATTGCCACTCCCTTCAAGGAAGCTTTGTCCTCAAAGCTTTAGTATTTTCCTAGTGTTGTTCTTCATTTTGACTCAGTGTCGATATTAGAATCAAATGAGGTCTCTTGTGCAGAGACTTGCACTTCCTTTCCATTGATGATTTTGCACTGTATTGTCTCATTGTTCCTACATTTATGACCAGGGGTCCATTCATCACCACATCAACGACATATGTTTTTCTTCTTTTTTCTATTATCAGAGTAACTGTTAGATGACTCTGATCTATTTTACATTTCATAGCCATATGATTTAGGTTTGTGGCATTGATGACCGGGTGACCAAGTATTTACACAATACCTACATTGTGTCTCTTTTTCTTGCCGATAATGGTTATCGCCTCTTGTTTTAATTCCTTCCAATTTGCGTTCTGTGGATTTTTATTTATGTCTTGTTGCTTCTACATTAGGTATGTCATGCAACTTTAACTCTTTTTGGAGGTATGGTTAACCTCCTAAATAGGTTTCTTGTAGTTTCTTGTAAGACAACCCAAATACTCGTGTCGATAAGGATTCCCACTGATGTGTGAATTCCTCAATGCTTCCAAGCTGTTGTAATCTGGTAAGTTTACTGAAAAATTCATCTTCTTTGATTCCTTGACACCTATTCAAAAAATAATTTTTGAACAAGTTCCAAGTGTAGGTAAAATTATCTCTCCTCCACCATAAGTACCAATTTTAGGCGTACCCTTCCATATGCATTGACGAATATTTCACCCTCTCCTCGTCAGATTGAATATTGTAAATGTCAAAGTATTCTTCTACTTTGTTTAGCCAAGCAAAGCATTGGTATTCATTCCCATTGTATTTCGACAACTCTATTTTTGCCTTAGGTGGGTACACTTTGTAAGGACGATATTGATTTCCTTTTTCCTTACGGCTTGATGGTGGCTTGAAACTACTAGACGATGAAAGTGACATATTTGAACTACTTCATTGTTGGCAGTGATTTTTATCCTTTTTATTCTCTACTATCTTACTGATAGAATCTATTTTGTTGTTTAATCATGCCTCCATATCTGGCAGTACTTTTGTTTCTATCTCTTGCTTAAGCGTCGCATTGTTAATATTTATTTATTTTTGCAATTCTTCTTGATTCTTTGTGAGTGTTTCCTGGGTGGAAACATGAAATGAGGCACCTAACATGTATCGACTGCTGACTTGGTCCGGACTGGGTATGAGCCTTTATAACATCTCGATTAATGTATTATGGTTTTGCGTCATGGTGCTCATGTTCTATGTTAAGGTGTTTATGTTTTGAGTTATGGTACTCATTTTGTCACCCAGGTATTTTTGTTTTTCGCTCAGGATGTCAAAATTTTCATCCAGCCTTCTTTCTAGTACCAGAACAAGCTCATCTTTGAGTATTGTATTGTTATTTTGCATCTTTTCCTTCAATCCTTTTTGGTTAGCGACAAGGGACTTGATGTCCTTCTCCATTTTTTTTATTTTCTCTTTTAGTTCCTCCATGGTCTGGGACCTTGTATGCGGCAATGTGTATTTCAACGCTATTTTGGTTTTGAGGTGAATTTTGAATAATAATATATTAATTAATTAATTAATATTATTATTATTTTATAAACTATATAATATTTTGTATATAGTTTTTTTTAAACAAATATTATAATATCGCCCTGCTCCCATCTCTATTGCAGGTTAGCGTGGAGATAATGGAGTTGACGGTGGAAAGGAATGGGCCACGTGAAGCAGTAGATGAATGCACAGAGTAGAGGCACTGGTTGTTGTGCAGCATTGGCAAAGCGCAGAAATGGACTGCATGCGGGAGGAGAGGAATGTGTGGTGAGAAGTGGGAGCAGGCATGTGGAGGTTGGAGAGGCAAAGTAATGGAGTGCACGTGGAAGAATGAGTGGAATGGTGGGGCAAGCGATCAGGAGCACGGGTGTTGGGAAGGGAACACGTGATAGGGAGAGTGGAGGAGTGAAACGTAGAGTGGTGAGGTGTGGAGGAGAAATGGAAGGGAGCAACGATCACGCTGGTTGTAGGAGGGCTGCATAGAGATGGGAGCAGGGCGATGGAAAGGTGAATGGAGAGCGGATGGGGAGATGCAGAGGGAGCAGTGAGGGAGGTATGGGTGAAATGGAGCAGCGGAAGAATAAAAAATTGATTAGCCGAATCTGAGCTCAAGTAGGGGTTGATAAGCCAAGTCCAAGCTCAGAGTGCAGGAGCGTATCCGCTTTGATACCACATGGAGAAACCGAATCTGGTTGGTCTGTGATACTAGTCGAATCCGACTATCATTTTGAATGATAAATATTATAATATATTAGATGATGCTGATAATTACAAAGGAGGCCTGCCTTTATAGGATTTGAGCATGTATAATGAAGGGTTACACCCTTTCATATAATATCTAATTAATATTTTATTTTATATTTGTTACAAACTAGAAGCCAAAATTCATAGGATAAAGAAAGAAAAAATGGATGAACCAAATTGGAGAAAGCACTACATAGTAATGAAGGCATGGGGAACTCAGGACAACCAATGGATAGGATCTTCCTACAAGATTTTTGTCATGAAAATTTGTAGTTATTTAAATGCATTGTTGATAGGCCCATTTGAAAACCTAAAAGATGTTATAGCAAAGTTCATCATTAGTAGATACCATGATGGGAAAATATGCATTGATGAACCCATTATAATCACATATTCACTCATTTATCGAATCATTGGCTTATTAAGTAAAGGACCCACCCATTATGACTAAACCATTACCACTAGTCGAATAATTTAGAAGGATGCATGCAGGTAAAAATTCAAAGGGGATTGTAATCAACAAAGTCTAGTATGAATCAGTCAAATGGGATTTCATTATAATTTCATTATGTTTATCAAGTTTAGGTTGGCCATATGAATTGAGGCTCAACATTTTAGAAGTCGTCAAGCAGGTTGCGTATGAAGAAAAAATATTTATTTGGGACAAACAATAGACACAGTTGGTCAAAAATGACTACAAGAAGTGACAGGAGTAGGAACATGCAATTAGGTTATCGTCGTTACTTATCTGGATAGTAATGGTGAAAAGTAACCCAGTTGGTGAAGTATTTCTCTGAAACACAACCTCCATTGAAGAAAAAATTCAAGTTATTTGTAGGAAAGGGACCATCCTATAATATAGCCAAAGAAAATACCTACTTGGAAATCTAGTTCTAGGAGATAAAGGATAGATGCACCCATTAGAGATTTCCACAACACATTCACCACTGCTCACCCAAGGAGCACATATTGAACTTGGCCTCAACCATACAAAGGTATGGTACATGCAGGGTGTAGTAGGGGATGCACCAGAGCTTGAATATTATCCTAATATCCCTAAATTGTTTACATATTTGTTGAGGCTGACAATTACTAAAATACTAATACTAACAATATCAATAGCTCAATATTGGGATATCATTAAGCAACTAACATAAGGAGAGATAGAATGCCAAATGGAAACATCATTATATATCACATGATTTGGCCCAGATGATGAACTAGAAAATCCATTAGCATTGGTACCCATTGCTAGTCAAAGAAAATACTCATTCGACGAACCCTCGAGAGAAAAGATTGAAGACAATAAAGAAGAAGCGCTCATCAAAGATGAAGTCAAGACTAACTTCACTAGTATAAAACGTGAGATATATGACTAAAAAACTACTAAAATTTGCATCTAAATGACTAAGTATAGTCACATAACTAATAGTCAATTATTGCCAGTCATTTATAACGCGACTAAATATGTGACTAAAACATTTTAGTCATTTATTGGTTGTTTTTATTGGTTAGTTTGGTCATATATTTAGTCATTAAATGTTGTTAACTAGTCATTTATTTAGTCATTGATTACTGTTAACTCGTCATTTCTTTATTCATTGGTTGTTGTTAATTGGTCATTTGTTTAGTCATTGATTGTTGTTAACTGGTCATTTTTTTAGTCATTGAATTTGATTAACTGGCATTTAGTTATTCATTGAGTGCAGTTAACTGGTCATTTATTTATTCATTGATTGTTGTTAACTGGTCATTTATTTAGTCATTGATTGCTTTTAACTAGTCATTTAATTAGTCATTGATTTTTGTAGATAGGGCATGGATGAATCGAACCACCAACCTCTCTCCTATAAAGCAAGTGCTCTTCCATTGAGCTAGCACCCTTAAATATAATCAAAGTTCACATTCAATCAAAGTTTAAACTAAAATAATTTTATTTAAATATATAAATCGCATTAGAAAATTATCAATAGTATATGCAAATTTTAGAAACTGTAACAAGATCACCATTCAAAGGTGTTCATGAAATTATACAATTTTTTTTAATGTTTGAGCTGGTGAAGCTCATCACTCAAACATAACTCCTCGGATGTTAGGCATCCATATTATCAATGTTCCTTGGAAATCAATCCCAACTCACCTCCAATATAGCATTGAATCATTCTTCCAGCATTGGAGATTCATGCCACTGACATGTTTTATGGAACCTTGTAAATACCTTTCCAATGATAATAGCCTTTCCAACACTATTTCTCTAACCAATTTGTCTCCTAAGCAAAAAAAGTTACATTTTTTTAGTTAAGTCAAACATGCACCAAAAGTATACTAAAACAACCTTGATATACTATATGGTATCAAATGGTAAATCACCCTTGCAACAATTTGATATAAGACATATAGATGCCAATACATTTTGGAGGCAAGAAATGAGGAGTGGTTTGATTTAATGAGATTCCTTTCTTTGGTTACATACCTCTAAGTTTTGGAGGCAAGGTGGTCCTATCATAATCATTGGTTAACCATACAGCTTGCCATCAAGCCTTGATTGTGTGGGGAATACTTGGACATTCTAAGTACATCCCAACAAGGAACAATAAAACATACTACTCCCTAATAATTTCTCATTGCCATCTTATCCTTGTATTGAAGGCTTGTTTCACAACATAATTGATAAGACATCAATTAGTAGTTTCTAGTTGGAAAGCAATTAGAATTCAAGCTCGCTTCTTGTTTTTAATGTTGTTTGATGAAACTAGGTTTTATAAGACGTTAATGAATGCAAATTCCTCTTTTTCATTTCTACCTCTGATTTTGATGTTAAATATAAAATTAGAAGTGTTATCTTGTAGCCAAACACCTAATGCTTTGAGGTTAGTACCGAGGAAAATGATTTTTTGGTCTTGAGGGGATGGAAGGAATAACATATGCTGGGAAACACATGTACCAACAAGTTGGGAATTAGGACCATATCTGGATATGAACAATGGAGTTATTTGATAATTGAAAACATAAGATGAGCTCTAAAGGGTAACTAATCCTTTGCACAAAAACTCATGAAATGACCTCAAAATGTTGGCTTGCTGCTCCAAGAACTAAACGTATTTACAGAAGGGACTCTTGATTACAGATATTACATTAGTCAATACTAGATTTCACATGTAACATCATTACAATAAATTGAATATGAAATTGTACAATATCATGCATAACTTAGATCTCAACAATACCTTAACTATTTAAGTTTTATATAAGTGATACAAAAACATACATGATGCAACACAAATAATGTGTGTTATAGCGTTATTTTCCACATTTCATGCATCATGCCTTGATGACCTTCCCTTGTACCTATGCAGACTCACTATACCCCATTTAATCACCATAGCCCTAATGCTCTAGTATAACCCTTTAATTATTTTTTTGAAGACTTATGCGGGTCACCAATTTACAACTCATGTATACTCAGCTTGCACCACTGTATACGCAGCTTTCACCTCTAAAGGGTAACTAATCCTTTGCACTAAAACTCATGAAATGACCTAAAAATGTTGACTTGCTGCTCCAAGAACTAAACGTATTTACAGAAGGGACCCTTCATTACAGAGATTACATTAGTCAATATTAGATTTCACATGTAACATCATTACAATAAATTGAATATGAAATTGTACAATATCATGAAAAACTTAGATATCAAGAATACCTTAAATATTTAAGTCTTATATAAGTGATACAAAAACATACACAAGGCAACAAAAATAATGTGTGTTATAATGTGATTTTCCAGACCTCATGCATCATGCCTTGATGGCCTTCCTCTGTCCCTATGCAGACTCACTATACCCCATTTACTCACCATAGCCCTAATGCTCTAGTATAACCCTTTAATTTGTTTTTTGAAGACATATACAGGTCACTAATTTACAAATCACATATACGCAGCTTGCACCAAACACCTAATGATTTGAGGTTAGTACCGATGCAAATGATTTTCTTGCCTTAATGGGATGGAGGGAATAACATATGTTGGGAAACACATGTACCAACAAGTTGGGAATTAGGACCTGTTGCGGCTACAACTTTCTCCCAATTTTTTAAAATTTTGGACCCTCCTTTTAATTTCATTTTGCATGGGATTGTTTGGATTGCTGAACTCTGTTTTTGTTTTCTCTCTGCTACAAATTTGGATTGTTTGAAGTTGAAGTGAGGTCAACTGTTTTCATGCTTTTTGGAAAACTATTTTTGTCTGCCAATACTTTGGACTGTGGAGTTTAAAGTTGATTTGAAAATGATGTCCTTTGATCTGAATGATTTCCTTCAATGCTATCGGAAGTCTATTTGTGTTTGAGTTGAAACTTTAATTCTCTGTGCAGCCACTGTTTTGGAGGTTAAATGAACTATTTTTAACTCTGCCCTGCCGAAGGTCTTTGAGCACTTAACGCTGTGTTTTTATGTTTGTTTATCGCTGCCAGAAGTCATTTGAATAGTGAGTTGGGGTTGTAGTTCTCTACGAAGCCTCCGTTGCGGAAGCATAACAATGAATGACCCAATGAATAGTTCTGAGTTTTTTCGATACCTTGGTTTTATTGATCAATTTTTACTTTGCGATGTTTTGTTTTCGCTATCGAAACATTTTTGACTATTGATCGGGGGGGATAGTCCTTTGCGTTGCCGATACGGCGACAGCATTGAGCCTTTGGTCGCCAATACATAGTCCCCAAAGCTTTCAACCACCAATGTTTTTATGTTGACTGCAAAACTTTTAGTCAGTCTGTCTCCCACCGTTGCGGCTGTGCAGGGAACTATTCGGTCGATGCTTAGTGGTTCCGATATTCGACGCTTAACTATCAGGGGTTTTTAGCATTTGGGAGTGCCGACATTGTGGAAATGTTGAGGACTAATCCTCCGATGCATAGTGCTCAGAGCCTCCAGTCACTGACATTATTCTTGTCGTGGAAACCGTAGTTTTTGTGCTACCCGTCGTTACGACTGTTTAGTGGATTTCTACCCGATCCTTAGCATTTTTTTTCCCGAATGCTGATAGGGTTTTCCCACCTTTTGGTGTGTTTTTACACTATTTTATGGAATGGAAAAGTTTTCTCGTGGAAGCTGGTCGAGTCAAGGTTTTTCTGAGAGGAGGAGTGTAGCTCAGGTTTTTGGTTTCTTGAGGAGTAGCTATTACATTGTCCTGGTTCATGTTTTGTCGGAGGGTTTTGAATTAGCTCAGATGCGGCCTAAATTAAGATGAAGAGTATATTCTATCAGGATTGTGATTTTAGTCGGACAACGGGTTTAGAGGATTTTCAGACCCAGCTTGCAGGATTTTCTTTGCATTATCATGTTTTCTTTTCATGCATTAATATTGTTTAATGGTTCACTTTACAAGATGTATGTTTTAATACAGTTTGTGTTACTTTGAAAAATGCCAAGTGATCTGAGAACTGGTTATTCATGATAGGGTGATTGCTGCTATAAGGAATATATGTCTAGAAGACAAAGCAGAAGAAAGGAGGCAGCAAGAAAGAGAAGAAGAAAGTAAGGGTCTGAGATCTCAAACAGATCAATAGCAACAGAGGCCCAAGCTTGGGAGAAGTTAATTAGTTACCAAGATAGTCCCTTTTTATAAAGTGAAATGTAACGTATTGTATAAATCATGAGCACTCACTAAAAGACAAAATTGTGGGACTAAACGGTTGGGGGTAGCCCAAGAGTTTTGCTTGTAGTATAAATATAGGAGAAGTAGATAGAAGAAGGGGACTTTTCCTAGATAGATTTGTGAGAGTATGATGTAAGAAGAACTATTTCCTTTTGCATAAAGAAATTACAATTTTCCTGTTGGAGAAAGCTTTGTGGAAATTTTCAAATGTTGTGCTATGGATTTGTTGAATGTGAACTATTTCATTTTCAACTGTTATCCATTAACTATGAGATCGTTCTAACTCTTTGAACCTATGTTCTTGTTATGAATATGCTCTAGTTTATTCTATGAAATTTCCACTGTGAGTAATGAAGGTTGTTCATAAACAATTAGCTATCTGGTTGTTCATATATCTATAAATGTTCATGTGTTTTGAAATAAGTAACAACTATCTGTGATTTTTCTTAATGCATGCACAAAATACATTACTCATTGATAAATGATAATCTTGCTCCCTAGGGATACGTTAGATAGTTAGTTTTAGTTTTTCTTGCTGTGTGTGGTTTATATGCGAGAGAGTTAAGACGAGAGGTAAGAACCTGCGCATCACATTGTGACCGCTCCTCATATTCTCTGCCAATTATCATTCTTAGATAAGCACTTGCATATCATACTTAAATTAAAAAAACTAAAAATATACACAGTGGAACGGGCCATAACCGGTAAAACCCTTTATTTTTGTTACTTGACCTATAGTGGTCGGACCGTAAACCGGACGGATTCCCCATACCAAACAGTTCGGGCTAGTTGGGAACATTTACTGGGGAGAATATGTTACTGTTGTTTCCTGCGATTTTCCAAGCCGCAATAGTTTTTGGTGCTAGAAGGAGGGTAGTCAATGCATGGCTGGCTCAGAAAACCCATTTCCTCTAAATTAATCAACCGGTAACAGTTCTGAGAGCAGTTTGTTTCCCGATTCGATTCCTGAAGAGAAGGGTAAATAGTTTTTGTATTCTGTCGATAACAAAGTAGTTGACAATTTGAAAAGAATTACTAGGGCTTATGCAAAGAAGATTGGAGGATTACTGATTATCCCCGCTTTAACCAGAAGAGAATATTGGAAGAAAGACCGCCCTATATTGGAAGACGCAATGTTGGTTGGAGATTTTGAAGAACTAGTAGAAACAGCCTTACAGGAATTTGTTCAACCTATGAATCAGTTGGGCCCAAATACACCTTACAGTTCACCTGTTCATACCCCTGTTCATTCATGGCAAATGTAAACACAAATCAGCCACCCAACCCACCAAATCCACCACCTTCTTGGAAGGCTAGGTCACCTTTAAACCTGGCACCTCCTTTGCATGACTTACCTCAGGATTTTGAGAAAATGTTGCCTAAGTTTGACCCAAGTGAAACGACTTTAGTAGATGATCATTTGCAAAGATTTTACTTGGATATAGAAGGACTAAGGGTTGGAGAACATGAAGATGTAGTCTATAGATTGTTTCCACATACCTTGAAAGGAGTAGCAACCTCAAGGTATTTTGCTCTACTTGCAAACTCAATCACAGACTAGGATGCATTTGAATGAATATTTAGAAGTAAGTATGCAGTCCAAAAAAAGCATGCAGCTCTAATGAAAGGGTTATGTGCTTTAAAGAAAGAAAGAAAAGAAAAAGTGCATAGTTTCACTCAAAGGTTTGCTGCTTATCTTAAGAATTTCTCTGCAACTGATAAACCATCTGATAAAGTTCTGATTGAATATTATACTTCAGCTCTAGGGCCTAAATTGGCCATGTTTGCCAAGATGTCAGTCAAGCCTACATTGTCAGAAACTTATGAAGAAGCTGAGAGGGTAGAAGCTAAAAGAGAGAGCATAGAAGATTATTTTGAGCCTAAGGATGAGCAATCACATGACTTTGAGGGGATGTTGAAGATGATGCAGAAGCTGTCTAATAAAGTGATATATTTGGAAAAAGAAAAGGAGGCTCATAAATCATATAGGCCTTACTATGAAAGGAGAGGAGACAACAATCAATCAATTTTTTCACTTTTCATGAGCAGCCTCATTCTGAAAAAAAATTCCCTCAATGGATCAATTCGATGACATTAGTAATGAATCAGCTATTGGAATCCAAACTAACTGAATTTGATGATGAGGAAGAAAAGTGTAATAAATCCATAGAAAAACAAGAAGAGGATGATGCTTTGTTTTTGTGGGATTGTGTCTCTCTATTTGATATAGAAGTGGAAGGTCCGCTGAAACAAGAAGAAACAGCAGAAGCAAATGTGACAACAAGAAGTCAGGGTTTGATAAAAGGAGATAGGCCAATACTCCCAAAAATTAAGGGACTTCAAGAGAATATAAAGAAAATACAGAAGAGCACCGCAGATGATAAAATACCTGAATTCACCATTACAAGTCAAAATCCAAAGAAAATCAACATGCCTCTTAAACCTGTTGAAGAGAAGATTGATAATGTTAAAAAGAATCTCAAAGAACATAAGATGGAGTATGATATTGTGGAAGATATTAAAAGGGCTAAAGAAAATATCTCACTGTTTGAAATGTGTAATGTGCCTCAGCAGAAAGGAAAATTGTTAAAAGCACTTGAAGTACCTGAAGAAAAGCTTCCCACTGACAATCAACTGGAAAAAGAAGTTGGTGAAGCAAGTGGGGAAGGTAAATCTAGGTACAAAACTCCATCATTTCTCTTAACCTTTGAGATTTTCAACCACAATGTGCACAACGTTTTGGTAGACTCAGGGGCATCAATCAATGTTATGCCTCTTTCAGCCTGCAAAAGGATCAATGGACAACCTAAACCATCTACCTGGCAGGTTATTCAGTTAGACAGGACAAATGTGAAGGTAATTGGGGAAATGGAGGATGTTCTCATTCGCCTGTCTTCAAATGAAAAGGTATGTTAGTTCATCGATATTGTAGTAGCAGACATACCTGAGGCTTATGGACTTGTTTTGAGTCGGGACTGGTCAGCAAAGCTAAATGGATATTTTGCATTAGATTGGTCACATCTGTGGTTGCCTCATAAGGGAAGTCCCAATCAAATAAAAATATTAAGAGAGCCCCACATGAAGCACAATGTTACTCAGCTGGAGGGTAAGAATGAACCAGTGAAGCCTGTGTTAGGAAATTATCTAATTGAGCTAGAACCAAGAAGCTGCCAAGTAGAAGAAGCTAGCAGTACATCAGACACCCAGCCCGATCTCCTTCGGTTTTCACGGGTTGATGAGATTGATTGTAAAACAGTAGATTTAGTTTCAGACATAGTTTTTTCAAGACGAGTAGATGTAGTTTTTGATAATGGGTAGGCCTTTTCAGTCAAGCCTAACCCCTTAACCTACAAGTTTCCAAATTTACAGGGGTGGGAAAAGAACTAACCAGTTAGTGGTTTAATTCTCAAATTTTATTTTCTTGATTATCTTGTACATAAATAAATTGATTGCTTGGTTTTGTTTTGATTTGTTTATTTTGGTTTGTTTTTGGTTAGATTTTGATTGATTTCAATAAAAGAAGCAAACTTTTGGTTGCATGGAGAGCATCAGGATTCTAGATCAACTAAAATCCTTGGTTATAAGATTTTGTACTATTGATTTAATATGAAAGAACTTCTTCTAGTTCATCAGTTTTCCTAAATGGCTATGAACACATTGCAATCCTACTTGATTCTTCTAAAATAACTCAGGATCAAAAAGTCTCGAATACTATTTCGAGGCTCCATCCATCTCACATTTAAAAATGTTTGGGGGGTGAAAGCAAAAGACACATGGAAAGGAAGCAAGGTAAATAGCATATTATATATAAATGATCCCATGCCAAGAATTGAAAGCCAAAAGGAAAACAAGAGTCAATATCTCCTAAGAAAGCAATATGTATCAAAACAAAGTACTAAACCATATAAGTACAAAATTGCCAAAGTTATTCTCCGTCCGTGAACTAAAAATTAATACATCTCTCACACAAAAGGACACTATGGATAGAGGAGCCTGAATAAAAAAATTTAGAAAGAAACGCATGCAGGAGGACTCAAAAGAAAGGACAAAAGTCCAGAAGCACAAAAAGTGCAAAATGACATGGGAATGAAGAACAAATCTGTTTACCATATGTTACAATCTTGTGGTGTCCAAGCTGGAAGCTACCCGAAGACAAAGGTAAAAAATGAAACTCATATTCCTGGACTCAAAAGAGTTATCTTGACTTTGAAATCTTGGTTTCCATTTTCCTAAATGTGACTATCATCAATGACTAAAAGTACACACATTTTCCATTTGGGAAATACGGACATCTAGAAGAATTCAACATGTTGGTTTTATTGTCAAACAATCTGTTACTTAAGGAAGAAGTTTTCCAGAGATCTAGGTTCACCAGGTAGTCACCAATTGTTGCAGCTGCAACTTTCTCCCAAATTTTTTAAATTTTGGACCCTCCTTTTAATTTCATTTTGCCTGGGATTGTTTGGATTGCTCAACTCTGTTTTTGTTTTATCTCTTCTACAAATTTGGATTGTTTGAAGTTGAAGTGAGGTCAACTGTTTTCATGATTTTCGGAAACTGTTTTTGTCTCCCAATACTTTGGACTGTGGAGTTTAAAGTTGATTTGAAAATGATGTCCTTTGATCTGAATGATTTCTTTCATTGCTATTGGAAGTCTATTTGTGTTTGAGTCGAAACTTTAATTCTCTATGCAGCCGCTATTTTGGAGGTTAAATGAACTATTTTTTAACTCTGCGCAGCCGAAGCTATTTGAGCACTTAACGTTATGTTTTTATGTTCATTTATCGCTGCCGAAAGTCATTTGAATAGTGAGTCGGGGCCGTAGTTCTCTACGCAGCCACCATTGCGGAAGCTAAACAATGAATGACCCTATGGATAGTTCTGATTTTTGCCGATGCCTTGGTTTTATTGATCAATTTTTACTTGGCAATGTTTTTTTTTCGCTATCGGAACATTTTTTACCATTGATCCGGGGGGGGGTGCTAGTCCTTTGTGTTGCCGATATGACGGCAGCATTGATCCTTTGGTCATCGATACATAGTCCCCAAAGCTTTCGATCGTCGATGTTTTTATCTTGACTGTGGAACTTTTAGTCAGTCTGTCTCCCTCCGTTTCGGCTATGCAGAGAACTATCCGACCGATGCTTTAGTGGTTTCAATCTCTGACACTTAACTATCGAGTTTTTTTAGCATTTGGGAGTGCCAACATTATGGAAAGGTTGAGGACTAATCATTCGATGCATAGTGCTCAGAGCCTTCGGTCACTGACGTTATTCTTGTCGCAGAACTCATAGTCTTTGTGCTACCTGTCGGTGCGCCTGTTTAGTGGATTTCTGCCCGATCCTTAGCGTTTTTGTTCCTGAATGCTGATAAGGTTTTCCCTCCTTTTGGTGTGTTTTTACACTATTTTATGGAATGGAAGATTTTTCTCGTGGAAGATGGTTAAGTCGAGGTTTTTCTGAGAGGAGGAGTGCAGCTCAGGTTTTTGGTTTCTTGAGGAGTAGCTGTTACATTTCCCTGATTCATGTTTCATCGGAGGGTTTTGAATTAGCTCATATGCGGCCTGAATTAAGATGAAGAGTATATTCTATCAGGATTGTGATTTTAGTTGGACAACAGGTTTAGAGTATTTTCAGACCCAGCTTGCAGGATTTTCTTTGCATTATCATGTTTTCTTTTCATGCATTAATATTGTTTAATGGGTCACTTTACAAGATGTATGTTTTAATACAGTTTATGTTACTTTGTCAAATGCAAAGTGATCTAAGAATTGGTTATTCATGATAGGGTGATTGCTTCTATAGAGAAGATATGTCTAGAAGACAAAGAAGAAGAAAGGAGGTAGCAAGAAAGAGAAGAAGAAAGTAAGGGTCTAGAATCTCAAACAGATCGATAGTAGCAGAGGCCTAGGCTTGGGAGAAGTTAATCAGTTACCAAGTTGGTCCCTTTTCATAAAGTGCTCTTAAAATCTCAATCTGAAATGTAACGTATTGTATAAATCATGAGCACTCACTAAAATACAAAATTGTGGGATTGAACAGTTGAGGACAACCCAAGATTTTTGCTTGTAGTATAAAAATAGGAGAGGTAGATAGAAGAAGGGGAATTTTTCCCAGATAGATTTTTGAGAGTATGATGTAAGAAGAATTATTTCCTTTTGCATAAAGAAATTACAAGTTTCATGTTGGAGAAAGCTTTGTGGAAAGTTTCAAATGTTGTGCTATGGATTTGTTGAATGTGAACTATTTCGTTTTCAGCTGTTATCCATTAACTGTGAGATCGTTCTAACTCTTTGAACCTATGTTCTTGTTATGAATGCGCTCTAGTTTATTCTATAAAGTTTCCACTGTGAGTAATGAAGGTTGTTCATAAACAATTAGCTATCTGGTTGTTCATATATCTATAAATGTTCATGTGTTTTGAAATAGGTAACAGCTATCTGTGAATTTTTCTTAATGCATGCACAAAATACATTACTCATTGATAAATGATAATATTGCTCCCTAGGGATAGGTTAGATAGTTAGTTTTAGTTTTTCTTGCTATGTGTGGTTTAGATGCGAGAGAGTTAAGACGAGAGGTAGGAACCTGTGCATCACATTGTGACCGCTCCTCGTATTCTCTATCAATCTACATTCTTAGATAGGAACTTGCATATCATACTTAAATTCAAAAAACTAAAATTATACACGGTGGACTGGGCCGTAACTGGTAAAACCTTTTATTTTTGTTACTTGACCTACGGTAACCGGACCGTAAACCAGACGGATTCCCCATACCAAACAGTAATGGGCTAGTTGGGAACGTTTACTGGGGAGAATCCCTTACTGTTGTTGCCTGCAATTTTCCATGCCTCAACAGGACCATTTCTAGATATGAACACTGAAGCTATTCGATAATTGAAAACATAAGATGAGTTATAAAGGGTAACTAATCCTTTGCACCAAAACTCATGAAATGACCTCAAAATGTTGGCTTACTGCTCTAAGAACTAAACATCTTTAAAGAAGGGACCCTTCATTATAGAGATTACATTAGTCAATACTAGATTTCACATGTAACATCATTACAATAAATTGAATATGAAATTTTACAATATCATGGATAACTTAGATCTCAAGAATACCTTAACTATTTAAGTTTTATATAAGTGATACAAAAACAAACACGATACAACAAAAATAATTTGTGTTATAGCGTTATTTTCCACAAGTCATGCATCATGCTTTGATGGCCTTCCCTTGTCCCTATGTAGACTCATTATACCACATTTAATAACCATATCCCTAATGCTCTAGTATAACCCTTTAATTATTTTTCTGAAGACATACATGGGTCACCAATTTACAACTCCCGTATACACAACTTGCACCACTGTATACACAACTTGCACCTCTAAAGGGTAACTAATCCTTTGCAAAAAAACTCATGAAATGACCTAAAAATGATGGCTTGCTTCTCCAAGAACTAAACGTCTTTACAGAAGGGACCCTTCATTACAGAGTTTACATTAGTCAATACTAGATTTCCCAAGTAACATCATTGCAATAAATTGAATATGAAATTCTACAATATCATGCATAAGTTAGATATCAATAATACCTTAACTATTTAAGTTTTATATAAGTGATATAAAAACATACATGATGCAACAAAAATAATGTGTGTTATAGCGTGATTTGCCACACCTCATGCATCATGCCCTAATGTCCTTCCCTTGTCCCTATGCAAACTTAGTATACCCCATTTACTCACCATATCCCTAATGCTCCAGTATAACCCTTTAATTTGTTTTTTGAATACATACGCAGGTCACCAATTTACAACTCACATACACGCAACTTGCACCAAACACCTAATGATTTGTGGTTAGTATCGATGCAAATGATTTTCTGGCCTTGAGGGGATGGAAGGAATAACATATGTTGGGAAACACGTGTACCAACAAGTTGGGAATTAGGACCATATCTAGATATGAAAACTGGAGCTATTCGATAATTGAAAACATAAGATGAGTTCTAAAGGGTAACTAATCCTTTGCACAAAAACTCATGAAATGACCCCAAAATGTTGGTTTGCTGCTCCAAGAACTAAACATCTTTACAGAAGGGACCCTTCATTAGAAACATTACATTAGTAAATACTAGATTTCACATGTAACATCATTACAATAAATTGAATATGAAATTGTACAATATCATGCATAACTTATATCTCAAGAATACCATAACTATTTAAGTTTTATATAAGTGATACAAAAACATACATGATGCAACAAAATAATGCGTGTTATAGCGTGATTTTCCAAACCTCATGCATTATGACTTGATGGCCTTCCCTTGTCCCTATGCAGACTCACTATACCCCATTTAATCACCATAGCCCTAATGCTCTAGTATAACCCTTTAATTTGTTTTTGAAGACATATGCGGGTCACCAATTTACAAGTCACATATCCACAGTTTGCACCACTGTATACACAGCTTGCACCTCTAAAGGGTAACTAATCCTTTGCACAAAAACTCATGAAGTGGCCTTAAAATGTTGGCTTGCTGCTCCAAGAACTAAACGTCTTTACATAAGGGACCCTTCATTATAGAGCTTACATTAGTCAATACTAGATTTCACATGTAACATCATTACAATAAATTGAATATGAAATTGTACAATGCCATGCATAACTTAGATCTCAAGAACACCTTAACTATTTAAGTTTTATATAAGTGATACAAAAACATACATGATGCAACAAAAATAATGTGTGTTATAACATGATTTGCCACACCTCATGCATCATGCCATGATGACCTTCCCTTGTCCCTATGTAGACTCACTATACCCTATTTACTCACCATAGCCCTAATTATCCAGTATAACCCTTTAATTTTTTTTAAGACATATGCAGGTCACCAATTTACAACTCACGTATACACAGCTTGCACCAAACACCTAATGCTTTGAGGTTAGTGCCGAGGAAATTGATTTTATGGCCTTAAGGGGATGGAAGGAATAACATATGTTGGGAAACACATGTACCAACAAGTTGGGAATTAGGACCATATCTAGATATGAACAATGGAGTTATCCGATAATTGAAAACATAAGATGAGTTCTAAAGGGTAACTAATCCTTTGCACAAAAACTCATGAAATGGCCTCAAAATGTTGGCTTATTGCTCCAAAAACTAAACGTATTTACATAAGGGACCCTTCATTATAGAGATTACATTAGTCAATACTATATTTCACATGTAACATCATTACAATAAATTGAATATATGAAATTGTACAATATCATGCATAACTTAGATGTAACGTCCCCGACCCTCCAACCGGCGAAGAGGACGCTACCATGGCATTAACCATCCGGGCAACCGCCCCATGAAAATGTATGTACATAAAATTATTTGAACTAGAACATGCATACGTGATTATTTATCATACAGCGGAAGCAAACATACATTCATACAAGCATTCAACATGTTCATCATAATTTATTAACAGTAAATATGATTGCAGAAATAAAATAGACAAGATTACTTATCTTATAAAGAAATCGTCCCATAACCAGCTACGTTGCTGCAACGTTCCACCCAACCATAGGCCAACGTGCTCCTTAATCTCTCAGCAACACTGCCACCCCCGAGATGGGCATGATTCCCCAAGGAATAAGGAACAAGCAGGCTCACACATAGCCAAGGATACACAAAACACAGCCAAGCCAACACAGTTGGGTTTATCGGGCAAACAATGGAATAGCCAAGACAACACAGTTAGGTTTATCAGGCCATCCAAGAGTTGGGAAATTCTAAATGCTGAGCTGGTGAGCTCATTACAGAGCTGGGGACACCTACACCAGAACTAGCCTGACTTCTAAGACACCCACAGACACCCAACACAAGGAATCAGTCCCTTCTCTGCTACACAGTCCCTCAGGCCATGACTTCCCTTCCAGTGCTATTCAAGGGTTGTGGAGAATAAATCCATCTCTTTCTGTGTGGTTCCCAAACACACCAGTTTTATCAAGCAAACCAAGCCCTCATCCCCACTCCAAACACAGTCTGAATACCAACCACTGCATACACGCAACAAACAAGCAATTCACAGCTTGGACAAGGTAAATCAATTCCTGGGTCATTCTTGGCCCTATCATGGCCAAAACGAATTCATACAATCCACAGCAACCAAAACGTGAGGAAGACCACAGCAAACCTACGAATCTTGGGAAGAATGGCAGCAACCACAAATCAGGGGAAGAACAACCGTGCCCCGATCTCAACATTGAAGTGATGGGAAAAATTACATGGCCATACCAGTCTATAAGGAAAGCATACACCCACACAATCCATAAAATCCGTATGGAAAAAAATGCACACACAGAACATGAATGGCTTATTCACTAGGGAAAATCGTGGGTAAAAGAACACAGCTCCTAGCTTGTTGCGTGAGTAAAAAAAATGAGGAAGAATCATGTGCATGACAATGAGCAAGACAATGGAGTATGGCAGTTGTCTCCCTACGTGAGGAAAAACAACAGCGAATCCCAATCGACGCGTGAGGATGAGCAAAAATGGAGTGAATCCGTAGTGGTTTTCCTGCCTGCATGAAGATAGAAAATCTGCTGGTGGAGTGGGTGTGTGGGCAAGGACTGACATTCCTACCACCCACTACTTCCCAACAATAACTGCCCTCAACTAACATCAGCAATTTTGAATGGGTGGTTGTCACATGGCTTTCCCCCATAGGCTCAAGGTTTGATATTTCCCCCCCCAATCCTTAGGAAAATCATGCCACTTCTCAATTTAGTTGCCACAAACATAGTTGGTTGGGTTATTTAATTAAAGTGCATGTTTACATGATGCCACAATTTAATATATGTCGTATGTCCCGATATACCATCGGTGACAATTCAAAATCCGAAACATAACATATCCAAATCAATGGTGGGGCCTTGGCCTTTAGCTCTGCACCATGATTATTTACAATACATACATCATATACATTAATGTAAATGGGATCAAAACCGGGGTGTTACATTAGATCTTAAGAATACCTTAACTATTTAAGTTTTATATAAGTGATACAAAAACATACATGATGCAACAAAAATAATGTGTGTTATTGTGTGATTTTCCACACCTCATGCATCATGCCTTGATGGCCTTCCCTTGTCCCTATGCAGACTCACTTTATCCCATTTACTCACCATAATCCTAATGCTCGAGTATAACCCTTTAATTTTTGTTTTTAAGACATACGTGGGTCACCAATTTACAACTCACGTATACGCATCTTGCACCACTGTCGCCCATGTACATCAGGTTTTATGCTAAAAAAAATATTTGGAGTTTTCCCTATCAAGTAATGAATGCCTTGATCCTTGGCCTTCCATATGCCTAGAAATGCTCTGATTTGACCCTTCATTTCCCATTGAGGGTCTTTATATTGAGCTATTGTGAAGCATTAGAGAGGAAAAAACTTGGAGAGTAAAGATATTATAGCGAAAATTTTCCCCATTATTATATGCTTGAGTCTGCATCCCTTTGTCCTTTGAGAAATCCATTTGTGCTCATTTCCCAAGCCTGTCATTGTATTTGTGAGCTTGCCTTATTATGGATGATTGAAGTGGTAGATGTCTAGGTGGAGGGACTCGATTTCTCGGTTTTGATGAGGTGCCAACATAGGTTGTCATATTGTATCTTTGTTTTACATTAACATAAATATCCATTTCTCGTCCAATTTCATGAGCAATTATGAATATTTGTACCCATGGATGTAATTGCTTTATATACATGTTTAAATGGAATATTCTAGATTGAATACTAACACAGAGTATACCATGCTTGTATATTGCTTTGTTGTTGAGAACAAATTGTAGGGACATGTTTTTGATTGAGTGCTCAACAATGGTTATCTTCAAACATATGATTGAGGTATGGTTCTTATCCCTTAGTGATTAGTTTCTTTTATTTATCTATCAATATTCTCAAGAATAGATTTGATTTTTGGTGTCATACTGTCTATTGTGGTCCACCCCATGCCATTGGAATATTTTCTCCGTAATAATGTGAGATTGGCCAAACCACATTTTTATTTACTTATTGAGTGCACTTCAATTGGTGTGCCTAAGGAAAGACCACCAACACATGGTATTGGTGCACCTTCAGTGGTAAGGGACTTGTTATGTACTATTATCTTACAATAATATCGTGATCTTATGTTCTTTTGTGTTCCATTAAATTTTGAAACTTTAATTTGCACCCTACATATCACTTTTTCAGGGATATTAAGATAAAGAAACAAAACATATGTATAGGGATCCCACATAACATGAGAAACTAGGAAAAGGTAATGGGACATGAAGCTGCACATGTAAGAAGAAATAATCATGTACATATGTAATGTAGCAAAATATGTGATCTTTTGAATCAAGTCTATATAAAATCCAATGGTTTGTAGGCAAGGACTGAATAATTTCTAAAATGTGAAAATCTAGTTCAATAACCAAACCCAATCAGGGGAAAGAAACTAAACCTACCATGTTTTTTTATCCCATCAAGAACTTGGTAGGAAAATACTATGTGGATCAAAGTGGAATTGAAATGCTTCAATATATTTATTATGTTACTCCTTAGATAGCTTTGTTGTCTCTTGGCCCTTGTTAGAAGGCATTATATTTAATTGTATTTGTAGCCTACAAGGTGTGCTTCTGCTCAATATTGAGAGAAATAAATGGTTGAAACTCAGAAGACATAATAGGATGAAATCTATGTTTTTTTATCCCTTAATAATTGCCAGGTTTACTTTTGTGGGTGCAAACATAACATTTATCCTACTCTCTATCCCATTAACCTAATTTTCCATACCTTCAACTAATTTTATTATAACTTATTATATCTTACACTTCTGTATATAGCTTCCTAAATTAAAAAAATCCTTAAGAAATCTGACTTAAAAAAACAATAAAGAAAATAAGCAAAATAAATACAAGCAACATTCACCACAAATTGTAAGACATGTTCAAACAAGGGTAATTTTTCGGGGCGAAATTTCGCCAATTGGCTATTTTTGGTGTTTTTTCAAAAAATAAATTCTCTATTTGGTCATTTTTAGTGTCTAATATCGCCTATATTTACATAAAATATGTTTTTTTATCATAATATTCGCTAAAATTTACACATTTCAATATTAATTTTATGTTTCATATTTAATATTCACCTACCTATCTATAAAGATGTATTTTTTAATCCAAAACAATCGCCTAGATTACTAGACTTAAGTATTATATTAGAATCCTTAAAAAAATACCCCGATTCAAACATGTTATACACATAATCTCAATAACATATTTAAAATAGAAAATTTCATTAACAACAATGATTAAGTAATGATAATCACAACAAAAAGAAATATGTATTTCCAACTCTACAAAAAGAAATATGTATTTCCAACTCTGCAAATTTTCTTCAAACAAACTATAATGTTATTTCAAAGCCCTCTTTCTCAAACTTTAAAACAAATTTGCGCCAACCATTTATACAACTAAAAACATTATATTATTACTAATGGTTATAAACGTTATTAGAATATTGATATTATATAGCAAACTATTTAATATAGAAAATGTTAATTGATGATAAATACTATTGACCAAGTAAGGAGGTATTCTCTATTGAAGTAGTGAAGTGAATATGATTATACTAGTCAGGCTGATGTTAGTACCTTTTAGGCATGTATCGCTCCAACCGAGTCTTTAGCACCAAAACATCTTCGTCCATGATCATCCATCAAAAAGTGGTATATTTTCAAAGTGTTAGTTACTTAAAATCTTAAAAAATTGTGTCAACATTAAAAAGATTCAAAATTCAAATTCATGCTAGGGACCGTGTCTTTTACTTTACGTTACGGAGAAACCCTCTCTGTCAACTTTACATTATAATAATATTTTTGTTTATTTGTATAAATTCTGTGCATAAAACATTAGTACAACTAATTGTCAAACGTTTTCTCATTCCTTTAATGTAACCTTAACCTTTTGTATGAAAGTCACTCATTATCACTATGAAATTTTACTTGTCATACTAATTTTTTTTTTAACTTTTTGGGTTAACTTTTTTTTTTTACTAAACGTTTTTCTTAAATATGTACTCTCAGTAATAAAGTTTTTCTAAAATATGTATATGTCAGTAATAATGTTTTTCTTAAATATATGTACTTTCGAGTAATAATGTTTTAAAAAGCTAGCTAAAAACACAATAATTTGCGTCTCTTTGTCGAAATCTGATAATTCAAGGAAGGCAGAGTTCCAATTGATCTGGAACTATGTTATTTTTCAAGCATTTGGGTCAGTTTAGAATAGGAATGACATAACACAAATTCAAGGCATAAAATTGTATCTTAGAAATTGATCTGTGGGTTGTCTAATGTGTTGTTGAACTTTCATGCCATCTTCTAGGCTTCCTTGGTTTGATTGTGCTACTTTAACTTAGAGATCTTCATGACATGAAGGATTTACTGTTCACTTCTAGAGATTTATCAATTTTCTGAAACTTGTAGACATGGATTCCTAGCCCCATAGAGGCCATAATTAACCATCTTCTCATAGTGATAAAAAACTAAAACTTTCAAATCTTAAGAGGCAAGTGTAATGATGTTTATAAAATTTTCATTGAATTGTATAATATCGGGTCTATGCAAATTCTTAACTTTATGTATAATTGAACTTGCATTTACTGCTAAGTTAGACAACAAGAAGAATACAAAACTCCATTTCATAGCTAATATAAACACCTATTCATCGCTAATATAAACACCTATTAACTTTTCTGGAATCTTATTAGAATTTCATTTAAAATAGTAGTCTTAATTGATTGATAAAAATGTGGATGGAATTTGAGACCAAGTTGCAATGGAATCAAGATTCTTCAGCGGGTAGGAAGACTATAGTCCTTGTTCAAAACAATGTGGATAAGTTGATGGGTTGATAAGAGGGCTCTTAGGAATCGAATGTATATGAATCATCCTTGTATCTCGATTCTTCTTGACCTCGAATTTAGTATCCTCCTAATTCACTTAAGGATTTATATCTTTTTCCTTACCAGGTGTAGCTTGGTTGATCTTGGGTTGAGTTTCTCGAGGCTTCTATCTTCATAGTTCATCCTTTTTTCCTAGTGATTAGTATTATTGTGAGGTACCTTGTTAGTAGGGATCTTACCTATCCTCCTCATATGTGGATTTGTATACAACCAAATATTGGAGCCCAACTTCCTTTTATTGTATGTAGTGATAAACACTGGTTCACAAAGTGTTGAAAGCAATCATTAAAGCATCTAATTAAACTCCTTATGCACTAGAATCTTGTTAACATTCTTTCGTAATCAAGAAATCTAAAAGGCCAATTTGTTCAGTGATTACAAGTATAACTTGTTGATGTTGCTTTTGTGTTGAAATTCTAGGTGGTAATTTGTTTATTGAGCTCTTCCTAACACTTTGTTAGTTGTGTTGTTTCTTTGGTAATGAATTTTCATCCTTCAATTATTACCCAAATGGTTTTTCTCAAACATTGAATGAATAGGCAGATTTTTATTTTTCTGTTTCTTGTTAACGGTCCTTTCATGATACCTTTACAAGGTTTTCAACATGCTCCATGTACTTTATTAATGGGTAAATTTATTGGGAGTAACTTCTATTAAAAGAAACATGCAATTATATTGTATCTAAGCCAATAATTATCACATGCAATGAAAAATAAAACATCAATATACATTCATCTAAATACACACACTTATAATATGCTCATATTCTACAACTTGAGTTTTATGAATTGATTGAAATGGATTGATTCACCTCGTAGCCATAGGCATCTAGCATCAAATTCAACCCTAGATGTGGGGCCTTGAATTGACAAGCTATACTCAAATTGTGTGGCATGCTTCATTGGGAAATCACAATATTCATTGGTTGCAAACAATGGCTTATTGGTCCCTATTCAACCTTTACACAACAAGCACCAATATTTGAACATTGTAAAATATCTAAAGGGAAGTCACTACTGTTGCAAGTTGCAAGTTGCAACATTATTTATCTATCCATTCACATAGTTCTAGGCTTGACTCTTCATATTTTATTCTACGTCTACTCCAACTTGACCATTTTCATAGGCCCCCACCAAACTATTGACACACAATTATAGGTTCCTTTATGTTTTCAATTTCTTCACACACAATTCTAGTCTTGATCTTTCACAAGGTTCTAGGCTCAATCTTTCACTCATAGTTCTAGGCTCTATCCTTCACACAGTTTTAGGTCTTCAATATAGCCTATATAAATAAGTTCTCACTTTGATAGGTTAATACATAGGAAACTACCATCACTCTCTGGTGCAATTATAAAAAAAACAAAACCAAAATAGGAGTTTTGTTGTTTCTTCCTTATTCAGAAAGGGAATTTCTTCAAACAGATCGTCACTTATTAAGTCAACCATTATCCTATTCTCAAACAAGGAGGATGGTACTATCAAGTCAAATCCTGATCTATTTTAACCTTTAAATCCTCCATAACTCCAAGAAGTTGAAGAGCTTGAGCAAGAGGGATGTGTTGCCAGTGATTCTGCTAATTTTTCACCCTCAATGCCTGATTGACCATTTTTTCCAGATTGGATATTTAAGATTATCCTCACTGGTATTAAATACCAAGTTTGCACTAAGACTTTACAAGGGTTTTCAGATATGTGAGAGGCGACGACATGGACAAAAATGTTGATGGGATCAGATTCATGGGGACATTCATTATGGGAAATTATATCACCAAACTTATTTATATCGTTGCAAATAATTTTAATTACAGTGAGTGTAGGATTAAATATGCAATTCCACTTTTTCAAAGATTACGTATTAATGGTGAATAATTATCAAAATCAATCAAAACTAAAAAAGGGATCATACATGTTTGCAAATGCTTTGTGGGCTGAAAATAATACATCGATGGAAGGATGCAGTGTTTGAGAAATTTTAGGTTTCTTGGAGAAAACAATTTTCTAATTAATGAGAACTAGATTCATAAGGGATCATAGATGTTTGCAAATTCTTTGCAAGCCAAAAATAATACATTGATGGAAGACTGTGGTGTTTGAGAAATTTTAGGTTTCTTGGAGAAAATAATTTTGAAATTAATGAGAACAAAATTCATAAATAGGAGAAAATAGGTAGTAGTGCTTTGTTCTTTTCAAATCAAGGTATTAGTAACCCTCCTCTCTGTCTTTCATTGCCTTAAAATGCATTATTTGAATTTTTATACATACATAACAACTATTGATTTGCTATTGGAACTTGGTATCATATTGCATTGCTTACCTCTATGAGTCCCATCCTCCTCTAGGCTCCCAAATTGTAGGCCGACATTAGTAGCGTTGTTTACCCCATTGCAGATTGCAACCTAAAAACTCAAGGGAACACCGGTGATGCGTAAATATTGATTCAACCCAGGACATTCACATGATAGAAATGGCCAGCTAAAAATGAGCTTAACAAATAATGAAAACCCTAACACCGGAAAAACACAATAAAATCACTACTAATACATTAAAAAGGGAAGAAATAGGATAATCTTACCAAGAAGCCAAGGTCAAATGTTGGAACCAGCAAAATCAACAAGAATCGAGATTGTTGAACAACTTAAACCAACTACTGAAGCATTAATCCTTTAGACTCCCCAGGTGTCCCAAAATACATCCAGTTCCAACTGTTCTTGAATTCCCATGCAACTAGGAGAGGCAGGACCAAGAGCCCCAAATATTTATTAATCCCAAGTTCCCTAGCGAGGAAATGGCGCTTATACATGGGGTCTTGGGTCTAATAAACTTTCCTGCTTATGAAATGTCGTTATGGAAAAAGTTGGAACCTTCATTTATTTGTCGTTGTCACTAACTAATTAGATTGGTTGGAAGTGGAACAGCCTGACAATGTTGTCAAGCAGAATTTCCTACAACACTCACTGGATTTGAACTTGAGACTTGCTGGATCAAAACTATGAACAAATCTCTGTAAGTTCCTGGCCAAAATGGCCGATTTTCAATTCCCTAGATGTGGTACAAAATAAGAGGAATCTAATGACTCCGAGGACTGAGAGTGAAATTTGTCGTGGAGAATTGAATATATATGATTCACCAGTTACCTACAAACCCTGCAAATATGGAGTCTGGACCCAACCGTAACAATCCTCGAGCATGTGGTTGAAAACCCAGCGACGCTAGTATGCTTGCATTTTTGTAAAATGAAGGCATGTGGGCAGTGGCCTTCCAATCATTGAAGTCTGGAATCTGGAGATTTCGAATTGTGTGGTGTGCCACTGCCATCTATGGGGTGGGTCATCCCATATTGATATTCATCTCATCGGCATTCCAATTCAGTCTTCAAATTTCAAATGATACTAATACAAATTTGCATTCAATGGCATTCATGGTTCACCGATCACATTTATGACTTCAGGTGGATGGTGCCAGGTGGACATTGATAACTGGATAGTAGAGTTTGCCCATCCCGGAGTCTAGAGCAACGGAGTTGGACTATGAATTAATTATGAGGCTATAAGCTTACGGACTCAGGCATTCCCAACGTTGTGCCCACACTCCAGGATAGTTACTACCTCCTGAATTCAACCCTTGCCCCTACTTTAATACTCCTATACCTAGCCTTATATTACTAATATCATGTCGTTTTGAAAAAAATGTAAACTGCCAAAACCACATTTTATGAAAATATTCAACTGTACAAAATGGATTTGTCTAATTTTTACCAATATTTGACGGTAAAAATGTCGGAAAACAAAAATATTCCTCTCAAATTCCAACTCTGCTCATTATATATGTAATAAAACTAGTACAAAATGATATTATAATAAATGTATTAACGATAATTGCTTTAGATCTCTTTCTAGGATCAAAAAGCTTTTTCGCTAGGATAAAAAATGTCAATTTCGAGTTATAAAATCAGGTCTCTTCTATAACTATAAATTAATTCAGGTATTACATATATAAAAAATGATTAACGCTTCAATAACCATTATTATGAACCACTCTAACTAAAAAGGTAGAGTTGCATGTGTAACCCAAGAGAGATCCAAAAAATAAACCCCTCTCAATCTCCCCACTCTCCTAAGTAAAAGTGAAACTTTAACCGATATTCATTAGACATGTTTTACGTAGCCGAAACGCTCGATTGTTAACGGAACCCAAAAAGAAAACTAACTTTTGTTTATCGTCCTCCTCATTATAGTAGTGCTATTTCTTTCTTTCAGACATACAAGCCATGTGATATGATTTAGTGTTTTAATCATTGGTTGATATGATATAGGGCCATGAAATGATGTATTAGAAAAGACTGTTAAATATACAAAAGGTTTTGTCAAAGAGGATACATAGGGTTTTGTCAAAGAGGATACATAGAACTGGTTAAGTTGAAACATGGCCAAAATGCAAAATGCAGGGAAAGAAGAAGTGAAGACGGAATTATTGATTTACTAAATAATGTTTGTTGATTGTTTATAGGAAGAAAATTGCAGAAAATAAAAGAGGATGTACATTATAAGAAAGAGATATGAACATAAATTGAAGAAGTGTAAGGGATGAGGTGCCTGAAAGATCGATGTTGCATCATAAAAGGAGGAATCACAAATATTGCAGAGGTTACAAATATAGAAGAAAAGAAGATGAAGATGCTTGAATAGAAATTCTGCGTGGAAGAAGATGCCATGAAGATAGAATGTCCTAGGATGAAAGCATTAAATGAAGAGCTACTGAGATAAAGAAGGGGTTGAATTATAGTCCTGAGAGAAGCTGGAGAACCTAAGTGAGAAGTTGTTGGATTTGTTATTGATAGAAGAAGAGTGTGCATTGTAGCTACTGAGAAGGACTTATTGTCTTCCATGAAAAGTGGGTGGTGAGATACTTGCATACATCTATATTTTATGATGGTATCCTTTAATGTGACTAGTTCAGGCCAACTTTGTTTGGAGTTAGAATTTCAAGTCACTGAAAAATATATGCGTCCCTTGCTTCATACAACCTTGGATCATTAATACTGAAAGAAAAATTATTGTTAACTATCCATGTACCACATAACCCCTACGTGTTGTTACCCTATTACTAAGCGAAGTCACCAGTTATGGCAGACAAATATAGTTGTATTGTGCAAAAACCCTTGACAAGCACACCACATGACTATGCATGGCACTAATTTTTATGTCATACAAGAAAGCACTAGCAAAAGATGAAGATTTTACACAGGTTCCTTCATAAGTACTTCCCTGCATTGTCGGGAGTAGAAAACATAGCCACCAATAAGACCAAACGTTGTGCTTATTAATAATACCCGCCACACTTCACTCATTGGGACCTCCTACAAGTAAACACACACCAATCTATTGTCACCCCCTTTAAAAACGTCCACAAGAAGGCTTACTGAAATTGTGTATCTAGCAATTGAATAAGTTTAATTCAATAGTTCTATAGCCCATTCTTGTTATTACCTGTAATTATTAGTCAAAATCCACATCCACCTTCCCAAATGATATAAGGACCCTTTATAGGCCCCAATGAGTTGACCACATAGGGTAACCTCCTGCCAACATACACCACTTCCTATGGTATGCCTTGTACTTAGTCCTTAAATTACGTGCAAGCAAAAACTGCTATGCATTAGTCCTTAAAGTACCTGCAAGATCACTTGCAAAAACCTGTTTTCCTAGATTTGGAAATCTGCTACGTGTTTAGTCCTTCAAACAGAATCTTGCCTATGTTAGGTCCTTTTAACCACTTGTCACAAATATTCTCATCCTTTCTTCAATTTATCTTATTCCTTGAATCCCTAGATCTTGTGAAGACCTCTAGCTCTATAAATCCTTTGTCAATCCAAAATCTCTAATACAATTTTGATTGTACATCTAAGTCTAACAATTCAGATATTTTACTTCATGGTGAACCTTCATAGACTAAAATACTCTTTCTATGATTATAAACCATAAATCTGCAAAAACAAAATAACACGAGTGCACTGAATTTATGCACTTCAAATTAGCTTATCATTTACATTCATCTCAAAGCTTACAAGGACATCCCAAACCTGAGAAAATGAACTGAAAGAGAAATACAACAAATATGCCAACTTGGTGAATACATAGATGAAACCCTAGCTTGTTGCCAGATGTATTATATATCTATTGATTCAATGCTAATAGATTTTTGAGGGGTTAAAGCATATTTGTGCTAGTACTTATCTTGTGTGGACCTAAGAAGGGTTACTATGGTGTTTACACCTAGGATCTTCTAGTGATTGGAAGATTGAGTTTTAAAGGAGATAGGTGATTTGCACTTGGGGTATGTTATAGATGATGTTTTGTGTTGAATGGTTTGTTTGATGAGGTTGTTTTTGTAGAGTTGCACAAATGGCTATTCCCATTATGTGTGAGTGTGATCATCTAGGTGCTTCCAACTTTGTATTAGAAGTGTAGATTGATGGACCTCTTAGAAGCAATAAACTTATGGTACCTTTTGGAGATGAAGGCCACAATGCTTACATATTGCAAAGATTTGATGGAGTGCAACAAGAATGCAATTAATGTGAAGCGAGTTGTGTTGTATTTGGTGAAGGATCGTCTAATCCCTCGTTTTTATAGGAAAAATATTGCTAAGGAGATATATGATGCCTTGGGAATCCTATGCTAAAGTGTTAATTTTATATGTAGAAAGATGCTTGTGAGGAGCAAGCTCTTCACTACTCACATAAACAAGATAGATACAATAGAAAGCTATCTGATGAAGCTATCCAGTTCTTCCTAAATTAGGTGTGTATTTGGTGAATGGCATATGGGAATAATAGGAAATAGAGGAAAACATACTTGACCTATATATAGGAAAAGACAAAGATAAGTAGCAGTTCGTATAGACTAAGCTTCATGAGAAGAGTTAGCATAGTCATCATGTAATCACTACTAGTTAGCTTGTCATAACATAGGTAAATAGAGTGAATTCAATAGTCTTATCACATAGTCTAAATCCCTATATGATGAGTGGTATAAGCACTAATAGGGTAAATCCCTAATTGCATATGAATCAATCCGTAACCACTAGTTTATACATATATCGTAATCTCCATAATAACTTACACACAGCTTTGTGATTACTAGTTACTCATATTAAAAACAGCCTATAGTTGTATCACTAATAAGAAGTTACTGCAAGATCCTACTCTAGATGTATTCAATCTTCTGTATTTCACATCTTATGTGTGCTTAAGTAATGAAGACATTGATTCCATGAACCATGTAAGAGTAGCAAGTGTTATAGTCATAACCATTTCCTTTAAGATGGTACAATGCTTAATTACAACCATTCCATATTGCCTATCATGTTAGGTATTTCTCTTATTCTAACCAAGCTTCATAAATAAGGATGATCAAACTTCAT
Source organism: Pseudotsuga menziesii (assembly GCA_001517045.1). Taxonomy (NCBI): domain Eukaryota; kingdom Viridiplantae; phylum Streptophyta; class Pinopsida; order Pinales; family Pinaceae; genus Pseudotsuga; species Pseudotsuga menziesii. Next base: position 53,855 of record LPNX010056110.1, read on the forward strand.
TATGAAAACTTGGCATACAAGTTATCAAATTTCATAGAATGATAAGGTTTGATTATTATTAATATTATTATAAATCTAACACAACATGATTATTCATAATGGTAATGCTCTATACTATTTACCTAATATGGCTATATCCCTAATATTCATACCACTAAACGTATTGGGACCGTATTCCATTCATAACTATCATTAGTGTGATTACCATTGAATCTATATGGCTCCAGTCTTATATATAGTTGTACTTTATCTATAAGTATCACTCAATAGGTTAGTAAAACACAATTTCAATGGATAAGCTCATATATGCAGCTTCACCAAATCTATATCACTCATATACCTCAATATACTGCATCATCACGCTTATGTTCTTCCGTAGTTATTAGTCGTGTTAGTATTTATGCAATAGCTTTGTTGTAAGACATACTATGGGGAAGCTTAATTGTACACACCTAAATTAGTATTAAAGGGTATTACTTCATATTCATAGAGTACATGTATAAAGTTGGGTCCCATTAAGCATGATTCAATAGTAAGTAGTGGTTGGTGCATGTTTAGAGTGTGTCGACCATGGAGGAGAACAAGCTCGGATAAATGATAGTAAGCATCACTGCTATCATGAGAGACCATAGAAATAAAAAAGATGTTATGATTATAAAGGAAGACCGTCCATATCGCTTTGCTTTTATACAGGACGCGTGATATGATTTAATGCCTTGATCATGGGTTTGGTCTAATGTAGACCCTTCTGTAAGGTATTAAAATATTCTTTTTAAATTATATTATATTAAAAGTTTTGAAGAAGAGGATAAATCCCATTAGCAAAGCTGACGTAGGCCCATGAGATAATTTGCTAAAGGAAAGAGCAAAGATGGAATTCCTACTTGGAATTAGAAGGCTGGATCTCGTAGAGGTATGCATGATTCATTTGATATTGCAATGAGCACGGAACATATGTACATATTCATTTCCATTTCCTCCATAAATTCCCTACATTCCCTTTCTATCAGCAATACAAGATAACACTAACCAATTCTCACGGACAACAATATCCACCCACATAAAAATAACTAAATCAATTCAATCCAATCCCATATCCACTCATTTTTTTTTGTTTATGTTCATTTTCGAGAATGATATGAGTTTGGTTATTCCTCCAAATGAATTTTTTTTAGTTTTGGTTAATTGTGTTATTATACTATTCTTTTTTGTCATCATATCTTATCCTTTTTGTTATTCCAAATCCCCAAAACTCATAAAAACTTTATGATTTTGTTCTTTAAGATATGTAAGGTGTAAGGTCTATTTTTTTTTGGTTAACTTCCTAATATTTGCATGATTGAGTAAGTTTTGATGATGAAAAATGTTAACTAACAGTTAGTTACAGGTTTTTCTAGAAAACTTGTAAACCTTGTTTTCCTAGTGTTTAGGAGTTTTCCAGAAAACTTGTAATTGGACTAGTTCAAGATGGTTGCAGGTTTCCAAATGAAAACCCGTCACTTGTACTTGGTAAAGGACATCGACAACATGGTTTTATGTCCATTGAATCACACCTAGATCACACGTGCGAACCTCCAAGGCTTGTTTAAGATTTTGGTCAACCCCATATTTTTAGTAGCAATTTTTTCCAAACTACCAACTTCCACCTCGATTTACATGCATATGGAGGAGAATATAAAAAATCCTCGACATGGGTTTTTCTCCCAGTATGGAAAATTGGGTCGAAATTGAGTGGTTTCTTAATATTCAAAATATATTGGGAGATATCAGTAGGGGAATAAGGAAAATCTGCCCAAAACCATGAATTTGTAGAATTTGGGGATTTTGTCTAAAATTGTAAAATTTAGATTCTCCATTTAGAGATATGAATTAATCATGTACAATGGATGTATGATGTATACATATCATGTTGTAAATTATACGGGGTGGAAAATAATATCAAAGAATCTGAATACTATTGGTCATCTTTTGTGTTCATCTAATGTTTAATGGTTTTGATATGCCTTTGATGCTCTAAAATTTTATTTATCTGTGATCTGTAGTCTGTAGCTCGAGAAGGAAGGCCCCCATTTAAAGCCTACAACACTACCAACCATTATTATATAAGTATTTCTATATTGTGTTTCTAATTAGATCTAATATTGATTGCTACGAGGTTATTTACAGGGTGTGATCATTTGGTTTGTTAGAATTCTGAAATTGATTTTGTCATAGCATAGATAAAATATTGCAATTAGTTTAATTAATGAGTTTGGATTTGCAATAGGAAATTGTGTGCACACTAATTATGATTGAATATGGTTAATATATCATAGGATTAATCCTAGGATCAATTTAGGTCTCTTTTGAGTTTTTAGTTCTAAGTGTTTGGATTAGATTGAATCCTATTTAGAACCAAGGAATTTGACAATATCATAGCACTGTGTTACTGAGAAGGCCATTGTCTTTGTGATATCAATAGTGTTTTTACTTGGACGAGACCAATTACCATATAGTAATTGCTATTGTCAGTCCAACAAGTTTGAATAATATTTCCCACTTGATCAACGAAGCTCTGTGCTGATAAAAAGTACGCCTGCAACAATATTATCAGTACCCGAACAATGGCCAATGATCACTTGGATGGAATGCATCTTAGACTTTGATTTTCATTTTAAATTATGTTGTGTGAATGAATTTCCTTTCTCAAGCATTAGGTTTGATTTCAGTTTTAGTTAAACAACACAGTTAACTTCTTGATAAACTAGATTTGTACTGATAATGTCCATCTATCACAATTTTATGTCCCAGGTTGACAATTTAATATTGGGAAATTATGAAAAATATAATTTCACTAAGAGGTTCCATTTGCAATTGCACCATTATCTCACTATGAACCATTGTCTTACCTCAACTAGCTTAGCCATTACTTCCTGTAATGAAGATGTAACTAACAATGAACCATTTTAGGTAATAGAATATTAAAAGGAACGATAAAAAACAAAACAATAATGATGAGTGTATTGAAAACAACCTTACATGAGTAAGGAGGAAGTTTGAGCTAGTTGGCACAAATCAATATCAACAACTTCAACAATTCACTGATCTCTCCATTTGCTCCTATTGAATGCTACAAACAAGCACATGTAAAATTTAGTTAGAGCCTACCAAAATATATTGCTTCCCACTTCAAGAGCATCGATTCACTAAACTTACTTTCCGAACTATAGTCAATTTTGAATTTAATGTGGCTAATCCTCCTAGAGGAAGCCTTGAATTCCCAGTCACAAATCACAAAAATGCTCGTTATTGCTAAGGAGTAATTTATTCGAAGACTTCAAGTAGTTGTAGCCAAAAAATAATATCGTACCTCAATTAGTGACGACTTATAATAACCTTGAGTATCTTTTTTCTTGATTTCTGATGGAAAAAGGTATTGAAATTCATTCAGAATAAGTGATAAAATATAGCAACATCAAATGTTTACATTTACAATCTAAGGACTATTAGATGTATAACCATGATAAAATTTGATGTGATCCACAAATTATTAAGCCTACTCTTACAGCTGATTTTACCACACATGGTGGATCACACCTTTATGGCATTCCCTGTCCCTCTGCAGAATCTTTAGACCCCATGGATCATTTCTGTACCTTTGATCCAAGATCATCCCTAAAAACATGCATAATTTTCTATACACGACTTTTAAACCTATTCTCGCGTATATACGTGGATATAACCCTCAAACCCATGTACAACGAGATGTGTGCAAAAGGACAAATAGTTTTGGACTTTTCCTTGATGTGGATCCAAGTCACTTGTCTCTTGGCCTTCCATATGCCTTGAGATCGCTCGGATTTGACCTTCCATTACCCCATTGAAGAACTATATAAGGAACCCTTCGGATACATTGAAGGGGGAGGAATTGAAGAGCAAGAAAACTATAGTCCATTGTTACCGAAGTTTATACTTGAGTCTGCATCCCTTTGTCCCTTGGAGCACTTTGTGTTCTTCCCAAGATTTCCTTTGCTTGCGAGCTTGCTATCAAGAGATGGAGGATTGAAGTGGTGGAGGCCCAGGTGGAGGACTCAGTTTCTCCGATTCGCAGACGTTCCAACAGAGGTTGTCACTATTGTAATCTCTAATTTATATTAATAGAAATATCTTTTCCTGACCAATAATGTGTATTTAAATGAGTATTGAATCCATGGATGATTTTAGATGCTTATATGTTATTGATTATATATGCTAGAGTATGTCTAACATGATTATATAGCATGCTTGTCTTGTTTGCTGAATGTTGAGAGAGCAAATTGCTTATACAAGCGAGAGTGAAAAAGCTCAACAGGGATCTACATCAACTGTCCAGAATAAGGTATGTATCGAGATCCTTTAGTGTTAGATGTTTGGTTTCTCTTGCATATAGGAAAGGATTGATTTCTGCGGTTACTCTGCCTGTTGTGGTACCCCAAGCCATAGGAATTTTTCTCCGTAAGAGAATTGGCAACCATACTGGGGAGTTCCTAGTCATTTCTTTTGGGGGTTTTATCGGCATTCAATGTTCTTGAATTGCTATGATTTATTTGTTTATGAGTCAGGTCTGGGGGCATGTTTTCCTGGTAGTGTCTGATAGGAGTAAATTTTGTCTCAGCTTGTCTGTTTACCTTCTTTTTATCTCTTTTTCTTCCTGTACGCGAGTTTTGTCTTCATAGTCGTGTGTACATGCGGTTTTTACTGGAATATCCGTGGGTTTTCTGCACATAGTTGCGTATGCCCTGAGTTTTTCCTTTTTGGGGAGGATTGAGTGTTGCTAGGTGAGTTCTGATGATTTTTGAGTCTCCTTGGATGCTTCTAGAGTTTGTATACACCTCTGTTTCTGACCAGAGACACTTTTTAATTCAAATTTTTTTAGAATGTTCTTGTCATTGCATTTTTTGATTTTTTGTTCTAGGATTAGTGCATTAGGTCTCTTTTACCTTAGTACTTTACGTAGGTACTTTTTGATAGTGCTTGCAGAGTCTGGGGGTGGTAGAGTCATTCTTTTGCTTTAGTATCTCATTTTAATTCAAAAAATACAAAAATATTTGCTTTTTGGCATCATTATGCATTATTGCATTTTGCATTTTGCATGGTAGTTGCACTAGATTTGCTTGGAGAAGTATTAGTCATGTTTTCATATAGGAATGATTTCATTTTTCATTTGAAGAAAAATTTTGCATTTCACGTAGTAGCATACCCCGTTTTTGATTCGACACAGTGCATTTGCATTGATTGTTAGGTGTGCATTTTACTTCTTGTTGTGTCATAACACCATTGGTTGCACGATCATTTGCCCTTTTGAGTAATAAGCCAATTAAAATCAATGCATAACAAAATGAATTACACTCTTTTCTTTTATAGGGTGCACCTACAAGATTAGGTTTTAGGGTCTTGGAATAGTTCATTGTGAGTAAATTCTCCAAGACCATTAAATGAAACATGTATGTGTCTGTCCAGGTGAGAGTGTGAAATTCCTTGGTATAATTAGTCTTTCTCAAGATCCTCCTCTTACAAGGGATTTAAGCACGAGGCAGTGTGAGCGATTAATGATTGGGATTACCCCTGGTGATAACTGAGCAGCACCGGAGATATTTCCAGGATTGTATTTGTATCTGGGGGCTCTTTTGGGAGTTTTGGGCTTTGCTACCCTGCCCATACGGTCAATCCTTCCTGCGACTGTCTACCTGAGCATTAATTATATTGAGGTGACCTTATTTTCCTTACCTAGGTTATTGAGGGGGTACTTCGTAGAGGTTATTCTTTAGGTGTGCTAGCCAGGTAGGGGTTAGACAACACAGTCACTATATGTGTTGAAGCTGAGGGCCACTATAATTGGTTACGAACCTACGATTGTTGTGTATGGGAGTCTCAAGCCTGTCCTAGGCGAGGCATACCTGCTTCATTCAGGAGCTCACATATCCTACCCTTGTTTGCTTGTGAGTTGGATTTACATTGTATAGGTGTATGCTCTGTGCATGCTAGTTTTCCTAGGGCTTGCATAATTAGAAGAGTATTTTTCATTTTTTTTGAGTCATTGTGGATTTGTGTGCGGTGCTTCACCATTCTCGTCGTTTAGCAGGACTTCCGCCTTCTACATCTCCTCCTCCTTTGGGAGAGAGAAATAGATAGTATGTGAGGACTACTTCTCACATTGATTCACACACGATGGGATATCACGAGGATGGGATTCTTGAGATGTCTTCTCCACCTCAAGAGGTTGGGGAGGAAGATCCTACTCTTGTATATGATCCTTCACCTGATATACCTTCACATTCTGGGTATGATCCCTCATTCATAGGTCGCTGGTATTGGTTTCCGGGTGACGAGACTCATCATGAACCCACAAGCACTAGTCATGTTCATTATGGCATGCTTGATATCCATACACATGATCCGACACATCATGCCGAATCAGAAATTGAACCTAGCACTATGCCTAGGGGCACTCCTATTTCTTTCCATGCAGAGAGATTTTGGAGCATTAGTCACATCGCACCTTCCATCCCAGTGGTGGAAGCTGCCTCACAAGTTCATCCTAGACTTAGTGTTAGTAGTCATATTCAGATACTAGAACTGAGATGAGTGACCATAGGGAATACCACTTATATCCCTTAACATGTCCCTTCGTCCTGTTATCCTACTCTTTCAAATGCATTTTTGACAACACTTCCTCCCCCTCATTCACGTGGTCCTTCAGGCTGGAATGTTGCTACTAGTCATGTTCGTACCACGACTACTCGAACAGTAGTGTCTCAGAGTCAAGTGCCTCCTATTGTCTCGAGGGGTCATATTCCTGTTTCTAGATTGTCTTATGGTCCATTGCAAGGAGTTCCCCATATCCCTAATTATGGAGCTTCTCATGGGACACCCGATGGGACATCTTATGGAGCTTCTCATGGGACACCCCATGGGACATCTTATGGATCTTCTCATGGAAAATCTTATGGACCGCAGTATGGACAGAGCTATCCACTTTATGGGTACAGGTATCAACAGTTTGCTTACTCCTCTAATTATGGCTTTGTAGCACCGCATAGTCAAGGTACACCACCTTATAATGCTTCCATGCAACCCTACACTGGTCAAATGAGAGGAGGATATTATGGCCATGGCCATGGTGTTTATAGTAATCAACCTTATGTGAACCAAAAATATTAGGGAGTGTGGCATAGACCTTCTCATCCTAGGCTCCCTTTCCTCGTAACGTTAAATTTACCCGACTTGTCGAGACTAATGAACGATCTGATATCTCATGACCCAGCTTGACTGGCTGTCCCTAACAAGCTTCCCTCGGACATTCCTGAATTCAAGGGAAAAGCAGGAGAAGATCCTAGTGAACATGTCACTACCTTTCACCTTTGGTGCTCTTGCAATTCCTTACACGATGATTCAATCCATTTAAGGCAATTTCAATGCACCCTCACCGGGCCTGCAGTGAAATGGTACATAGAGTTACCAAGGGGGGAATTCGTTTTGTTCGATGACCTTGCTATGCCTTTCCTCAATCACTTCCAGGTACATGTGCATTACGACGTTTGTACAGAACTCTTGTCGATATTTAGACAGGATAAAGCCACACATATCTCAGACCATATCCAAGATTGGCGTAGACAAAAGAGGTTGATTAAAGATTTCATACTGCTGGAATTTCTCCTTGAGTGGTTCCTTAAATCATTGCTACCTTACATCGCGAAGGATGTTTCTACATTCGGAGTCCAGAATGAAGAACAAGCAATTTTTAGGGAACAGGAATTGGATTTGATTTATGCTCAATTCGGACTATTATATGAGATCATACCTAATGCTCCGCATTCTAGTGTCGATCCCAAGATAAAACCTGGACCACATGCCAAAGGCATTATGGGTTGTACAAGTACCAAACCTGCGGATTCGGTTGTGAAACTAGTGAGTCAATTGTCTATTAGTCAATCCACTTTGGGACAAGCCACAACTTCGTCTCAACCCACCCAAACGACGAGTGTACTTTCTGTGCAATCGTCGGACCAGAAGGGCAACCAGCAGCCCAGAAGGAATAAGAAAAAGGGTAAAAACAATCGTTAGGTGGGAACAAGAATGAAAATGCCAATTTTAATGACAAGAATGCCAAAAATGTTGGGGGGGACAAGCAGTCTAAACGTATGGTTAATTTTCCTTGCAAATTGTGTAAGGATGACCACCTCACTCACTTTTTCCCTCGTATGGAAGACACCTCGAGGTTCATAGCACAGGGCCCATCTTTGCTGACCAACCCTTTATCCCATAATCAAAACATGAACTCGAGGTCCCATGATCCTCATTGTGCATCAGGTGGAGATCAAGACCCACTGGAAGCCAATACTGGTCATGGTTGCATCAACATGGTGTGTGCTACTAAAGTTGTGACTCATGCGAAAGACTATGGTTCATCACAACTGGACCTTGGAAAGGAACCTGCTCCACCTGAGAGTCCTTTGTGTATTGAAAACCCTATGGATAAACCTGAGGTTGCACCTCGCATTCCTAAGGGAGTCCTAAAGCATTTGGGGCACAATCCTAATGCCTGAGCCACCCAGAACTATTCTGTTGTCGAGGATTTGGGCCACACTCCTTATGCGATGTCTGCGCTTGAAGTACTTTAGAGTTTTCCTTCGCAAAGGAAAGCTTTACTTTTTTCTCTTGGGATTAACAATGATATCTCTTCTTCAGTCATCAAATCTGAAACCATGGGACTACAACCTCTCTTGCCTTACTACATGTCTCTCTTGATTCATGTAGAGTGTCTTAACATGACCGTCAAACGCACTATGATTGATGAAGGCGCTGCTGCTTCTGTGATGTCTTTGTCGTGCTGGAAGGGTTTGGGTTCCCCCGAGTTGTCTCAATATGCTAACATGTTGACCACCTTTGATGGTAGATTGTTTTAGAAACACAAAATTCTTCCTTCTCTTAAGGTTCGTTTGGGAGGGAAGAACGTCGCGATCGAGGTCGAGGTGGTTGATGCGCCCCTTGATTACAATATTTTAGTGGGTCGAAATTGAATGTATAGTATGCAAGCCATAGCCTCTTCTCTATTTTGAGTAGTATGCTTTCCATTTAATGGGAAGATTGTTATGATTGATCATACATCATTAAAAAATCTGAGTGTTAACGCATCATCGAGAGCTTCTATCCTGATTATCGATCATTCTCAGTTGGAAAGTGGGAGTGTGGGTGTAGGTATGTATCCATCCCTTATGGGGACCTTTAGTTGTCCTGCTCCCATTCTTATGATTAGATCTAGTTTTGGTGGAGCTTCATCTTCATTGAATTCGGTGTCTTTTCACACTACCCATATGGAAGATCCTTGGATTCTTCCTTCACTGAGTCTTTCGAATAGACCTATCGAAACAGACATGTTGTTGCCTGCAGCAATGATATCATATCAAGTGAATCTTGACGGTGTTCCAGAGCCTAGTCCTTCCTCTTTGCGGATGGAGGAGGTGGACCCGTGTGTGTTGCCTGCATGGGCAGTTGAGTCCTCTCATGCACATGATTTCTTTGATAGTGTTTTTCCATCAGATGAAGCTATTATTGAGGCCATGTCTGGAGTTGAGCCACCTTGGGAAGAGTTACATCATAGATCCTATTTTCTTCCCAAGATTGACTATTTGGAGCATGAGGACTTTAGGGAGATTCTTAGCAAGAAGATTGGTAGTCCCATGGTTCCATTGAACTCTCCTGGTCAGATAGCTGATGGGAATATGGTGAATATATCACCTACTATTCCTATCAATATCTCTCGTGATCCTGGTAGGATTGAGAATCTCTATATTGGGGTGGACTATTCCCATGTTGAGATTTAGGAGTATACTGAGCTGTTCAAAGAGTTTCGTGACATCTTTGCTTGGTTGTATGAGGAAATGCTAGGTATTGACCCTTGTATTGTCAAACATGAAATTAAGACCTATTCGAATGCGAAGCCTATTCTACAATGTTTGTGTGTGGTGAATCCTAGAAAAGCACCCGTGATTAAGGTTGAGATAGAGAAGCTATTAAAAGAAGGTTTTATCTATCCCATTCCCTTGATGGAGTGGGTTTCAAACCTTGTTCTAGTTGACAAGAAGTAGGGAGCGATCCATATATGCACTGATTTCCATGATTTAAATCATGCTTGTCCTAAGGATAATTTTTCCACACAATTTATTGATCAAATTTTGGATGAGTGTGCAGGGGGAAGCGAGGTATTTTCCTTTATAGATGGATTTTCCAGATATAATCAGATTTAGATCAAACCTGGGGATCAACACAAAACTGCATTTATTTGTCCTTGGGGTACGTTTGCATATCGAAAGATGCCTTTTGGTCTTAAATTCATCGGAGCCACATTTCAGCGGGCTATGAACTTGTTTTTTCGTGATCTCAAATCGATTATTGAAGTCTTTTTGGATGACCTTGCTACTCATTCTTGGTTGAGATTATGTCATCCGTACCATTTGAGATTAGTATTCGAAAGATGTCGTCATTACTTGGTTAGGTTAAATCCTCATAAGTGCATCTTTTGCATGAAATATGGTCACTTGTTAGGGTTCATTTTTTCCAAAGAGGGTATAAGAGTCGATCCCTTACAGGTTGAGGCAATAATTCAATTGTCTCTCCCACGTAATATTAGACATCTTCAATGTTTACAAGGCATGGAAAATTTCTTATGGATATTCATGGTTAACTTTTCCAATTTGACTAAAGGATTTATGCGTCTTTTAAAGAAGGACACTACCCTTTGTTGGGATGAGCGAGCCCAGGAGTCCTTTGATGCGCTTAAGCGAGCCTTAGCATCGGCCCTCGTGCTTAGTCCACCCGACTATAGCCGTGACTTTTTGATTTATGTGGTCGCGTCCATGGAGACGATTGGTATGGTTTTGGTTCAGGAGGATGAGGAGCTCCATGAGCATGTAATATATTATTTGAGCTAAAACCTTGTAGATGCGGAAATGCATTATTCCCATGTGGAGAAACTTGCCTTAGCTACCGTTCATGCAGTTCAGAGATTGAGACATTACATTCTCCTTTGGCAGACCTTAGTGGTAGCTCATGTCAATCCATTTTAGTTCATCCTCACTAGAAGGATGATCGGGGGAAAGTATAATAAGTGGATTGTTATTTTGCAAGAATTAGATCTCAAATTTGTTTTGGCGAAATTGAAGAAATCGTTGATTTTTGTGGAGCTCATTTTTTATTTTCCAACTGAGGAGGAGGAGGAGGTTTATGAGGATACGTTTGTCGATGAGCATATTTTTCTTATCTCAACTTTGGATCCATGGTATGGGGATATCATCATATATTTACAAACGTTGAAGGTCCCTACTCACCTTTCACGGGATGAGCGACGATGATTACATCACGTATCTAAGAACTACCTTATAGTGGATAACACTTTGTATTGCCGTGGGGTAGATTCCATTTTACGTCGTTGTTCAACCCATGAAGAGGCTGAGGTTGTGCTGAATGATTGCCATGGAGGGGCATGTGGTGGTCATTTATATGGGATTTCTATAGCCCAAAAAATCTTGAGAGCGGGTTATTTTTGGCCGTCGATCTTCAAATATTGTGTCAATGCAGTCAAGAAGTGTCACCCTTGCCAGGTGTTTGCACACAATATGTGCTCACATCCTGCCCCATTACATCCGATTATCACCGTCGATCCCTTCACCAAGTGGGGGCTTGACTTCATGGATTGCAACCCAGTTTTGACTAGGGGGGCATCATCATATTATAGTGGCTGTCATTTTTTTCACGAAATGGGATGAGGCTATGCCCACGATTAAATCTAATAGTGAGACAGCCGTGCATTTCGTATTCAACCAAACTATTACTCGGTTTGGTATTCTGAAAGAGCTTGTCACTGACCATGGTAGGAACTTTCAGAATAGAATGATGGAAGAGTTCGCCTCGAAGTTAGGGTATAAGCAGGAGCATTCATCTTCTTATTACCCTCAGGCGAATGGACAGGTTGTCACTTCAGCCTATTCTCCAACGAACCATCTCAGAAAGAAAGATGAATTGGAATGTCATGTTATATCCTGCTTTGTGGGCCTATAGAACCACGGTTAAGACTGCCATTGGTTTTTCTCCATATCAGCTTGTACATGGAGTGGAGTCTGTCTTCCCGGTTGAATGCGAAATATCTTCGTTGAAGCTAGCCATAGAGCTTTTACTAGACACTTCCACATTAGAGGAACATTTGGTCCACTTAGAGCAGCTTGATGAGCAACGCCAGGATGCCATAGTGGCTCTAGAAGTAAAGAAGCGTCGTGTTAAGGTCCAATATGATAAGTCTGTCCATCCGAGGAGGTTTAGTGAAGGTCATTTGGTCCTTTTGTGGGATCAAGCTAAAGAACCCTTGGGGGTAGGAAAGTTTAATCCCATGTGGCATGGTCCTTACGTTGTCAAACATGTGTTAGAGAAAGGCACCTATGAGTTGGTAGATTAAAAAGGGGCAGCCTTGGCGGAGCCTAGAAATGGGCTCTATCTTAAGAAATAATATGCATGATCTTCAGCCAGGGCTGATTATTGTATATTATTGTACAGTTTTTTACATAGTTAGGTTTTCTTATGGTGATCAGGTTTGTTGATTAGCTTTCGTTTCTTATGGAAGATGTCAATGGAGTCTTCCACTTACATAGGATTCACTGATGGTGCTAGCCACCACACTCAAAACTCATCCTCTGCTGCTTGGGTGATTTATACTCCTACGGGTTAGGTATTGTCTTCAGGAAGCATGTGTTTATGCCCTTCTTCGAACAATGTTGCTAAGTATAGTGTCGTTATCGAGATATTATGGGATGCCATTTCACATGGTGTTCTCTCTCTTGAGGTACATCTTGATTCACAGTTAGTAGTGTCACAACTTAATGGCTTGTATCGTGTTAGGGATCCAACATTATTACAAATACTCTTTTGTGTGAGATTGTTAGAATGACAGTTTGACAACATAACATACATACATGTTCCAAGAATTTTTAATCAAGTTGCTGACTCATATGCTAACTATGTGTTAGATTGGCATTTGTTTCATAGACCATAAGCATATCACAAATATACATTTTTACACATATAAATAAATAAAATCAATCATCATAAAAGTTTTTCATTAAACATCCAAAATGTGACGTCATAATACATAAGTGTCATAATACAAAAATGGGGCTTCCGAGCCACCAAAATATAATACACGGTAGTACAAAAATGAATCACTCTCAGGTATCTAATCCTGTGGAGGAGGAGGGGGGTTTTGATCATGGTAGCACACCACATCTCTAGCTAGTCGTGGTACACTAACCACCTGACATTGCATGGCCCCAGGAAAGTCCTCGACTTACGCCATGAGTACCCTATGTGTAAAGCATACAAAGTTTGTGTGGATGCTTTGGAGCATTCACTCCGCATGCACACCCATGATGTCATCTCCTCTTCCCCTCCATCTATGATGAGGAAAACCGTCAGGCCACCGTGGTCCAACATCGACATACACATGACATATTCTTATTATGTGTCGTCACACCAAAACATGTCTTTTGAGTCAATATATCAAAAACCACAAAAAAATTTAATAATTCAAAAAAATTTAAAAGGAGGGTTTGGGATTCATTACTAATATCACCGTATGCTGCTCCTGGTGGTAGGGGCATGTACAGATCTCCCCGGAAATCTATTCCCGCATAGGGATAGTCATCAATGGCAACAATCTGCCATCGCCACCATGGAAAGAAGTCAGCTGGGTAGGGGTTAGACACCCTACCTCCGCCTAGTATGTGCATGGCATCTTCCCAATGTCATTGGACTAGATCTTGAACCCCATGAGGAGGAACATCAACTCTAGGGCTTAGCCCTAGTACACGCTCAAAGAAGAATGTGCTCAGTATGCTGCCGAAACCAAAGTTTCGCACCCTGCTCATATTGCAGTCACTGAGCTACTGCTTCATGTTACTCAATAGCACAGTGCACCAGTCGTAAACTATGGGTCTCATGCACTCCACTGCATAGAAAATCAATGGTTGCGAGGCCTGGTGGAGTGATGCTATACCATCTATCCCATCGAGTGCCAATCGTATGGCCTTTAGTCCTAGCACCTAGATGGAGTTTGTCGGGATTTGACTCCCAATCTTTTTCATGTACGGAAAACAGTATACTGCAATGTACTCATCAATGGTAAGGCCACCTCTAAGCCCGAGAGAGTGTAGGTTCACCAGCTCTTCCCATCGGGACAATCCAGTAATGAAATATATTTCCTCCATCTCTATAGTGAGGGACATCCCATTGATATGAAAAAACTCTGAGTTTGGATTCCAGTAGTCTACTAGCATATGTAGGAGTCTTGATTTGGCCCTCAAGCTTCCAAGACACCAAAACTTGTATAGCCCACATGCACATAGAGCTTGCTGAGCCATTAGATCACCTCGAACAACCTCTTCTACATCTCCATGTTCTCTCTCCCTCCATTCTAGAACCATCCTGCACATTAAAAGTAGTTTTTGGTCAATATTTACCTTAAAAAACCTTGTGCGCGGCCACATACATGGTTGTTTGCTAAACAGCCGTGTATGTACGTGGTTTTGGATGTTTTTTCTGCGTATAGCCAGCCCTATACGTGGAAAAATCCCAGATTTCTACATGGGCCCAAATGACCATTTTAGATTGGCCTAAAAATCAAAATTGACCATGGAAATTGAAAAAATTTGCATGAAAATGGAAGAGTAGGACATGAGAAGTTACCTAGAACAAACGGTGTCGAATTTCGCTGGACAAAACACTTGGAATTCGTGTTGGAAGTTTTGAGCTCAAATGGGTAAAAATTTCAAATGATATGTAATTTTTGAATTTCTTACTATTTATAGAAAAATTTTGAAATTTTTGAAACTTTTTACCCCCTTTCTATAGTTTTGAACTGTTTCTGACCATTTTGGACTAATTTAATGATGTAGGAGTCCATTTTGAGCACCATTTCGACCATTGTTTTAACTCGTTCGTGCTGATTTCAGGTATTATGTCTAAACTATCATATAGGTTATATTTCACATCCATTTGCATTTTGCATGACCTTATAATCATTTCATTATAACCTTAGGTATGAACCCATTCTATCTTGTCACGGAACCTTCTTTTTGTTTTAGAAGTGATATGATGTGAATGGTAGAGATTGACCATATATGGGTGCCCTAGTTAGCTCCTTTTTTTCATTTGGTACCCATGCCGACATTTTGTCCTTTAGGGTGTGGGAGTCCTTTGTATAGTATCTCCATGTCTTTGTGCAAGAGCCTCATACTCCTCTTGATCCTTTTGCTGTCCTTTTTCCCTAGGAATCCCTTATGTCAAGTTGTAATTGCATTATCATGAGTTTTTCCTACCCCATTGAGCCTTACATCGGCTTCACTGACTTTGACCATCAGCTATATAGCCTGATCTTGTCTCATGTCTAGCCATGCAGAGCCATTTTTATATATCCTTTGCAGCTTGATTCCCCATTTTACCGGGAGGGGACTTTCCCCCAAGTGTCGTTATCCTACACATGTGTCCTTGTATTGAGCATAGGTATGTTCCGCTGCTTGGAATTAGTTTGTTTTCCCATCGACACTCGTCTCCTCCTAGTTTGTAACTATAAAGAACTTTTATTCTTTTTCAAGCTTTTCAAAATATTTGAAAAAGTCCAAAAAAAAAATCAAAAAACCAAAAAGTCAGACAAGAAAAGATGTTATATTTGGAAGAAATCAAGTTGTGTCGCCTTTGAATAGAGAACTGTATATCACATACGTTGGTTGGGTTAGTAGTTTGACTTTAGGAGTTGTACTCGTTTCTCTGAGTTTATCTCCACCGACTGGTTAAGCTTCCAGCCCCTATGGAGCCTCTGTCGATGCCCCCTCTGTCACAAAGATGTCCCAGTTTTGTATATCGAGTCTATTCTTCCTACATTCAGTCACCATTCACCTTTATGCTCTTGTTTGAAGGAAGTTGAAACTTGAGTCGGCCATTCCTCAGTTCTCTTGACTTTGCATGTCGGCCATTCCCGGTACTGATACTGGTTCTTGCACAATATGATCAAGTCCTTCCACATTATACAACCTTTCTGAGTACCTTGTGTTGGATGATGAGGGATGCATTAATGCCCTCCTTCTAGTGGATTTCATCCCATTGAATTCAGATCATTTATTATGGGATAGGAATCTAGAGTCATTTTTGAGTGCCTTGATACTTGTAGTCATTAGTGGAAGGTTCTCTTGCCATTGACAGTTTTGGGAATACATCAATGTCCCCTGATCAATGGATCCTCTCAAGTGTTTGACCTCAACACATTTATTCACACTTGTTAGTTGGCACTCTAGTACCTTAATTCCAATTTTCATTATCGGGAGGTGATCTCACGTCTATTAACGGTATACATTAATGACCTGTAATCAGACGATGGACTACTATGTTCGACCTCGACACCTCTATTCACATAGTAGGACATGTACTCCTAGAGGATTGTGTATAAGACCTTCCATATTAGTGGCATTTCATATATGCGACCTCCTTGATCGTGCTAGTGTTCATGAGATTTCAACTCTCGTGACTTGATTCTAGTGTATGTGAGATATTTCCAGCCATTATGGAGATCTTGATCCATTATATATCTTCAGCTTTCATGGAGATCATGATCCTTTGTATATCTTCATCATAGAGATTCTGATCTATCTATATTGTACGTGGTGATGACCACACATTTCATATTTTGTATCATGCTTATTCATGGCCATTGTACTCTTATGTATCCAAGACTACTATACCTACTTGTAGTTATGTGCAGAGTTTCATCATTGTATTATACTATTAGATGGCTAGTTCTTCCACCTGGTTCTTCATTAATCCACTTCTGGGATGGACTTATAATGTATTTCAGCCATCGTATCACCCCTCTGACCTCACACATTAGGGGGCATCTATTACAGTTGATTTTACCACACATGGTGGATCACACCTTTATGGCCTTCCCTGTCCCTCTCCAGACTCTTTAGACCCCATGGATCATTTTTGTACCTTTGATGTTTTCAATATCATCCCTAAAAACATGCATTATTTGCTATATGCGACTTTTAAACCTATTCTCGCGTATATACATGGATATGACCCTCAAACTCGCGTACATTGAGATGTGTGCAAAGGGCCAAATAGTTTTGGAGTTTTCCTTGATGTGGATCCAAGTCACTTGTCTCTTGGCCTTCCATATGCCTTGAGATCACTCGGATTTGACCTTCCATATGCCTTGAGATCACTCGGATTTGACCTTCCATTACCCCATTGAAGCACTGTATAAGGAACCCTTTGGATACATTGAAGGAGGATATATTGAAGAGCAAGAAAACTATAGTCCATTGTTGCCAGATTTATACTTGAGTCTGCATCCCTTTGTCCCTTGGAGCACTTTTTGTTCTTCCCAATCTTTCCTTTGCTTGTGAGCTTGCTATCGAGAGATGGATGATTAAATTGGTGGAGGCGCAGGTGGAGGACTCAGTTTCTCCGATTCGCAGACGTGCCAACAGAGGTTGTCACTATTGTAATCTCTAATTTATATTAATAGAAATATCTTTTCCTGTCCAATAATGTGTATTTAAATGAGTATTGAATCCATGGATGATTTTAAATGCTTATATGTTATTTATTATATATGATAGAGTAGGTCTAACACGATTATATAGCATGCTTGTCTTATTTGCTGAATGTTGAGAGAGAAAATTGCTAATACAAGGGAGAGTGGAAAAGCTCAACAGGGATCTGTATCAACTGTCTAGAATAAGGTATGCATCGAGATCCTTTAGTGTTAGATGTTTGGTTTCTCTTGCATATAGGAAAGGATTGATTTCTGTGGTTACTCTATCTGTTGTGGTACCCCAAGCCATAGGAAGTTTTCTCTGTAACACCTACTAAGAGGAATTCAAATTCTGACAATCATCCTCAGGGACAAGAACATATGGTTTGATTCCAAGTACGTATTTATCATAAGTTTTGTAAATAGAAGTGATGGAATATATATATCTGTTTACCCTCTCTTGGTGCTTGTTTAGGGTAAGGTTATCACATATCTAGGGAAAGAATTTCCATAGCCTTCTCAATCGAGTAAGATCCTTCTTTTCCTCTCTAGCCTTCGCTATATTATAGGTCAATAGGTCTTTGATCCTGTCATAATTAAGAACAACGTGACACTATTAAGAGATAGTAAGTAACAAGAATACACTAAAAATTATTTTGCAAGCAGTGTGTGACCTTTGGTCACCAAAAGTGAATATATAGTATTATTTTCCTTGCCATAGGAACTAAATACTAGGGGAATCACACCCAAGGGGAAGGGCTTGCCATTGGTCATCCTCAGGAAGGTACAAGGACTGCTAGTTACAAATCTCATTGTCCAAGATTCCTCACATCTTCCTTCATGGAGTAATTTGTTTTTTCTTTCTCATTCATCTTTGGATTTTAGAGCTATATACTGTGAAAACCTAGAAGTCTTAAATCCTTTTTGTATGGATATTCGGTGTCTCTAGTAATGATAATCAATTTTTAGGGCGTATCATCATAAATGTTTAAAGTTTGATAGTAGAAACCCTCTGAATAAGGGATCGAAATTCTATCGAATCCAAATGAGACACAATTAGTTTGAACACTAAGAAATATGTGCATCCAAGGAGATACCTATTGAAGCTACACACTAGATAGGGAGATGGTTCGAACCATTGACATCCATAAAAATACAGGCAGAACAGATTTCAAAGAAGGGGAATCCACTATTAAGCCTTCTAAGACCATCATCATCCTATTCCATGAATTTTATGGGTCGATTGTTTGGAGGAATACCTGTCACCTAAGTTAATCTTAGGGTTTAACACTAAATGGGTGCATAAGTGTGATGCACTCCAAAGGCAACAAATTGTTGAAACAGACAAAAACAATTAAACAAAGAAAACATAGTGTGCTCTACAAATTGATGCACACAAAACATATTATGACATTTTGTCCACATTACCTATTTGCATGATACTCTGCCAAAAAAAACATCACTAGATGCTATTGGAAAACCCTCACCATTGACGACGAATCTCCTCCAAGAGCTTAATCAACTGAGATATCTTCTAGGAACATATTAGATCAACCATGTAGTGCAATTTATTACGAGTATACATCGACCTTATTTGTGTGTTCACCTGTTAGAGAAGAAACCTCACCTCTTCAAAACAATTACCTATTTTTCATTTTCTTTTCCCCCAATTTCTTTCCTCGATTTTTATTTCCCTCTATGTGAATTTGAATATTATCAAATTTGTGAATATTATTATATTATATAATAAATCTATTTATATGATAAAAACTTATTATATATTAAAAAAATATCATGCATTTTTAGTTGTTTGACTTATTATTTAGTCATATTTTTATGTAGTGACTAAATTAGTAATTTAATTTAGACATTTTTAGTTGTGTTGCTTAAATTTTAGTAGTATTTAGCATAAAAACACTATCATGACTAACTTTGTTAGTCACTTAGTCATTTATTTTCCAAATTCTACTAGTACTTGGATGAGTCTTGACTTAAGGAAAAAGTGGAGCAAGTTGCTAAACAGATACTTATATTTTAGCACTACCTTAAAGGAAAAGCAACCGGGAAGAATGAAAAGAAAAGAAAACAACTTATTTTGGATACCACAGAAGATGACCTTAATGAATTAAGGGAGAAAGCTAAAAATGTCTTAGTAGAAGTTGCAAAGAACAAGGTGACCATAGAGCTCCAATTCAAGAAGGACTATGAGTAGAAGTTAACATAGTAACCAACCATTTCAAAGACTTCCTCCACAATACTATCACTACCACCAAAGAAATTGAATATAATTATTGTAGCCAAAGAAAATACCTACTTGGAAATCTTTTTATGGGAGGTAAAGACTAGATGCACCCATTTGAGAGTTCCATAGAAAATTCGTCACTGCTTACCCCAAGGAGGACATATTTAACTTTGCCTCAACCATACAAAGTTATGGTACATGTAGGGTGTAGCAGGGATGCACAGGAGCTTGACTATTATCCAAATAGCCCTAAGTTGTAGACTAATTTGTTGAGGATGGAAATTACTAAAATACTAATACTAACAATAGTAAGAGCTCAAGATTGGGATACCATTGAGTATATAATAGATGGTGAACTATAATAACAAAGGGAAACATGTATATACATAACATCATATGGCCCAGTTGATGAGCCAGAAAATTCATTAGCATTGGTACTGATCTCTAGGAAATTATTCAAGAAAATCCTCAATCAGCCAACCCTCGAGAGAAAGTATTGAAGATGACAAAGAAGAACCGCTCATCAAAGATGGATTCAAGACTGAATTCAATGTGTCTCAACTTAAGGAAAAGGTTGACTAAGTCAATAAACATATACTTATCTTTCAACACAACCTCAAAGGAAAATAAACGAGGTTATACACAAAGAAAATAAAACAACCCATTTTTGATACCACAGAAGATGACCTTAATGAATTAAGATAGCAAGCTAAACATATATTAGTAGAAGTTGCAAAGAACAAGGTGAACACATAACTCCAAATCTACAAGGACTATGAGTAGAAGTAACCATCGCAACCAACCATTTCAAAAAATTCCTTCACAATACTATCACCACTACCAACGGAATTAAACATAACTAAGACTTCACACACATAAACATTGGTCGATTTAACATATGAACCTCCACCACTCTTTCTAGCTTAACTTCAAGAAGAAAAATAATATGTAACTATACCAAGTTCCAACCCTTTCAAATTGACTCCTGAGTTTAGTCACTTTCTTTTCACTTATTTAGAATATATACCCCTTTTATCCAAACTGTCTACAACATCCCTAGAAGAGTCCCTCGGACCTCTTATCCAAACCTCCATTTTCCCTATAACCACTACTGAATTCCCCTCTCAAATGTTTCCCCAAGTAACTTTGGAAGTAACCCATCCATTGCCTCCACCAAATGCAACTTCACTTTGGTACACCGAGTCTGCTATTGTAGGAAAAACCTGAATATGAGGTTTACCTAGGGAGATAATCCATCTCTAAAATATTATATTTGTAAAGATTGAATGATGATATTACAAATGGTATGGAATCCTATAAATATGCCTTGGCCAATAAATATGAGGAGTCACGTCCTCTTGTTAAACGTAATTATGTTTTTAGTATTTCTTACTTATTTTCTATTTTATTTATTATTTATATCTGTTACATTGCCACCCTCTTTAAGGGAATCTTTTCCTCAACGATGAATTTGGAGTTTCCTTTTATTTTGGATATTTTTGGATGCTAATGTGATATGTGCACTCTAGACTTATCTCTTTTATTTGACGATGATTCGGATCCTTTTCATGCTGCAACTCCTTTTGATTAGTTTTAGAACCTTGTGAACCATATAGTCGGTCCTTAGTTCCTTTCCATTTGAATTCCATGTATTTTTTTTGTAAATTGGTAGAGTAGGTTCCCAATGGTGTTAACCAGTCAACACCTAATATCAAGTCTACTTCCTTGAGAGGTAAAGCATAACAATCAAGCTGCAAGTTTAAGTTTTGTATCTACACTGCAACCTTATGACATTTTCTCACTTATTTAATGTGTTGATCAATGATGGTTGAGGATTTAAGTTATTTTTCAGGGAACACAAAAAGATTTATCTTTTTTTCCTTGTTGAGATCAATCACATTATGGGTACTTCCAGAATCGACCAAAATCGTGATGTCCTTATTCTTAATTGTCCCAGTAAGTTGTAATCTCTTTGGTTGACTTCCTTGATTTTGTTACTTGAGGTAGGAGTTGTTCATATTTTAAGTTGTCACGACTTCTCGAATAAGGTGGGGTATACTTTTTTGTGAGTGGTTATACTTCCTTTTGTTGGGTGTTAACCTTTGTAATAGTCACTAGATATTCTTCCTTACAAGTTTGTTGAACATAGGTAATGGTCACTATTGAAACTTCAGATGGCCTTGTGTCTTCTCTTAAATCAGAAGTACCTTCTTTAGTTGATACTTATAATTCTGTACCATTTATGATTTTGGAATGTGTTGTATGATTGGTTTTGCATTTGTGGCCTGGAACCCAATCTTTACTGCATCGACGACAATTATTCTTCTTTTTATCATCATAATTGGAGTGGTTGGTCAATGTTTTTGAATCCTTTTCGAATTGATAACCATATGATTGAGACTTGTTGCTATGATTACCAAGTGACCATATATCTTCGCAATATCTACATCGTGTCTCTTGTTGTTGCATATATATTTTGTCATGGTTCCCTTGTCTTGATCTTTTAAAATTATCCTCAATAATGTTTTCCTTGCTCTGGGCCTTATCCATAATGGATATGTTATACAATTCTAACGATTCTCTTATGTAAGGTATAAGACTAGAGAATTATGTCTGGAGACATTGACCATTTTTTAATCATGGCACTCGCGTCAGTAAGGAATGCTATTCGTATGTGTATTCTTCCACTTACCTAGTATTTTTTGCGAAAAAATTCCTTCTCTGTCACATCTTCAAATCGTTTGAGAAAATCAATTTTGAATGTTTCGCAACTGTAAGCACATATGATCATCGTCCTCTTCCACCACATGTACCAATTATACACCCGACCTTTGAGCTGCATGGAGATGTATTTAACCTTTTCATCGTCAGATAAAATTTGTGAATGAAAAATAATTCCTCCACTTTATTGATCCACGCGACACTTTGTTTCGTCTCGCCATTGAATTTGGCTAATTTCAATTTGGGTTTCATTGGGTGTCCCCCCATTGATTGCATTGCATCCCAATATAATTTTTATGATTGTAATATTGATGGTATTATGGAATTTCTACTTTGAAGTAATTTGATTGATGATTATTGGTTTTGGCTGAACTGCGACATGAGTGGTTTCCCTTTGGAAAATTGATATTTTTATAGGCATCTCTATCTTTGAAGAGCTACATGATTTTATCTATCCCTTCTTCAAAGTATGTTTTCATTTCATATCTTACCTTCCTCATTTCCCATGATACTACTCTAGAAAATTCATATTGCACATGCCGTGATAGCTCTTCTTTTCCTTATTGTAACTCTGTTTCAATTTGATCTAGGCTGAAGTTTATCCCTTCAATAATTTTTTAATCTCAAGCTTGGTATTTTTCCATTTTTCTGATTTGGTCTCATAACTTTGCCATTGTTCTTGACCTGATGTGAGGAGGTGAATATGTGGATGTTATTTTAGCTTATGTGGGGGTCAATAAGAGTTATTGGGAACAAGTAGAAATATATAATAATAATATTATTACTTATATTACATATTTTAATTTTAAATTTGGAGAAACTTTTAATAAAAACAATATTATATAATAATAGTATTAATTTTATTAGAATAATATTTTTTTTTATTAAATTGTGTTTTTTTGTTTTGTTTTGTAGGGCTTACATGAATGGAGTGGCAGTGAGGGAAGAGGATATGAACAGCGTGAAGGTGGATCTGGTGGAAGGGAGGATGAAGTGTGGAAAGGCCCAGGGTAGCAGTGAGAGAGGATGATAAGAATGGCATAGGGGATGAGAGTGAGAGAAGCTAAGGGATGAGATGGAATGGAAGAGGGAGTAGATGACACAACTATTGAGGAAGAAGAAGATATGTGTTAAGTAGGAGTTTAGGGTGGACATGGGGAGGAGTGAGGGAGGGAGTGAATGGAGTGAAAGAGGTATTGTGTGGAGATGGATGGGGGTTGGGAAAATACGAGGGAGGAGGAAATGAGGGCATGCAGTAGAGGAGATCACTGGCATGGGAGAAAAATGAAGGTGAAGGGAGTCTGGGAAGTGTGGAGCATAGGTTCAATGTAGAGGGATGGAGCGGTCATAGTGGAGAGAAGCATGGCTTGGGAAAATGGTTTACGTGAGGAAGGAAAGGACACCAGTGGGAATATTGAATAGAGAGTGGATTGAGAAAAAATTAAGCGTGAGGAAGATGAGTGGATATGAATGCATAAGAGAGATGAAGAAACAATGGAGAAGGATGTGGATGTTAGGATTATT
The DNA here is from genome assembly GCA_001517045.1 of Pseudotsuga menziesii. Classification (NCBI taxonomy): domain Eukaryota; kingdom Viridiplantae; phylum Streptophyta; class Pinopsida; order Pinales; family Pinaceae; genus Pseudotsuga; species Pseudotsuga menziesii. The sequence goes on from LPNX010056110.1 coordinate 77,938, forward strand.
AATCCTCCCTTGACCATAATGTCTATTTTATTATTTATCCTAGCTTAGGAACATTACTTAATTAATTGGGTCCACTAGTACCCTTGGGTCCAGTTGGCCTCATGGGGCCACAGGTACCAGTCATTAGAGTGTGGGGAACATTGCTAGAGGTTAACTGCCACTTACTGCATGTGCATGCATCAATTTGGGTTTCTCGTAGACCAATCCCTATGTTTTAGGAGTCACTGGGAGTCCCAACACCAACCTCCATTAGTTAAGTGGAGTTGGAAATAGTTAGTCTTAGTTAGCCTCCAGTTACTTTCAGTTAGATTACAATATGTTATCTAGCACTAGTTATGCATGGCTAATGCATAGATTCCTATGGAGTAGGCACCTTTTCCACCTACCACACTCAGTTGCGCTGAGTTAACTAGTTATTACTAATTGATTTAGTTGGTTGGACATTTGGGAGTTGATCAGTCGGACTTTGATGTTGATTGAGACACCATGAGTTAGATAGTCAGTGAGATACAGTCAGATCCAGTTGGTAGATTCAAGTTTCTCCCTAATGCATTTGAATTCCTCCTATTTGTAAACTATTGTAAGACCAGATTTTATTGTTATGAATGATTCTGTAATTCCTCAGCAATACTCATCCATTTCCTGTGTGGTTTGTTTTTTTCAGTTTGTATCCTCATTATCCAGTTACTGCAAACATTATTAGACCTATTTACTTGAATATATAAATGGAATTCAAGTTCTAATATTGTCACATGCCCCAATTTTCAAAACATTTTAATGTTATTAAGAAACATTATGTTATATTTTATGCTAAGTTGTAATTGGTGACCAAGTGGGGCAAAGGATAATTAATGTATTTCAGAATATTTTATTATTAAATAAATAAATGATGAGACAACAACTTAGGGAATTTGTTAAAAGAGTGTTAACAGGTCACTTGGTGGAGGTGACTGGGTGGAGAGTATACTGACAAGTGGCAGCATCCTCAAACTACTTCTAATTGTTGCAGGTGGCAACTTCCCTATATTTGTGGTCATGATTCCCCAAGAAAGGGGAATTGGAACAGGTGGCTCATTAAGTAAAAACTGACACAGAAGACCTAGGCATTATTATAAAACTTCCCATTGAAGACAGCTAAGGCTGCTCATTCTGGAATTGTGATCATTCAGAGTGAATGAAGTGCACATGAGAAATTCGATGGAGGGGACTTATTGAAGTGAGTTTGAGGGGTTGACTGCTGAGAACTGAACTTATGCACCTGCTAGGATGAAGTTCTTACTGATGTAAGAAGGATTGAATTACTGTTGTAATTTAACTAGTCAGGTGATAGAGGGTCTTGAGGATACATCCTTCACCCAGTACTCTACCAAGAGGACTAGGAAATAGGCTCGGGGGTCCTGAGGAAGTGAAGACTAAGATTTCTCCAGGAGTTGGTTGGGAGGAACAACATCCTTAAGCTGTTGTCACCTTATCATTTGACAGGTTTTTATCTGTTCAGGTTAATTATAATTTATTTACTGTTTTCAACAAATGTTTACTAGTTTTTCAAAGATATGCATGTTATTATTTTGTTAGGGTTTATGAAGAAAAGAGTATTCTGTATTGATAAATTTAGGGATATGTAGATTATGTTTTAAAACAATAGTATTATCGCTAAATGAAAAGTAAATAGAAATAAATTTACCACACTGTATTTTTCCACGCCTTGTATAGGCAGTACTCTAGTACAACTGATTGATTAAGTAGATGTGATGATTTTTTTATCAACTCTGAATGAAAAATGTAAATGATTTCTTTTATATTTTGCATGTGATTCATTCCAGAAAATAGCAGTACATGCTCTATCTATTGAAATTATCTATATCAAAACAAGAACGGAATATATATAAAAATCTTTAGTAGTCATACTAATCATAGAACTATCATTAGTACTAATACTTATTACAAACATAATAGATAGAGTTAAACAAATAAACATAAAAACAGTAAACAAAATAGCACTTAGGGTTTGAAGCTAGATAAGTATTCCATAGGTTCTTATAATGACTTATTCTAATTTCATATTTGCATTCTGCACTAAAAACATATTTTTTTACTGTATACTTCAAAGATTTACTTAAGGTTATCAAAAGATAGGTTTTATCCCTAGAAACAGACCTTCATACTCTTAATTCTTTTATAAAAATTTAACACTAGTAATTAATTATTTATAAAAAAATATAAATAAGAAAACAAAACCAAAATTATTCCTGTAATTTCTATTTTATTATAGAACTTTAGGGTACTTAAAATATTAACCCTTCTGAGCAAAAACAAAGTACTAATTTTACTCATTAACACAGTAAAAATTTCCATTAACATATTTTACTGTAAATCATTTTGAATTACATGAAATCAAATTAAAATAACACTGTAACAATTTGATAAAAACAAAATAAATTAAGTATAATGGCCTTTTATATATATCGGCTAAGGCTTGGGCCTGTTCAAAAAAATATACTATAGAAAACAATAAAATGAAACAATAACTATTACATTCATGACAAGTAAAAACCCTATATCTGTGTTACAAGTCTCGTTGAGTAAGACATTGGTAGAACTTGTATCATTACGGATTAAGCCAAAAGTAAAACTTGAAGTTTTTACATCATCACAGGCCATATGGGATTTGTCCCAAACCCTTAAGTCATGACTGTTGTAGCCTCAAAACTCTATACTTTAATACCCTCTAGGGTTTAAGATTCATAGGAAAAAAAACAACAATATGTAAAAAAACCTAACAAGAAAAACCCAAGCCGAGTCCATAACCGACAACAAGGTATTTACATCCTTACAACCAGCTTAATACCAACAAGGGAGAAAACCCTCAGTGCAACTGAGGCTTACTAGAAGTCTGCATAGTTGTAAGTTGAAGGAACAAGCTCAATTCCAACCTACAGAGCTGTGAGGAGGACCTGCATGGAGTAACCACCCTTTGGTCACAAATATTTTAATAAATTAAACAATTTCAAAATGTACTTCAATTAAAAACTTGTTTTGGGTCTTTACCTGATAGCATTCCAGTTTGGATGAAGTCGTGGAAACTGGCTACCTAAGACCGCTGAATGGCACCTCGCCAAAAGTTAAGAAGACACTGAGTCATGAATCTAAAGGAAAACGAGCAACATTCTAGCTAGAGAGAAGAGCTATGCTTTAGAAAACTCTATCCACTATTTTTCTGTCTTAAACACGAACTCACGGTTCTTGAATCAATGAAGAAAAATAGTTCTACACTCACAACAATCCACAACATCCTTTAAGCTTTGAAAATTTTACCTTATGTCCTCACCGGACAACTCACAGTCTTTCTTATTTGAAGGCAGTCTGCATTCAAAAGCTATTGCAGAGTCATGGCAGCCACGAGCTCGCAGCTTGGCTGGACACAGTCAAAGGAACTCTCTCTCTGGAAAATGAAGGGTTAGGGAAAAATTTAAAGTCAACTTAACCAATGACTTTTAGACCTCCACGTGTCCGCCGAGATTTTTCATCCTCGTGGGTATCATTTCAATAGTCATGTATGCAGTTTATAATATGCATTAAGATTATTACAAATCAAACGTTAATCATTAGAATAATATCATATTTTGATTTCTAATAATGTATTTTACTTTGATCATTTCAATGCCAAATCTATCAACCATAGTAATAAGGAAATATTGTTCTTTTAGGGTTTTGTTGTAAGTCACGATAGGGTAGTGTCTTTTGCTAACCTTGTTTTATCAAACATAGGTAAATGACAAGTTTTAACCATAAACTACTTTAAGAAGGAGATCTAATGACTCCTTGAGGTAACCTTTTTATTTGTTAAGAGTTGGGAGGTAAAATGTTAACAATAACCTAAGTTATAACAAGATCTCGAATACTATTGTAAACCAACATTCTTATCTCAAGTTTTTACTAAACAAACTTGTGTAAATGTATAATTTTATAGCTAAAGGTGCACTGGAATTTGAGGTGTAAGATACAATAAGAAGGAATCAAAGTAAAAACTGTAAGAGTTTAAAAAGGCATTCTTCCAACTAGGATTAGAATCTTGCACGAATCTTGAACCACTTCTTTTAATGCAATGTGTATTTGGGGATGCTAGTAAATGCAGTGCATAGACCCATATAAGAATCTCAGTGTAAATCTAACATCCAAACATTGAGTAAATAGATAGCAGTAAAAGTGGTTTTGGATTATTTATTGAGAAAACAGTGTTTATAAAACCCTAGAACAAGGGTAAATGTGATAGACACCAAATGTTGTTGAATGATCTCATCATCAATATGTCAACTTTATTCTTTTTATTTAAACTCTAGATTATAATTAATGTAAGTAGGAATACCACTGTTCATTAGAATTTTATTCTTAATCATCCAATTGATTTGATGTCATTTTGATAGTATTTGATCATGCTTTTTCAACCCATGCGTATGCAATATTTGTTGTAAAATATTTATGGAATTGTGACGATTGAAAAAGACCAACATTACCTTTGATGGAGACAAGCTAAATTTAAACATTCTAAGTCTAGCATCATATTTATGCTAGTGAAGTATGTTCTTGATCTGAATATATACATATTATTTTTACTGGAACATATGCTTACCAGTTTAAACCTGTAAAGAACCATTCGTCCCGCTGTGTTAGCTTTAAGCTAAGTAAGCCCCGATCATCCCTAAGAAACTTCCCCTACTTGACAAAAGAAATCAACACTATACGTAGCGTCAGTAAAATATAATTTGCTTTTCTACTTTTTGGAAAATTGCAACTGCTAAGTTGAAAACAGTACTAACGCAGTTTTTAAAGACAAACCTCTAGATAATACAAATTCTTATAAAGGATTAATCTGTGTTTCTCTTAAAAACTGTTTTATTATCTACTAACAATTAGGGGTACTTTAGTGGTGACATTTGACATTTTATGTCCAATGAAAAATTTTAAATTTTTACGAATTTTTGAGTTATTACATGTGGTATCAGAGCACAAGGTTCAGACACTAGGCCTAAATGTGGCTCAACTTGCATATGTGGAACAATAAATTTAAACAAACATACTGATGCTATTTGGCTTTGAATGGTATTCCCAGAGAATTTTGTTTTCTAAGTTAATCACAGTTATGGATGGATAGGAGTCTCCTTACACTGAACGAAATAATTTTCAAAAAGAACCTATACAAGAAGAGATAACTAATAATTCTTCTGAACTACTACAAACAGTTAAGGAACTAAAAATAGAGATGGAATCAATTAAGAAAGAAAATGAGAGGATTCTGAGAGCTCAAGAGGAGCTAAATCAGATTTTAATGGAAAGATTTCATACTGAGGGAAAAGATAAAAGAACCGAGTCTGAAGATATGGGTTGTCAGCATAAAGATAAAAAGACTAAACAAGTTAAAAATGAAAGTAGCTCATCTTCTGAAGTATATGGTGATTCACATAAACAAAGCTTCCATTACACTAGTGACAGTAGTGAAGATAATCACCATAATAGGAAGAGAAAGTTTAAACCTTACAAAGAAATATCCGGGGAATTCAAGAAGATCAAGCCACCAAACTTTAATGGAGAAACATAAAAAGGGGAAGAAGTAGAATCCTGGCTGTCCAAGATGAAGAAATATTTCCAAATTTATAACTACTCTAATAAACTGAAGGCCAAGATGGCTATTTATAATCTTACAGGAAAAACAGATATATGGTGGCAAGACTTAAAAAGAGTAAAATGTATAAGGGAGAAAAATATAAATTGGAGTACGTTTAAGAAATATTTCAAGAAGAAATTTTTATCTGAACAGTATTATGAATAAAGGGCTAAGGAATTTTATGAGCTAAAATTGGGAACAATGAATATGAAAGAACTAAATAGTAAATTTCTAAGTCTACTTACATATGTGTCGTATATTGTGGATGAGAAACCTAAGGTACAACGGTTTCTCATCTATTTACCTTATCATAGAAAGGACATAATTGAGTATGAATATCCGAAAAATTTAGAAGAAGCAATGAGAAAAGCAAATTTCTGTTATGAATAGAATCGTAAAAAGGAAAGTATGACCAATTGGAAAACCAAAAGGAATAATAACTTTGAACAGAAAAAGAAAGATTTTGTGCCTAATTGAAATTTTAAGAATAGTAACACCAGAAATATTCCTAGTAAAAATTTCCAAGGGAACAAAAGTAATTCACAGACCAATCCAAATAATCAAAGGAATAAAGAATTTGCTAACAACCACAGTAACTATACAAAGAATTTTGAACGAAAGGAACCCATAAAGTGTTGGGAATGTAATGGTCTGCATTATGCATAAGTTTGCCCCAATCGGAAGAATGGTGTTAGCAACATACACACAATACAAGAGGAGATGAATGTTGGTGATCTAGCAAGGACAATGCCCAGGATCAATGCAATATTAGAGAATCGATAAGCAGATTATCAAAATTCCATGGTGGAAGTGGAAGGTAAGATACATCAAATACCTATATCTATTTTAATTGATATAGGAGCTAGTTTAAGCTATGATTCTCCTAATTTAGTAGAAAAGTGTAAGCTTTCAGTTGAAAAGTTTACAAGATCTTGGTTAGTTCAGCTAGCTACTGGTGCAAAGAGAAAAGTAATTAGCTTTGTTAAGAATTGTGTAGTAACTATGGATCAGCTTGAAACCTCTGTTAAGCTCAATGTGTTACCTTTAGGATCATATGATAGAGGACACTAAATTCATATAAAAAATCGATCATTATGAGAAAATAAAAATATGGGAATGTCTCGAAATAGAGCTACAGAAAAATAACTTAAATAGAGACGATGGACTGCAAATTAGTGAAGCATGGAAACCTGTACTCAATAAAATTAAAAGTTGAAATTTTTTAAGAATTAAATTTAATAGGAATAAAGGAAGTCTAAAAGTTGATCGAAGTCGGCCCCAAAAGCTAATTTTCTCACCTTTGATCAACATTAATAGACAATGAGGATCAATCTCTTTAATTGAGCTGATTTAGTCTCCTAAGGATGGTCCTAGATTGAGGACCGAAACGTTGAGAACATTTTCTCCCAACACAACACAGTATCTGCCATTAATTAAATTGTAAACTGTGTAACAATGAACAACATCATATGATATGTTAATTGGTATGGATTGGTTAGAACAACATAGGGTGGTCCTGAATTGCTTTGATAAAACCTTCACTTGCATAAATAGTGATGGAAAGTTAATAAATGTAAAGGGAATCCCTAGGAAAACAATTGTAAGGAAGATTTCTGCTTTGTAGCTAAAGAGAGTTGTTAGGAAAGGTTGTAAATATTTTTCTGTAACAATAATTAATGAAGAAAATACTAACAACAGAGATAAATTAAAACTGGAAGATATTCTGATTCTAAGGGAATATTCAGATGTATTTCTAGAAGAAATTCTGTGACTGCCTCCGAAACGGGAATTAGATTTTACTGTTGAGCTGTTACCTAGTGCAGTGCCCAGCTCAAAAGCCCCTTATCAGATGAATATAGTAGAATTAAATGAACCGTAAGTCACAGTTAAAATGACTCATTGATAAAAAATACATTAGACCCAGTGTGTCTCCCTGGGGGGCACCTGTCATCTTTGTTAAGAAGAAGGATGGAACTTTACGACTATGTATAGATTATCGTCAGCTAAATAAAATGAATATCAAGAATAGATACCCATTACCCCGCATAGATGATATGTTTGATCAACTGCATGGAGCAACACTGTTTTCAAAGATTGATCTATGATCTGGATACCATCAGGTCCGAATCAAGGATGAAGACATCTTTAAAACAAATTTTAGGACTAGTTATGGAAATTACAAGTTTGTCGTTCTTCCATTTGGACTTACTAATGACCTAGCTATTTTTATGTCTGATGAATAATGTAATGCAAAAATATCTAGATAAACTTGTGGTTATATTTACTGAAGACGTCTTAATTTACTCAAAGTCTGAAGAGGAACATAAAGAACACTCAAAAACTGTCCTACAAGAGTTACGACAACATCAACTATATGCAAAATTTAGTAAATGTGACTTCTTTAAAGATAAAATTAAGTATTTGGGTCATGTGGTGACTAAAGAAGGAATTTTCGTCGACCCCGAAAAGATAAAGGAAATCGAGGATTGGCCAGTCCTAAAAGACGTAACTGACGTCCGATCATTCATGGGGATTACTAGTTATTATCGAATATTCATCAAAGGGTTTTCACGAATTGCAAATCCTATAGCCTCTTTGCAGAAAAAGGGGAAGAATTTCGATTGGAATCAGAAGTGTGAAGACAGTTTTAAAAAGTTAAAAACATTATTAACCACCACACCAATTCTAAGAATTGTTGTCCCTAATAAATATTTTATAGTATGTACTGATGCATGCAATGATGGTTTAGGAAGAGTATTAACTCAGGAAGGACACGTACTTGCTTATGAGTCTAGGAAGCTGAAGGTTCATGAGAAAAATTATGCGACCTATAACTTAGAATTAGTTGTTGTCATACATGTCTTAAAAATGTGACATCATCATTTAATAGGAAGGAAGTTTAAACTAATGACAGATAATAAAGGATTGAAATATCTATTGGATCAACCTAACTTGAATGCTAGAAAAGCTAGGTGGCTAGCTTTTCTTAGTGAATATGATTTTGAAATTCTACATATTAAAGGAAAGGAGAATAAGGTTGCTGATGCATTAAGTAGAAATGCAAAGCTAAATTCTACAGCAGCCATCAACACTTATAAGACAGACTTGGAAGAACAACTAGAAGCTGGAATGGAACAAGATGAAAATTATCGAAAGTTACAAGCAAAAGTAAGAGAAAAATTAATAGAAAGTCTATGTATAGGATACAGTTTGAATGAAAAAGGATTATTATTGTATAAAGATATATTATACGTACCTAATGTACCTAATATTAAGATGTTAATTTTAAATGAAGTTCATAAAACTCCTTATTCAGGGCATCCAGGTTATCAGAAAACCATAACCATGCTAAGAAAGGATTATGTCTGGCCAAACATGAAAAATGAATTGGTAGAATATATTTCTAGGTGCTTTGAATGTCAACAAGTAAAAACTAAACATCAGCATCCAGCTGGACTACTTCATCCATTGCCTATTCCTAGCTGGAAACAGGAGATAATTATCCTTGATTTTTATCATAGGATTACCTAGAAATCAAAACTTAAATGACTCAATAATGGTAGTTGTTGATAAGTTGAGTAAAGTAGCCCATTTTATACCTGTAAAAGCTACTTATAAAGTTGCAAATATTGCTGATATTTTCTTAAAATAAATTTTTCAGTTGCATGGAATACCCAAGGTGATACTTTCAGACCGAGATCCTAAATTCACAGGTAATTTTTGGAAATCTTTGTTTAAAGGGTTAAATACTACGTTAAAATTTAGTACCTCTTTCCATCTTCAAACTGATGGACAGACTGAAAGAGTAAATTAGGTATTAGAGGATCTACTCAGAATGTATGTAAAGGAGCAGCGAGGTAAATGGGAATATTTTTTTACATCTGGTAGAGTTTGCTTACAATAATCATTATCAAGCTTCAACTAGATATAGTCCCTTTGAAATTTTGTATGGAAGGAAATGCAATACTCCCATATATTGTTGTAATCCATTGGACAAGTTAGTATTAGGACCTGAATTATTGAAGAAGATGGAGTTAATTGCAAAACAGGTACAAGGTAACTTGAAAGTTGCGCAAGATCAATAGAAAAGCCAAGCAGACCTTAAACGAACTCCAAAGGAGTTCCAGGTAGGTGAGCATGTTTTTATCAAGGTGAGACCTAAAAAGAGTTCTCTAAGGTTAGGTAGTTGTGCTACACTAGCACCCCGTTATTGTGGTACTTTTGAAATACTGTCCAGGATAAGACATGTAGCATATCAGTTAGCTCTACCACCAAATCTAAGAGTTCACAATGTTTTTCATATTTCTGTATTAAAAAAATATGTACATGATGCTACTCATGTTATTAATTGGAATGATGTGCAGGTGAAAGCCAAAGGAGATTTCCTGGTGGAACCTGATTGTATCCTCGAAAGGAGGGAGATCTCGCTTCGGAATCACACCATTGGCCAAGTGAAGGTGCAATTGAAGCACCTTAGTCCAGAAGAATCCACCTGGGAATTGGAAAGTCATATGCGGGATGCATATCCAATTCTATTTCAGGGGAACTCTAAGGACGAGGAATAAATAAGATCGAGGAACAATTAAGGGGGTTTGTATGTCACATGCCCCAATTTTTGAAACAATTTAATGTTATTGAGAAACATTATGTTATATTTTATGCTAAGTTGTAATTGGTGACCAAGTGGGGTCAAGGATAATTAATGTATTTCAGAATATATTATGATTAGATAAATAAATGATGAGACAACAACTTAGGGAAGCTATTAAAAGAGTGTTAACTAGTCACTTGGTGGAAGATACTAGGTGGAGAGTATACTGACAAGTGGCAACATCCTCAAACTACTTCTAACTATTGTAGGTGGAAACTTTCGTATATTTGTGGTCATGATTCCCCAAGAAAGGAGAATTGGAGCAGGTGGCTCATTAGGTAAAAACTGACCCAGAAGACCTAGGCATTATTATAAAAATTCCCTTTGAAGATAGCTGAGGCTGCTCATTCTGGAATTGTGATCATTTAGGGTGAATGAAGTGCATATGAGAAATTCGATGGAGCGAACTTATTGAAGTGAGTTTGAGGGGTTAACTACTGAGAAATGAACTTATGCAACTGTTAGGCTGAAGTTCTTACTGTTGTAAGCAGGATTGAATTACTGTTGTAATTTGACCAGTCAGGTGACAGCAGGTATTAAGGATACATTCTTCACCTAGTACTCTACCAGGAGGACTAGAAAACAGGCTCGGGGGTCCTGAGGAAGTGCAGACTAAGCTTTCTCCAGGAGTTTGTTGGGAGGAACTGCCTCCTTAAGCTGTTGTCACCTTATCATTTGACAGGTTTTTATCTGTTCAGGTTATTATAATTTATTTACTATATTCAGCAAATGTTTACTAGTTTTTCAAATATATGCATGTTATTATTTTGTTAGGGTTTATGAAGAAAAGAGTATTGTGTATTGATAAATTTAGGGATATGTAGATTATGTTTTAAAATAGTAGTATTATCACTAAATGAAAAGTAAATAGAAATAAATTTACCACATTGTATTTTTCCACACCTTGTATAGGAATTACTCTAGTACAGCTGGTTGATTAAGTAGATATGATGATTTGTTTATCAACTCTGAATGAAAAATGTAAATGTTTTTTTTTTTATAGTTTGCATGTGATTCATTCTAGAAAATAGCAGTATATGATCTATCTATTGAAATTATCTATATAAGAAAAAGAATGAAATATATATAAAAATATTTAGTATTCATACTAATCATAGAACTATCATTAGTACTAATACTTATTACAAACATAATAGAAAATGTTAAACAAATAAACATAGGAACAATAAACAAAATAACACATAGGGTTTGAATCTAGATAAGTATCCATAGGTTCTTATAATAACTTATTCTAATTTCATATTTGCATTCTGCACTAAAAACATATGTTTTTAGTGTAAACTTCAAAGATTTACTTAAGGTTATCGAAAGATAGGTTTTATCCTTAGAAAGAGACCTTCATACTCTTAATTATTTTATAAAAAATTTAACAGCTGTAATTAATTATTTATAAAAAAATATAAATAGAAAAACAAAACCAAAATTATTCTTCTAATTTCTATTTTATTACAGAACTGTAGGGTATTTAAAATATTAACCCTTCTGAGCAAAAACAGAGTACTAAGTTTACTCATTAACATAGTAAAAATTTCCAATAACATATTTTATTGTAAATCATTTTAACTTACATGATATCAAATTAAAATAACACTGTCACAATTTGATAAAAACAAAGTAAATTAAGTATAATGGCCTTTTATAAATATTGGTTGAGGCTTTGGCCTATTCAAAAAAATATACTATAGAAAACAGTAAAACGAAATAGTAACGATTACATTCATGACAAGTAAAAACCCTATATTTGTTTTACAAGTCTGATTGAGTAATACAATGGTCGAACTTGTATCATTATGGCTTAAGCCAAAAGTAAAATTTGAAGTTTTTACATCATCACAGGCCGTATGGGATCTGTCCCAAACCCTTAAGTCACGACTGCTGTAGCCTCAAAAATCTTTACTTTAATACCCTCTAGGGTTTAAGAGTCATAGGAAAACAAACAATAATAAGTAAAAAAACCTAACAAGAAAAATCGAGGACGAGTCTATAACCGGCAACGAAGTATTTCCATCCTTACAACCACCTTAATACCAACATGGGAGAAAACCCTCAGTGCAACCGGGGCTTACCAGAAGTCTGCATAGTTGGAAGTTGAAGGAACAATCTTGATTCCAACCTACAGAGCTATGAGGAGGACCTGCATGGAGTAACCACCCTTTGGTCAAAATATTTTACTAAATTAAACAATTTCAAAATCTATTTCAATTAAAAACTTGTTTGGTTCTTTACCTGATAGCGTTCTAGTTTGGATGAAGTCATGGAAACCAGCCACCTAAGACCGCTTAATGGCATCTCGCCGAAAGTTAAGAAGACACCGAGTCACGAATCTAAAGGAAAGCGAGCAACATTCTAGCTAGAGTGAAGAGCTCTCCTTTACAAAAATCTGTCCATTTTTTTTTCTGTCTCAAACACCAACTCACAGTTCTTTAATCAGTCAAGAAAAACAGTTCTACACTCACAACACTCCACAACAGCCTTTAAGCTTTGAAAATTTTACCTTGTGTCCTCACCGAACAACTCACAGTCTTTCTTGTTTGAAGGCAGTCTGCATTCAGAAACTATTGGAGAGTCATGGCGACCACAAGCTCGCAGCTCGGCCACACACAGTCAAAGGAACTCTCTCTCTGGAAAATGAAGGGTTAGGGAAAAACTTAAAGTCAACATAACCAATGGATTTTACACCTTCACGTGTCCACCAATATTTTTCATCTTTGTGGGTATCATTTTAGTAGTCTTGTATGTAGTTTATAATCTGCATTAAGATTATTACAAATAAAACGTTAATCATTAGAATAATATCATATTTTGATTTCTAATAATCATTAGATTATTACCTTTATCATTTTGATGCCAAATCTGTCAACCATAGTAATAAGCAAATATTGTTCTTTTAGGTTTTTGTTGTAAGTCACGATAGGGTAGTGTCTTTTGCTAACCTTGTTTTATCAAAAATAGGAAATGGACAAGTTTTAACCATAAACTACTTTAAGAAAGAGATCTAATGACTCCTTGAGGTAACCTTTTTATTTGTTAAGAGTTGGAAGGTAAAATGTTAACTATAACCTAATCTATAATAAGATCTCATATATTATTGTAAACCAACATTCTTATCTCAAGTTTTTACTAAACAAACTTGTGTAAATGTATAATTTTATAGCTAAAAGGTGCACTAGAATTTGAGGTGTAAGATACAATAAGAAGGAATCAAAGTAAAAACTGTAAGAGTTTATAAAGGCATTCTTACAACTAGGATTAGAATCTTGACCCACTTCTTTTAATGCAATGTGTATTTGGGGATGCTAGTAAATGTAGTCCATAGACCCATATAAGAATCTGAGTGTAAATCTAGCATCCAAACATTGACTAAATAGATAGCAGTAAAAGTGGTTTTGGATTATTTATTGAGAAAACAGTGTTTATAAAACCCTAAAACAAGGGTAAATGTGATAGACACCAAATGTTGTTGAATGACCTAAGCATCAAGATGTGAATTTTATTCTTTCTATTTAAACTCTAGATTATAAATAATGTAAGCAGGAATACCAGTGTTCATTAGAATTTTATTCTTAAACATCCAAATGATTTGATGTCATTTTGATAGTATTTGATCATGCTTTTTCAACCCATGCATATGCAATATGATGGAGACAAGCTGCATTTAAACATTCTAAGTCTAGCATTATATTTATTCTAGAGAAGTATCTTCTTGATCTGAATATATACATATTATTTTTACTGGAACATATGCTTACCTGTTAAAACCTGTAAAGAACCATCAGTCCCACTATGTTAGCTTTAAGCTAAGTAATCCCCAATCATCCCTAAGAAACTTCCCCTACTTGAAAAAAGAAATCAACAGTATACCTAGCATTAGTAAAATACAAGTTTCTTTTCTACTTTATGGAAGATTGCAACTGCTAAGTTGAAAACAGTACTAACACAGTTTTTAAATACAAGCCTCTAGATAATACAAATTCTTATAAAGGAGTAATCTATGTTTCTCTTACAAGCTATTTTATTATTTGCTAACAGTTAGGGATACTTTAGCACTGACATTTGGCATTTTATGTCAAATGAAAAATTTCAAAGTTTTACGAATTTTTGAGTTATTACAAATGTGGTATTAGAGCCTTCTCAGGAAGGTTTCATGCTTGTTTCTCCCCATCGAACATCAGAAGCGACTGGGTTTCCACAGAAGTCCCCTATGATGATTTTCTAGATCTAAATTTATTTAGAGCAGCATAGTGGGTGTATCGGACCCTGAAAACATGTTCATGTCAAGAGGAGAAGCATAATTCTAAAAGTTTAGATGTTTTAGTGTGTTTTGCAGTGAAATTATACAGGTGCTACGTAGCTTGTGTGAAGTTTTGCAGTCTTTTCGCCGGAGCAATTATGGGTTCTCAATATCTTACACCCTAGATCCTCACTTCTTCCAATTATCTTGATTGGAGGATTGATATGTAGCTAGCCTTGCGTGAGCATGGCTATCATAAGATCATACATGGATGGGATCCTGAGCCCCATCAACCAGTTGAAAGGAACAAGTTTCTGAACCATTGTGATGAAGCATTCGTGTACTTATGCACTCATATATCCAGAGATCTCCTCTTGCACCTAGATGGCTTGAGGACTACAAATAATCCTAGGAGAAGCTTGAAAGCTTGTTTAACAAACAATATGAGCTTCGGGGACACACTTTGTAGAATGAGTTGGTATCTTTACATCCCAGCAGTTTCGAGACTATTGAGAAATTCTTTACTAAATTCAAGTCTTTGGTAATTCAATGCAGACAATGCGAAATAGAGTGGAAGGATGAGTAGAATGTCCTTTCCATACTCAACAAACTAGGATCTAAGTATTCTTTATTTGTTTCGATATTTCGTTCCAAGCGGGAAAGATTTCCTGATTGGAAAATTCCTTCATTAGATTATTTTTCTGAGTCGTTAATCAAGGAGAAAGACAAGTTGATTCGAATGGGAGTCATCAAGACCTCCAAATATCAAGATCTCCTAGTTACTCAATATTCCAAAGTGTAAGAAAAGTGGAAATCAAAGAAGAAGGAGCCAAAAGCAGTGGATTTGAAGCCTAAACATAATCAACATACTTTCGAATGAGCCTCTAGTTCTAAGAAGAAGAAGAAGTTTGAAAAGAATTTATGTCCCTATTGTGAAAAGGGGTACCATCTCGAAGACCATTGTATGAGGAACGAACTTGATGAAATTCAACTCTTCTCAAGCAGCATATCATTGCTCCCTAAAGAGAAAAGAAGCTTGATGAAGAACTACAAACAGAAGATGTTGAAAGGTGTCATGCTTGGAAAGAAACTATATCTCAATCCTCAACATACATAATAGATTCTAGAGATCCAAACCACATGGTTTATTCCAAAGAATCCTTCTCTACTGTATCACTATCAAAGAGGCCTAACATTCACATGGGAGATGATTCCTAGATTCTAGCAGAAGGAAGGGGCTCAGTCAGAGCAAAGCATGGTTAGTTCAAGAATGTATTATATGTTCCCTCCCTTGCTTCTAAACTGTTTTTTGTTTATCATATGACTCATACAGGCTCTCCCAAGAGAGTTACAATCGATTCAGAAACACTCGAGATTACAGAAAAAGCCACTTGATAACTTGTAGCGAAAGGTATTGCAAATCACTCTACCAAAGCTTATGAGTTCTCACATTTCTTACATGTTTCTCCTCCTACATATTTATTGTCTCATGCTAACAACACCAATAAGATTTGGCCATCTCAATTTCAAATATCTACAGCAACTCCACAATGATAGTATGTTCTGGTTGCTTGGTAGGTAAGCATCCAGAAAAGAAGTATGATGTTGGGAAGGAACATAGAGCTACCTCTACACTTTATTTTATACATAGTGATGTATCTAGACCTATGCCCACAAACTCCATTAATGGTTGCAGGTATTTCCTCACCTTTATTGATGATTGTCTAGGTACTGCTAGATCTACTTCATGAAACAAAAATCAGAAGTTTTTGGGACATTTAAAGTTTTTAAAACTATGGTTGAGAACAGTTTCAATAAGAAGAACAAGTCAATAAGATCTGATAAATGAGGAGAATAAATCAAAGGATATTTCCAAAGTTTCTGTGAATCATAGGGGATTTGAATGGAACACTCAGTTCCATACACACCACAGCATAATGGTGTGGCTGAGAAGAAGAACAGATCAGTGAAAGAGATGGAAACATGCCTTCTCCATGCCAAGCATATACCTCCTTCTCTTTGGGCTTAAGTAGTAAACTGTGCTTTGTATTTGTAGAATAGGGTGCCCCACAAATCAATGGTTGGGGTCACTCCATTCGAAGCACTGCATGGGTATAATCCCAATGTATCTCATCTGAGAGTTTTTGGTTCCAAATCTTGGGCTAGAATACCACTTGACAAGAGGAAGTCCTGCCAAGCCCAAAGTAGCGAATGCATTCTACTGGGATATGCAAAAGATGCAAAATATTACAAACTGCTGGAGGTTACAACTAGAAGATGCTTCATTGAAATAAGTGTCCAGTTCAAAGAATATCAGCTGCATGACACACCTCCACCAACACAAGAAGGTATAACTATTTATCCACCTATTTTTGATGATGATGAAGTGCTACAGGTTTTAGATTCAGATGAAGAAGATCACATTCAGCATGATCCTATTATTAAGACTAAATCTTAAGAGATTCTAGATCTAGATCCAGTACCCATTCCTAATCAGAATCCTAAACCTAGATGGGCTCGAAAGCTTCTTGATGCAATTGGAAGTGGTGCTGGAGATCTAGAAGACAAAAGAAGACAAGGTCCCAATATCAGAATGATCATGTTGTGCTATCTCTCACAGATTCACTCTCTACAGAATGGCGCAACAAAGTTCCAAGACGATGCTACTTGATGATGGAGAATGATCAGCTACATGGCCCACATAAGTAGAAACTTGATCATTCCCTACATTCACCATCAAGAAGAGACAAATAGATTCATCAGTTCAGAAGTACATTGAGAGGTCCACTGATGGACCATGCTGGTGCATAGAGCTACAAATTTGCAGCAGTGTTTTTGCTCAAGTTATTTTTCTAAGGAGGAAGCTTCTTTCTTGTAAAGATAGCTTGCAGTTTGATATTAATGCTTATTTTGAGGAGGGGGGGGGGGGGGTTCCCATGGGGTTTTCCCCTGTTTCCTCGGTTGTATTAAGCAACATTTTTATTTTCTGTCTTTTATATTGTATTTGGGTGACCTATGGTCTTGTTACTAGGGCCCATAGTTGTCCAAGTTAGGATTAAGGGGGGGGGGGAGTGTTACGATTATTAATCCTCCCTTGACCATACTGTATATTATATTATTTAGCCTAACTTAGTAACCTTAATTATTTAATTGGGTCCATTACTACCATTGGGTCCACTTTGCCTAATGGGGCCACATGTACCAGTCACTAGAGTGTGGCGAACACTACTAGAGGTTAACTACACATTAATTGCCACTTACTGCATGTGCATGCATCAGTTTTGGTGCCTCCTAGACCAATCCCTACATTTTAGGAGCCACTAGGAGTCCCCACACCAACCTCCATCAGTTAGTTGGAGTTGGAACTAGTTAGTCTTAGTTAGCCTCCAGTTACTTTCAGTTACATCACAATCAGTTAGCTAGCGCTAGTTATGCATGGCTAATGCATGGATGCATGTGGAGTAGGCACCTTTGCCACCTACCACACTCAGTTGCACTGAGTTAACTAGTTATTATTGATTGATTTAGTTGGTTGGATATCTGGGAGTTGATCTGTTGGACTTCGATGTTGATTAAGACACCATGAGTTAGATAGTCAGTGAGATACAGTCATATCCAGTTGGTAGATTCGAATTTCTCCCTAATGCATTCAAATTCTTCCTATTTATAAACTATTATAACACCGAATTTTTTTATTATGAATGATACTGTAAATTCCTTAGCAATACTCATTCGTTTCCTGTGTGGTTTGTTTTGTTCAATTTGTATCTTCATTCTCCATTTATTGCAAACATTATTAGCACTGTCTGCTTGAATATCTAAATGGCATTCAAATTATAATAGTGGAACACTGGGTGAATAAACTGGAAATGAATCCTGCTTTGGACCAGCAGCCAAATGGTTGAAATCCAAGTAGACAAGAAATATGCACATGTCATACCAAATGGTATACCACGGGGATTCACCTTGTTGAGCACTATCTTATCACGTTCATTCATAAAGGGGATTTTTAATTGTAAAAAACAAGGTCAATATATTGTAGGTATTGTGGGGCGGGGAATAGGTTATGGGGGGTTTATAGGTATTAGGGGGTATAAAAAGGGGTTTCTAGTAAAAAAAGGGAATATATTAAAAAATATGGTTTTTTAATAGAAAATATGCATTTGAAGGGGGGATCAACAAAAGGATTTTTGTAAGTATTTTTCAATATATAGTGAAATTAAGGGTATTCTTTAATATCTCATGAACAAAGGCGCTATGACATAGTTTCACTAAGTGAAGACCCTATGTGGTATACAGAGTCCGGTGTTTCCAAAAAACTTGAATACAGGGTTTACTCAGGGAGATATTCTATCTCTAAAATATTATATATGTGAAAATTGAATGATGATCTTACAAACTGTTTGGATTCCTATAAATATGTCTTGGACATTAAATAGGAGGAGTCACATCCTCTTGTTAAATATAATTATTTTTTTATTATTTATTACTTATTTTCTATTTTATTTATTATTTATATTTGTTACACACTTGCTCATCGATACCTATATCAACCATAATAAACTCCACTGTCATCACAACTTATTCATAATCCATGTTAACTTCAAAATTAACCTCTTCCATTGTTTTCATGACCCCTCTTCTTCTGGTATTATTAGTTCTAGTATCTATCGTCCCCTCATCGAAAACCCCTACATCACCTCCTCTTGCATAGACCCCTCCTACATCAAACCCTCTTTCATTGGCCCCACCAATGTTGTCTCAACAATTGTCAATCCTACCTTACTTGACCTCTCCTTTGATAAACTTACCACCTTTGACTATGACCACATCAACCCCAACTACTTCATCTTCATTGATTTCAACACTTCCCTCATCAACTATAGGTACATCAACTGGTCGATTGACAACCATGACTTCCAACAAAAGTGAAAAGAATTCATTTAAGAAAAAAAATACCACAAGTGACATCTAGATAACTTTGAAAATACAGTGAGTTGTAGGATCAAAATTAGATAAAGTCGGCTTTATTCCCTCGAAATCATCAAAATAAGAACTTGACGACTTAATCAAAGTGGCCACCAAAGAATGCAACAAAACATGGTTAGAAGAATCCAAAAGCATTAAAGGAAATTTCAACTCAAAATGGGCCTCCTAAGAAAAATTAATAAAACAATAGTTAAAATAATAAAATAATAAAATAATATTTATTAATTTTGGAGGAAGAAAAGAAAAAACTACTTTTTGTTCATATTTTCGACATAGCTCCTTGTGTTTTTACTCAAATTTTGGTCAAGAGAGATCGTTGGATGTGGAATTAAATCCCGCATCCAAAGAGTACCCACTCGGAATACTTTTGATGGGCTACGCTACCCCAAAAACAAGAAATACCTGAAAAATGTGATGATGACATCATCATCACATTTGTTTTAGGTATTTCTTATTTTTGGGGTAGCGGGGCCTATCAAAAGTATGCCGAGTGGGTAGTCGTTGGATGTGGAATTTAATTCCACATCCAATGAGCTCTCCCAATCGAAATTTGAGTAAACAAATAGGGAGATATGTCAAAAATACGAAAAAAGTAGTTTTTTTATGATACTATCCCTGAATTTTTATTAAAAAATCGTTTAAGAGGCACTCCCTTTTTGAATTTTAAAGCATTTTGATTGGCTAATACATGATGACATGGAATTTTTATTATTTTTGGAAGGCCCATTTTAAATTAAAATTTCCTCTAATGACTTGAAAAAATAAATTAGGAATATGAAAATACATGGAAAGTATTCTCGTTAAAGGGAGAGCAGAGTGTTGGGCCATTGCTAGAGCTTTACCAGAGAAAATAATTGATAAACTACAAACTCTAGTTGAATTTGGGCCTAAGGTTTATGAAAAATTCAAAGACCAATTAGTGCATAAACAGTAAGATAAAACCAACTTCCTCATTGCTTACCAGTTTAGAGCGTTCGAAGAAATCAATCAAACTCTACAAGAATATGAAGTACAAGCATCAATCGTTCTCAATAATTGACACTCATATTATGGGAAAATTTGTGTTGAAATTGAGAATGCTCATGAAACCTTATTCAATATTTATAAACTCAAACAATCAGCTGACCCAGTCATAAAATAACCTATATGGATGACTAAATTAATATGGAACAATAACAATATGACTAGTTAAGAATAAAATAATATCAATGGCTTCATGAAGGAAAGCAAGCGCAAGAAGAAATTCTTTGGCTCACTAATCACATCTACAAACTGATGAGATCGAAACAACTCCATACACAAAAAATTGGTCCAAAAATGAAGAGTATGGTGGATCAACCAGTGCAAGTAAATATAATCTTACTGTCAGAACACGCTATTCTGGCAAGAAACATCAGAACTATCCTCACCAACTAGGAGGACTTTCAAGACTGCCTCACCCTCTCTGTTTCAACTGTTGTAGAATCATGTGTTTAATTTAATCTACTGAGAGAAGAATCTGGATCGTTATAGCTTTGAATATTTTCTTATTTTGGTAATATTTTTCAAAATTGTATAAAAATTCACATGTCCATGTTCTCTTTGGGACAAAGAAATGTTTTGGGGTGGGGGAGGTGTTGGAGGAGCCTAGTCGACCAACCGACTAGGTCCTCTTGATCGACTAGATATTAGTCGGATCGATCAGTTGAGCCGGTTAGGTCGATTGACTAGACTATTAGGAATTTATAACTGTAAATTTTTTTATATGAATTATATAGTAGGGTGGTGAGCCAGAATATGTAATGCTACTTTTGTACATGATGGTCTAATAATATAAGACATTCGTTGCTCCTATCACCAATACTTGTGTTCTTTCTTGTACATTTATGTATGTATGTATGATCTTATATCTTATCATGTATTCTTATGCTATTGGAAACCTTATGTAATCCCTTAGATTACAACAACTACCAAAAATGGACTTGAGGATAACTTCCATAAGATATAAATAGCATATTGCTCCCTTGAATCTAGGGATGAATCTCTATAATGGATTAGATGTTTAAAATGAGTCAAATTTGTGCCAGTGAAATCTTGAGACCAATATCTAAGTCCCTCTATGAGAGATTGGTCCTATGTAGAGGGTAATTATACTCTAACACCCCCTCAAAATCCTAACTTGGTGAAACTAATGAAAAAAAAGAAATGGGTCCCAACAGTGTTTTAGCCATGCTAGGTACCGTATACAAAACTATTTTCTAAAAAATGAGGAAAGAGTTAAAACCTCATGGGAATCCCCTCACCCCTACTCCCTTCCCTAAAAAATAAAATATTGTTGGTTGGATAGAATAAGTAGCTGACTTTAAATATGCCTTCAATCCAAAGGAAACTTGCAACTCTATGAACTGTGTTGTTGTAATTGTAACTTCAGAAGATATTATGATATTGTTGTACCCCCATCAGAGATGTGTTTCCCTCCTTTCGGGATGTCATCATTATGTATGCTCACTAAGGTAAAAATTTCGTTGTAAGTTAGGGAAATAGTCCCAGGTTAAATAAAGGAAAATGTACTTTGTGTATTCTTAGGTAGGTCGTCCCCAAATGTTACCTGGATGACCTAGTTAATTAAGTTAGTTACTCAACATAAGAATAAAAATAAGGAGGCACCGTCCTCATTTTCCACATACTCATTCACTCTCTCATGTGTGCATTAGGAGAGAGAGGAAATTGAGGAGGAAGAGAGAGAGAGAGTTGTAGAAGACATAATTTTCTTGGGTTATTCCATCTCATGATCTTGTCTTTGTGACAGAACTTCCAAGGAAGTTTCCAGGGTTTTCTCCTTTATGGTTTCACCGATAAAAATATTTGTGTCTTGTGTACTATCTTGTGTATCTTTGATGTATTGTTGTACTTGTTATTCTTTCAAATAAATATCCTAATCAAGTACATTGTATTAGAAACACTAACATGGTATCAAAGCCACTCTAAAATATGACATTGTGTAGCTGAAATATTGCTACATTGGAAGCTATTGGAAATTAGGGTTTCATGCTTGAAAACCCTAGAAGAAAAAATTAGTCATCTTGGTACTTTATCTATAACTCAAGATTGTAGAGGGATCGGGAGATAAAATGTTTACAGGACTAATATGAAATCGTTTTGTACCTTGTGTGCAAGTTTCATCCACACATTCTGTATACTTTAGGAGATATGATTCCTCCAAATAAATGTTCCAGCCTCTTCCAGAATATAGTCATAAACAGGTGACATAGGGAGAATTTTTATATCTACCTCTAGCAAGGTCCAAGTCAAATTTTGAAATATGTTTCAAATAGGGAAAGGACTGTAGTTTTTGTGGTGCTATTTTCATATCCTAAAGGTGAAACAATAACACATGGCATTCTATACAAGTTCACTATGCTTAACAATCCTCAAACAAGTCACCTTGGGAAACTTAGCATAAGTCCAACTTGGTGAATCCAATTATGATCTAACCCATGGGGTTGGAAATAAGATAGAACATGATATCTCATGACAACGTTTCATACCTTGAGGAGAAGAAACATCGAAGATACAATAGAAAAATTGTTGATGTATTTGTAACTTCGGAATGTATTCATCTATGTATCTTATGTCTTGTAACCCGATGTTTATTCCGGGATGTATCTATTATGTAATTGAGTCATGTTATCATGCCCCGATGTTCCGATCGGGAGGATCTATAATATAAACAAGTCCTATCAAGTCATAGTGGGTAACCCTCCGATTTTATAAGGGTTAAAGTCCCCGCAGTTCCAGGGCACTAGGGTTATTAGACTCTCCTAGTAGAGGTCGGCCCTAGTAGGGTTTTAGTCATGCTGGGATTAGTATAAATAGAGAACTGGAGTCTCTATTTATCACACAAATCATACACACTCAAGTGTAGCACATAGTTGAGGAAGGAGAAGACACTAGGGCTAGATAAGAAGAAGGATACTGCTGTCGGAGATCACTTACTATTTTGGGATTTTCTATTTTGGTGCTAATTCTATCTTTGAGGAAGTTGTGGGGTTTTCTCCATTTATGGTTTCCCTGAGGAAAAACACTGTGTTCATTGTCTCTTGTTCTTGATTGATGTTCTTGTTATTCTATCAGTTAAAGATCCTAATAATGGTAGCTTAATGTTGAAAAACTAACATGGTATCAGAGCTAACCTGAGAAGAAGACACTGTGCAGCTACAGGAACTAGGGATTCCTAGTCTGTGGATATTCCTCCACATATTTTCAGCAAAAGTAAGGTGGAATAACTCTCCTCCTTAGGGTGCATCTCTATGTCAAAGCAGAATCCAATTCTGAGGTTTTTCAGTTTTGGACTTGACACTACTGTCGGAAATTAGGGATTTTCACAGAAGAGGAATTTTTCAGTGAGCCCAGGCCTGGATTGATCTCCTCCCCAAAATCGAAATTAGGGATAAATTTCAAGGAATTTGGGTGGAAAGAACTCCGAAAAAGTAAAACCCTAATTTGCTACTAATCTAGTACTGCAGAATTTCAGCTCCAAATCCAGATTCGACATCTTGACCTGGTAAGATCTAAATCTTTTGTATTTCCATTTGAGGTTCTTAGTTTAAGATGTCTCATCATACCAAGTTTGATGAAAAGCTTGAGGGAGCTGATAAATTCCGAGCCTGGAAGTATAGGATCTCCCTGGTCTTGGAAGAAAATGACTTAGACTCCTACATCCATGAGGAGGTTCCAGTTCCAGAGGGAGATGAGGCTAAGGCCTTACATAAGAAGAAGATGGTTATGGAAAAGAGGATCATTGCTGATTCTATCAAGGATCACCTTATCCCATAGGTGTCCTCCCTCAAGACACCTAAAGCTATGTTTGATTCCCTAACAAAATTCTTTGAAGGGAAGAACATAAACTGGAAAATGACTCTGAGGAATCAACTGAAGAATGTGAAGATCCAGAATGCAGAGACCATCTAGTCTTACTTCACAAGGGTTTCTCAGATCAAGGAACAATTGGAAGCAGTAGATGACGAAGTGGAGAATGCAGAAATTATGATGACCACCTTGAATGGTCTCCCTAGGACATGGGACTCTTTCATTCAAGGGATCTGTGCTAGAAAGAAGTTAGTGAATTTCAGCATACTGTGGGAAGAATGTTCTCAATAAGAAGCTCGGATAGCAGCTCGAGAAGAGAAGATGGGAAGTGAAGATCAAGCTCTCACAGTACAATCTAAGAAGTCCAGATCCATCCATCACAGAAGTAAGTACTCTCATCATAGAAATAACTCTAGAAAGCCTAGAGATAGGTCTAAGTACATTTGCTATACATGTGATGAAAAAGGACACTTTGCTAGAGATTGTCCTAAGAACAAAAGTAGCTCTCACAAGAACGAGGGACACAATAAAAGACATCATGCTCATGCTGCAATGGATGATGAACCTTCATCAAAGAGAACCAGATATGAAGGTGAAGAATCTTCAAGCGAGGATGAATATGTTTTGATCTCTACTCTCACAGGTAACATTACTCATGGAAGTGATGATTGGCTTATAGATAGTGGGGCTTCCAAACATATGACTATATTCAAGGAATCCTTTGTGAAACTCTCAGAACATGAATCACCTCACAAGGGGAAGCTAGGAGATGACTATTAATATCCAATAAAAATTAGTGGGGAATCTTCCTATAAGCTAGACTCTAGAAAGTCTATAACAATGAAGGAAGTGTTGTTTGTGCCAGGACTCAAGAAGAACCTTCTCTCCATATCAGCATTGGATGCAAAAGGAATGAGGGTTGCATTCATAGATGGTCAAGTCATCATGTGGTCAAAAGGAAAGACTATTGATGATGCAATAGTGATTGGTGAACAAGAAGGAGGTTTGTACAAATTGAAGGGCCATCCAGAACAAGATTTGGTCCATGACACAGTAGAGCCAAGTGAAATTTTCCATAGAATGCTTGCACATGTGCATTACAGAGCACTACCTCTTGCAAGCAAAGCTGTTGAAGGTCTTCCAGAAATGCAAGCAAAGCATGACGGGGTCTACAAAGGATGTGCCAAGGGAAAGAACACAAAGAAGACATTTCCAAGTAGCGAAAGCAAAGAAAAAGGAATCTTCGAAATCATCCACTCTGATGTATGCGATCCTATGTCATCAAGTGAGTATGCATATTATGTTTCTTTTATTGATGAATTTTCTAGGAAGACATGGGTTTACTTCATGAAGAACAAAGATGAAGTATTCAGCAAATTCAAGGAATTCAAAGCCTTGATCGAGAACCACATTGAAAAGAAGATCAATACTTTTCGATCAGATAATGGCGGATAATTCACTTCAAATGAATTCAAAGAGATATGTAAAGAACTAGGGATTAAGAGGGAGTTGTCCACTCCTTATAATCCTCAATAGAATGGGATTGCGGAACGGAAGAATAGAACTATCATGGAAGCTGCAAGAGATATGCTTCATGATCAAGATCTTCCTATGCATCTTTGGGCGGAATCTACTAGAACAACGGTGTATGTACAGAACCATACTCCACATAGAGTACTCGAGAACAAGACTCTTGAAGAAGCCTTCTTCGGCAAGAAACCAGAAGTCATCCATCTCAGAATATTCAGCTGTCCTGTGTACATACACATTCCAAAAGAGAAGAGAACAAAATTAGATCCTTCAGGAAAGAAGGGTATATTTGTTGGATACTCTGAAACCTCGAAGGCTTACAGAATCTATTTCCCAGGATACAAGAAGATTGACATCAGCAAGGATGTGAAATTTGATGAAGACACAGCTTACAGTAAATCCATAAAGAGACTTGCTGAATATCCTAAAGAAGTAGAAGTACCCAGAATTCATGACACAACCATGAATGAAGAAATTCAAGAAGAATATCGAGAATTTGAAGAACCACAAAGACCTTTAGATCCACCTCTGGAGAAGAATCCTCATAAGAGGAAACCTGCTTGGGTACGAGAACTTATCCAAGGAGCAAAAAGATATGGGGCTCCAGAAGAGAATCACAAAGAAAGAAAGAGGACCAGATCCTGCTCTGGGTATGTAGCTTTACTATGTGATTTCATTGACCAAGAACCTTCTAGTTATGAAGAAGCGGCAGAACGAAAAGAATGGAAGGATGCTATGATCGAAGAATATCAATCGATCATGAAGAACGATGTTTGGGATGTTGTCCCAAGACCAGAAGGGAAGCCAGTTGTAACTTCCAAATGGATCTACAAGATCAAGCATGCTGCAGACGGTAGCATTGAGAAATATAAAGCAAGATTTGTGGCTTGGGGGTTCTCTCAGAAAGAAGGAATAGATTATGAAGAAACCTTTGCACCTGTAGCCAGATACACTTCCATTAGATCAGTACTAGCTCTGGCTGCAGTGATGAAATGGAANGGGGTTTCTCTCAGAAAGAAGGAATAGATTATGAAGAAACCTTTGCACCTGTAGCCAGATACACTTCCATTAGATCAGTACTAGCTCTGGCTGCAGTGATGAAATGGAAGATACACCAGATGGATGTCACGACTGCTTTCTTGAACGGTGTAGTAGAAGAGAAAGTGTATGCGGAGCAGCCACTCTGTTTCGAGACACATGACATGGAGTCTCATGTATGCAGATTGAAGAAAGCCCTATACGGTTTGAAATAGGCACCCAAGACTTGGTACAATAGAATTGACAGCTTTCTATGCAATTTGGGCTTTACCAAGAGTAAAGCAGATTCCAACCTGTACTACAAGATTGAAGATGGCAACCCAGTGATGATTCTATTGTATGTAGATGATCTGTTTGTAATAGGTATGGATGGGTTGATTGCTGATACGAAGAGAAAGCTTACTGCCGAGTTCGAAATGAAGGACTTGGGTATGATGCATTATTTCTTAGGTATGGAGGTGTGGCAGAGTACAGATGGAATCTTCCTTGGACAAGGGAAGTATGCAGTAGAGATCCTAAAGAGGTTTGGGATGATGGACTGCAAGGCTATGGCCACACCTATGGCATTGAACCTGAAGCTATTGAGTGATGCTTCATCAAAGTCAGTTGATGCTACTATGTATCGTCATATGATTGGGTCCTTGATGTACCTGACGAACATGAGACCAGACATTTGCTTTGCTGTGAACACCTTGAGCCAGTTCTTGACAGATCCAAGAAATGTTCACTTGATTGCCGCAAAGCATATTCTGAGGTACTTGAGGGGTACAGTTGATTATGGGCTCAAGTATGAGTCGAATTAGAAGACTAACATGGAGGGTTATGTCAATTTAGATTGGGCAGGAAATACCATCGATAGGAAGAGCACTTCAGGATGTTGCTTCAGTATGGGATCAGGTGTGATCTCTTGGTTTAGTAGGAAGCAATCCTCTATGGAACTAAGTACAGTTGAAGTAGAATATGTCATAGCTTGTTCAACTAGTTGTGAGGCAGTATGGCTGCAGAAGCTACTATCTGATATATTTGATCTCTAGTTGGATGCTACTTGTATACATTGTGACAACTAGAGTTGCGTGAAGTTGTCATAGAATCTAGTGTTCCATGACAAGTCAAAGCATATCAAGATCAAGTATCACTATATCAAGGATATGGTGCAGAGGGGAGCAGTGAAGCTCCAATATGTTGCGAAGGAGGAACAGACAGCTGATGTATTGATGAAGCCATTGGCTAGGCTAAAGTTCGAGTACTTCAAGGAGAAGCTTGGTGTTCTCCAGATCGAGGTTTCCTCCAAGACAAAGTGATGAGACCCATATCCATTCTGACATGGTGATAGGATTGGTTCCTTCCATGTCAGATAAGAGTGCTGGCCATTCTATCGAGTAGGACAGATGTAAGAGCAACTGCCATTCTGGGAATGGAGACACCTAGTCAGTTACCAGTAAAACTCAGTCTAGGATTGAGAATCCATTCTGATGTGATAGAGGGATGTGTTCCCACTTGATCATATGTAAGGGATGAACCATTTTGTCATGGTTAAAGGATTGAGTTCCTCCCATGTCAGATGTAAGTGTTGGCCATTCTGACGAGTAGGTCAAATGTAAGGGAAAATGCCATTCTAGGAATGGAGGCACTTGGTCAGTTACTAGGTAGCTCAGTCTAGGACTGGGGGCCATTCTGATGCGATGGTAGGATTAGTTCCTCCATGATCAGATGTGAGTGCATGCCATTTCCGATTCGGTGCTTTGTGCATGGTCAGTTTGTAAGTGCAGAT
Organism: Pseudotsuga menziesii; assembly: GCA_001517045.1. Lineage (NCBI taxonomy): Eukaryota > Viridiplantae > Streptophyta > Pinopsida > Pinales > Pinaceae > Pseudotsuga > Pseudotsuga menziesii. Next base: position 106,679 of record LPNX010056110.1, read on the forward strand.
CCCTTTCCGATGTGGTGTTTCGTGCATGGTCGGTTTGTAAGTGTTGAGACCTTTCCGATGTGGTGCTTTGTGCATGGTTGGTTTGTAAGTGCTGAGCCTTGTCGATGCGGTGCTTTTGAGCATGGTCGACTGTAAGTGCTGTACATTTCTGATAGGATGAGGTGAGATGTAAGTGCAGAGCCTTTTCGATGCGGTGTGCTTGCACATGGTTGGATATAAGTGCTGAGCCTTTCTGACAAGATAAGGTCAGATGTGAGTGTTGGGCCTTTCTAACAGGATGAGGTCAGATGTGAGTGTTGGATGTGCCTTTCTAATAGGATGAGGTCAGATGTAAGTGCAGAGCCTTTTCGATGCGGCGTGCTTGCACATGGTCGGATATAAGTGTTGAGCCTTTCTGGCAAGATGAGGTCAGATGTGAGTGCTGGGCCTTTCTGATAGGATGAGGTCAGATGTGAGTGATGGGCATGCCTTTATGACAAGATGAGGTCAGATGTAAGAGTTGGGCAGGCCATTCTGACTTAAGTGTCAGATATAGGCACTGATGAAGACCTACATGAAGGGTAGGCCTACAGGATTGACTCTATATAACTTCCTGTGACGAGAAGAATCGAGATAGCACCATTATGAGATAGCATATGATGATGATCTAGACTTGATGATGATCCAAATCAAGTGATGATCCAGCAGTGATGAGCCAATAGTCATGATGATGCAGATCCCATAATAAATAAGAAGAAGATGACTTGAAGATGAAGAATACTTGAATAAGAAGATGACTTGACGACTCGAAGACTAAGAAGACTCGAAGACGAAGAAGACTTGAAGACTAAGAATACTTGAAGATGACGAGATGATCCAGTTGATGCAGAGAAGAAGACCAGTGCTGAAAATTGTGTCGAAAGAATACCTTCCTAGTTAAGAGGGAGTGTTGATGTATTTGTAACTTTGGAATGTATTCATCTATGTATCTTATGTCTTGTAACCTGATGTTTATTCTGGGATGTATCTATTATGTAATTGAGTCATGTTGTCATGCCCCGATGTTCCGATCGGGAGGATCTATAATGTAAAGAAGTCCTATCAAGTCATAATGGGTAACCCTCCAATTGTCTAAGGGTTAAAGTCCCCACAGTTCTGGGGCACTAGGGTTATTAGACTCTCCTAGTAGAGGTCGGCCCTAGTAGGGCTTTAGTCATGACGAGATTAGTATAAATAGATAACTGGAGTCTCTATTTATCACACAACTCATACACACTCAAGTGTAGCGCATAGTTGAGGAAGGAGAAGACACTGGGGCCAGATAAGAAGAAGGATACTACTGTCAAAGATCACTTACTATTTTGGGCTTTAATTTTGGTTTTTATTCTATCTCTGAGGAAGTTGCAGGGTTTTCTCCATTTATGGTTTCCCCAAGGAAAAACACTGTGTTCATTGTCTGTTGTGTTTGATTGCTGTGCTTGTTATTCTCTCAGTTAATTATCCTAATAATGCTAGCTTAATGTTGAAAAACTAACAAAAATGATCAAACAATTATGCAGAATAAATTGAAGAAACTAAGGCTTCTTGTTCCAGGAACTTCCCTCCATCGATCAGTTGAAAAAGGAAGACCATAAAATTCACCATAGGAGGATGCATACTTCTATGGTAGACGTTTCTCATAATGTGGAACTTAATTTTTTTACTAGGGAATCAAGTTTTAGAGGCTTCCCACCACATTTTTCAGAAAATGAGTAAATTGGACAAATAACCTTGAAGAGGAACTTCTTACTATCCAATAAGAAGTTTGAAATTCCAAGTTGGAAAATTATGGTTTCTCTAACAAAACCTAGATCATCCAGCTCTGGAACCAGGTTGGACACCTCAAATTGGTAAGATCTAAATTTTTGTTATTTCCATTTGAGGTTCTCATTTCAAAGTGACTCATCACACCTAGCTTGATGATAATCTTGGTGGATTTGACAAATTCTGATCATGGAAGTATAAGATCTCCCTAATCCTTGAAGAAAATGACTTGGATTATTATATCATTAAGGAATTTCCAGATTTAGAGGGATATGAGGATGAGGCTACTCATAAAAGGAAATTGGTTAATGCCAAGAGAATCATTAAAGATTTTATTAAGGATCATCTCATCCCATGTGTGTCATCCTTGAAGACACCAAAGGAAGTGTTCAATGCTTTGAAAAATTTGTTCAAAGGAAAGAACATCAATCAGAAGATGACATTAAGCAACCAATTGAAGAATTTGAAGATATAAAAATCAGAGACCATGAAGTCCTACTTCACAAGGGTTGCTTAAATCAAGGAACAACTTGAAGTAACCAAAGAGAATGTGGAATAAGGAGAGATTTTAATGACCACCGTGAATGGTCTCCCAATATCATGGGATTCATTCACTCAAGGAATATGTGTAAGGAAGAATGCACACAAGAAGAATCTCGACTCATAACAAGAGAGGAGAATATGGGAGAAACTAAAGATCAAGCTCTCATAGTTCACACCAGAAGAAATCATAGAAGGAGTACCATCATCACAACATAAGACAAAAGGAATTCAAAAGAGATCCTTCCAAGATTATATGCTACAATTGTGATGAGAAGGGACACTACTCTAGATATTGTCCCAAAAACAAAGGCTCTTTCAACAGGTAATAAAAGAAGAAAAGGAAGATTCCTCAAGTGATGAGGAATATGAATTCTACTGGTTAAGATGAAGATCATACTCTTATCCATCTCAGTACTTGAATAATAAGGAATGCGATTGTGAATGAAGAAGTAGAACACATTATCAAAGACTCCAGGATCAAGAGGGAGCTCACCCACCAAAGCACTAAGATAAGTGTTCGATTGGAATTTACTGTATATCTACTTACTTAAATAATATTGTTTGATTGTGCACATTTTTATATTAAGTTGATGTAGTATGCATGCCTGAGTGTCTGCACATATACTAATGACTTACATGTGATGGGAAAGTAGCCTATGGTACTATACAACATTCCACTTCCACTTATCTAGAATGAAAACTCCTTGATGACATAATTGGGAGAGATGGAAGGAATCTAGAAAGTTATCGTATGTATACGGGACATGGATGAATGTTGTAGCATTGACTAATATAGTTGCATGACTATGTGACATATATCTTGATGCATTGGATTAATATTTTTTGGAAATAATGAAATGACTATAATCATGTTGTTAAACTTGGCTTGTAGATAATTCGGAAGAACAAGTGACGCTAGTTCAAAAGAGGAACCTGAATCTCCCAAGGTCATAGACACCGTGGTGGAAGAAGGAGCTTTAGAAGAATATAAAGAATAATGATATGACCTAAAGAGAACGGTAGATCCACCTCGAGATATGAATACCATATTGGGCATGAGAAATCGTCCAAGATGAAGAATAGGATGATGAGACTTCCAAAGAAAGTAAGATTCCTTGGACACACTCCAGTTATGTGGCACTGATGAATGACATCATTGATACAAATCCTTCTAGTTGTGAAGAAGTAGCCAATAGGAAATGGAAGGAGACCATGATCAAAGAGTACTAGTTGATTAAGAAGAATGATGTTTAGGATGCAGTTCCAAGACCTGAAGGGAAGTCTATAGTTTCTTCTAGGTGGATCTACAAGATCAAGCATGCAACAAATCGAAACATCAAGTGATACAAGGAAAAGTTCATAGCACGAGGATTCTCACAAGAAAAAAACATAGAATATGAGGAGACATTTTCACCAGTAGCGAGGTATACTTCCATTAGATATATACTTGCATTGGCTACAGTTATGAGATGGGAGATACATCAGATGGATGTCAATAAAACATTGTTGAATGGTGTAGTTAAGGAGGAAATGTAAGTAGAACAACCACTAGGATTTGAGACACATGACAGGAAGAACCATGTGTGCAAATTGAATAAGGCCTTGTATGAGCTCAGAAGGAACCCATGGGATAGAAAATACAGTTACATGAGGAGATTGAACATCACCTAGAGTGATGAAGATATTAACATTTTCGATGAGGTTGAATATGGAAGGCTATAGAGGATGACAAGATCATAGATGGGTGCAAGAGGAAATTTTCAACAAAGTTCAAGATAGAGGATCTTGGTATCCAATGACCTTAGACGGATACATAGAATATCAGTAGCATACGAAGCTACTTGTCACTCCAAGGAAAAATGTTTCAATAAATAGAGTACAAAATGCAAAGGGAGGATGATGCTCCACTTCAGAGGGAGTGACAGCATTATATCTCTGAGTTTGAGAATCTTGACATGGTATAGAAGGATGTAAAACTTACTGATGGGCCTAGGATTTACTGAGAGTAAAGTCGATTCCAACCTTTATTTCAAGGTTGAAGGAGGACAAGTAGTGATGATCCTCCTATATGTCGATGACCTATTTGTGACGAGAGGAAAAACTCATTGAAGATGCAAAGATGAAACTTGCTAGTGAGATCAAGATGAAAGAGCTAGGGATGATGAACTACTTCTTAGGCATGGAGGTGTGGAATATTGCAGATGGATTTTCATTGCTTAAGGAAAGTATGCAGTGGATATTTTGAAGAGATTTAGATGGTTGGACTGCAAGGAAATGGCCACACCTATGGCATAAAAATTAAAGCTACTGTGTGATGCTTCATTAGATTTGGTTGATTTCATGATGTATTGTCATATGATTTATTCATTGATGTTCCTCAGGAATAAGAGATTGAACATATGATTCACTGTGAATACATTGACCTAGTTCCTGATGGATCCAATGTAGGTTTATTGGTCAATACTGTGGGGGGTGGGGGGGTGAATCAGTATGGTTAAATTTTTACTATTTTAACCACTTTTAAATCTACCATTAGAAACAAATAACAACAAGAATACATAGAACACAAATTTAATGTGGAATCCCAATAGGGTAAACCACCAATATATCATATGAAAAATTGTTATTTACAAATAGTTTTTCCTACCACTACAGACAAGGATGGTATTACACCCTATTTACCAGCAAATACTGGAAGGAGGAAACAACCCCCTAGTTTATCAGCCACTGCTAAAAGGATGCACCTACACCCTATTTACTAGCTTCTATTGGTAGGAGGAAAAAACCTCGTGCAGGCATGTTGCCTACCCTAGCACCACCCTGCCACCCTATTATGTTTTCTGTGAGATTTATTTTCCCTCCATTCTCTGTCACACCAACTTGTATTTGTCTTATGCTATGGCTACATCAATCTAGATGACATAGACAATTTAGTCTCAGTCTTCAATCTAGACAACTAAGACACCTTGCTTCATCTCGAAATTCTACTTATAAATACCATTAACATCATGTATCTCTTCTTTACAATTGCATCTCTTCATTTGTGTCTTTTCACAATCACACCTTTTCAAACAACCATGCATCTTCATACTGGATAAACAAATCCTTTCATGTCTCTTCAGCCTCAAACATAGTATGTTAAATCGTGTCCTTTAATCCCTTATCTGTAAAGACTTTTTTTTCAATTTTTAAAAGAAATTCATGTCCTTTTAGCAAGCACTTTGTTTACAGCTGATAAACACTCTGTTTATTAATTAACTAATCAATTAATTGGAGCTTCAAGATCTTCTGTTTATGTTCTTTTAATAAAATTACTTTTCTCCCTTTTGAAACATTTAACACTGTTTAATATTTCAGTTCAGTGAATGATGCATATACTCTATCTATCTTCCGATAGCATAAGATGTAAAAACAAAAACTCTGTTTTTTATCAAAACATAGATTATGGAGTCATGCTCTGTCTTCATTGATCATTGGCATCTTTAAAACCTCTGCGTTTTATTCCTTGTCCTCCATTGCGGTCTTCACCTTCCATCTACATGAAGCAAGCTTCTTCCTCCTTGCTGGCTCTCTATGGCTTCAGATCTTCATAATAAACCAGATAGAGACTCTATTCTTTTTCTTGTAACGCAACAACTTTTACTCTCAACAGAGATAGATCCTTCGCTTTAGTGGCTCGTGGTGAATATTCTTCTGCCGAAGCGGGCTTGGTGAGAATCAAGTGACCGATCAATATTTCATCCATTGTTGCGGCTTGAAATGAAGGAAGCCATCCATAGTAGTGGCTCAAAAGCTGACACACGTCCACCGTAGTGGCTCAGAATTGAAAAAATGCCCGCCGTAGGGGCTCGAACTTAGACAAAATCCACCATAGCTGATTGGACTTAAACAACTATCTATCGTAGAGGCTCGAACTTAGAAAAATGTTTGTCATAGCAGCTCGAACTCGAAAATCCATTCGCCGTAGTGACTCAAATTTTAAAAACCATCCATCGTTGTGGCTTGGACTTGAACAACCATACGCCGTTGCGGACCCGACTTGAACAACCACCTGCTATTGTAGACCAAAATATGAAACCAATCCACCGTAGTGGCTCCAAGGTTGAAAACCATCCACCGTAGCGGCTCAAAGGATGAAACACATCTGCCGTAGTGGGCCAGTATTGAAAAATTATTCGCCATAGCGGCTCATACTTGACAAATCACCTGCTTAGAACTTGTCGATCTGAAACTGATTTTTCCTCAACATGGCATATCTTTCTTTTACACGTGTGGACATCGCAGAGAAAAATTGAATCCATGGCTGGATAGCCACTTCAACATAGAACATCCCTATGCCTTATTTTGAACTTTTTGATACACACGCATTATCTTGAGATCATTTGAAAATAGGATTCCAAACTGTTTAATTTAACACTTAGACAAAATTGTCTTTAACTTGTAAAAACATTTTTTCTTCTACTTTGGCAGATTGATTTCTCCCTCATGTGATCACCATAAGGAAACCTACAATCATGTCTAGATATCCATTTCAACAATGAAAAATACCATATCACAAGATAAATCTATTGACACACACTCAACCTCTGGCGGGCATTTGAAAATTGTCTTTCATCTATTAATTTAACACATATATTTTTAGGATTTTCTCCAAATCTATATCTTTTTCCTCAAGCCTCCTTTAAGAGATATGAGACCATGGATGGATGAATCACTAAACATACTATATACCCATGTCTTTAGAACCGTTTAATACTTTTCCTACAGGAAATGGTGGGCATTTTACTGAAGCCATTTTTTACTAAATTTCCTATACTTAGTCATTTTCCAGTTTTCCACAAAATTGTCACATCTTTCCAAAATGATGTCAATTTGTAATCTTGAATTCCTGATAGCACTAGGACACCATCAAGTGTATTTTAAGCCTCATTACACATGCCTCATCACCAAATAATCCATGTCATCACTTCCTTTGACATTCCTTTGTCTTTTACTTTGTTTGCCTTGCTATCATGTCTTGGTTAGTCCTTTGTCATCATCGAACTCCTTCATTTCTCTGTTTGGTGTTCTGCTCTAATTTCCATCAATGACAACCTGAACAATGCCATATTTCCAACAATCTCTCCCTTTGGCATTGATGGAAACATTATTCCATTTCTCCCCCTTTGACATCAACGAAAAAGGATGAACTAACTCCTCCTGAATTTGGTCACTATCCCCCCTTGAGGTGGCACCACTCTGTCGAATTAGTTCCTTTTAGATTGGAGAGGAAACCACTCCTAATATTTTTCTAAGATTCTTTTTACAGTTTGAACATGGATATTTTTTTTGCTGCAGCTTGAAATCTAGCCACCATTCCAATAGCTTGCTTGACATCTGGTCTGGAGGATGTTACATATAGTAGAGTCCCAATCATGGACCTGTAATGTTTTGAATCTACATCCTTGGATTCATCTTCTTTGCTTAATTTTCAACCTACTTCCATAGGAGTAAAAACAAGATTGCAATCCTCTAGGAGAAATTTCTTCAACATATCTTTAATATTCTTGGACTGATGAATAAAGATTCCCTTTTTTCACTGTACTATTTGCAATCCTAGAAAGAAATTCATTTCACCAAGCAAAGACATTTCAAATTCTTGTTGTATCGTCTTAGCAAAATCCTCACTCAACTTTTCATCATCACTTTCAAATATAATATCATCAACATATTCTTCTACAAAAATCAGGATATCATCAACAATTTTACAATAAATATTACTCTCTGTTGATCCTCTTTTGAAGCCTTGTATTTGCAGATACGAGTCCATCCTTGCATACCATGCTCTGGATGTTTGTGTTAACCCATATAGTGCTTTCTTTAATTTACAGACATAGTCTCCTTTACCTGATAATTGAAATCTTTCTGGTTGCTCAATATACACTTCTTCTTCTAAGTTTCCATTGAGAAAATCTTACTTGACATCCATCTGATATAATTTAAACTTCTTGTAACTGGAAAAGGCTAAGAACATCCTAATTGCCTCTAATCTGGCCACATGAGCAAAAGTTTCTTAAAAATATACTCCTTCAACCTAAGCATACCTTTTACATACTAATCTGGATTTGTTCTTGATTACTTGCCCATCTTCATTTACTTTGTTTCTAAAAACCCACTGAGTTCCAATGACATTCTTATTTTTTGGTCTTGGAACCAATTCCCAAGTTTTATATTTGTTTTCAATTTGGTCCAGATCTTCATTCATAGCTTTGACCCAATTCTCATCTTTGCATGCCTCTTTATATGAGTTGGGCTCAATACATGACAATAGTGCTATCTCTATTTGATATAACAATTTTCTTCTTGTTTGTACTCCTACATCTTTATCTCCAATGATCTGGTTTTCAGGATGATTCTTTTGAATTATCCCGGGGGTGTCTTGGTGTCTCTTCTAGGATATTATTCTTGAGTATCATCCTCTTCTTTGGTGCATGTTTCATCTTCTTGTATGTCTTCTTCTTCTTCTTCTACATCTGTTTATGTATCAACTGGCTCCTCATTATATTCACTTTAATCATCGAGTACACTCTTTTGATGTTTGAACTTCCTTGTTTTTAAATCATCTACCTTAACATCATCACTCTCAACAATCTTATGTAGTCTGAAATTGTAGCATCTGTATGTGTCATGACTTCAAATCCTACGTGAGTTATAATCATATTTTATATTCTATTTGATTGCAAACATCATGGTCTTCATGATTCTCACACATTTTTTATTTTTTTATGCTCTCATGTTACTTCATACTTTGCCTTATGTCATCCATACGCCATCCTTGATCACCCATCATATTTGAAGAAGATAGATTTCAATATACTTCAACATTTGACACCAATTGAGTTTTTTTTTTAAGATACCAATTGGAATTTTCTGATTTTAACTCTCCGTGAGTATAAGATCCCTTCTAATGTTATTTTCAAGGTTTTATTTAAATCATGAGAGACCTTTTTAGAAAAGGATCCCACAGTCATCACTTCATCCTTCTTCAACATATTCATATTTATCGGTGTATTCTTTTATATCTCCATCTTGCTTTTCCTCATAAAGGATGTCATCCTCATTTATTATTCTATTATTCTCATCATTACTTTGGAGATCTTACTGATGTTTGAAATCTTTATCTCTTAAACATATTTGGAGTCTTCCTTTCTTCTCCACATCTTTCTATGAGGTATTTTGCTTACTGGTCTTGTTTGTTTCTTGGATTCCCTACTTAGATCTTTTCTCTTGGTTCTGCAATTAATAGCTTTATGAACAAACTTGTGACCATAGTGACAATAGCCATATAAACTTCCTTCATATTTGAGGAATCCTTGACCTTTCTGCTTCACAGCTTCCATCCTCTTCCATCCCTTCCTTTTCCTACATTCTCTAGCCATATGTCCAAACTTATGACATGTGTAGCATTGACCAAAGAAGATTTGCTGAACCCTACTTGTCATTGGTTTTTTAAGCATCATATCAAGTTTGTCTTTGTTATGAGAGGAGGGAGCGGAATTCTGACTTTTCTTCTTAACATTTGGACTCTTTAGTGTAGCAGCACAGTCTCTTCTATTTCTACCTGGGTTTGTGAAGGAGGAACCTTCTGACTTCGGTTTATTGTCATACCCTAAACCAGTTCTATCTCTTGATGATGTTTGGCTACTCGAGATGTCATCTAAATTCTTTGAGTTGCTCTCAAACTTCATTTTAATAGATTCTTCATCCAACTTCTTTATTTCCTTTTTTAGGTTAGCAACTTCCTGTCTTAATATCTCAGCCTCTTCTATGTGGTCTTCTAGCATCTTTATTTCTTTCTTGAAGTTGGCAACCTCTTGTATTAAGCTCTGGACCTCTTTCATGTGGTATTTTATTTCTTTCTTAAGGTTAGCCACTTCTTTTCTTGAATTCTGCAGTTATTCTTAGCGGATCTTGAATTCCTCTTTTTTTGATTTCTGCTTTTCTTGATACTTTGACAATTTTTCTTGCAAATACTTGTTCTTCCTCCTGCTTTTTCTCAATTCTTCATTGGCAATTATGATTTATGTTTCTAAGTTCACCTCTCTTTCCATATTTGAATTATCTTCTGAAGCTTGAGTTTCTTTCCCTATGAATAGGTTTTCTTCATCTTCATTTAAACCTTCACTATTATCCTCGACAATAGCAAGACTTTCTTTTGATCTTTCTTCATCTGAATAAAGTTTCTCCAATTTATCCCTAAGTTCCTTGGATGAGACACATGGTCTAATATTCTTTTCGATAGATTGAGGTATCCCATGTAACATGGCTTCTATTTCATTTGCATTATTTTTCTTGACTTTCTTTTGAGATGGTGTCCTTATTCTCCTTGGAGGGATGTAATTGTATATCACTGAACTCCATACATCAAGTCCCAATGCCTTCAGATAGCTTTCCATACTTATTCTCCCAAATATGTATTCTTCCTTTCCAAGTATTGGAGATCCATTTTTTGTGTACATCTCTTCTTGTTGATCCATAGTGGTTTTAATATGATCTTCCTTCCAGTGGTTAAATTGTAGTGAAGGAACCTGCTTTGATACCAATTGTAGGTTTATTGGTCAATACTGAGAGGGGGCAGGGGTTGAATCAATATTGTTAACTTTCTACTATTTTAACCACTTTTAAATCTATCATTAGAAACAAATAACAACAAGAATACATATAACACAAATTTAACGTGGAATCCCAATAGGGTAAACCACCAATACATCCTATTACTGCAAAATTGTTATTTACAAATAGTTTTTCCTGTCGACTACAGACAAGGATGGTATTACACCTTGTTTACTAGCAACTACTCAAAGGAGGAAACAAACCCTTGGTTTATCATGCACTACTGAAAGGATGTACCTACACCCTATTTACTAGCTTCTGCTGGAAGGAGGCAACAACCCCCTGTAGGCCTGTTTCCTGCCCTAGCACCACCCTACCACCCTATTATGCTTTCTATTAGATTCCTTTTCCCTTGATTCTTTGTCACACCAAATTGTATTTGTCTTATGCTCTGGCTACATCCATCTAGATGACACAGACAATTTAGTCTCGGTCTTCAATCTGTACAACTGAGACACATTACTTCATCTAAAAGTTTGTTTATAAATACTTTTAGCATCATGTATCTCTTCTTTAAAATCCCATCTCTTCAGATGTGTCTTTTCACAATCACACCCTTTTAAATGATCATGCCTCTTCATACTGGATAAACACATCCTTTCATGTCTCTTCAGCCTCAAACTCCTCTCTTCATACAACTCATTACTTCTCTGTAAATCACGTCCTTTCAAAATAGAGTATGTTAAATCGTGTCCTTTAATCCCTTGTCTGTAAAGACTGTTTTTTCAATCTTTAAAAGACAGTCATGTCCTTTCAGCAAGCAATTTGTTTACAACTTATAAACACTTTTTTTATTAATTAAATAAACAATTAATTAGAGCTTCAAGATCTTATGTTTATGTTCTTTTAATAAAATTCATTTTCTCCCTTTTGAAACATTTAACATTGTTTAATATTTCAGTTCAATCAATGATGCGTATACTCTATCTATCCTCTGATAGCGTAAGATGTAAAAACAACAAATATGCTTTTTATCAAAACCCTGATTATGGAGTCACGCTTTGTCTTCCTTTATCACTGGCATCTTTAAAACCTCTACATTTTATTCCCTGTCCTCTATTGCAGTCTTCATAATAAACCAGATAGAGACTCTGTTCTTTTTCCTATAACAAAGCAACTTTTACTTTCAACATAGACATATCCTCCGCTTTAGCGGATTGACGGTGAAGATTCTTCCGCTGAAGCGGGCTTGGTGAGAATCGGGCGACCGATCAAGATTTCATCCTTCATTGTAGCTTGAAACAAAGGAATCTATTTTCCGTAGCGGCTCGGAGTTGAACAACTGTCCGCTGTAGCGGCTCGGACTTGAACAACTATCGGCCTTAGCAGCTCGGACTTAAACAAATGTCCGCCGACAAACATCCATCATAGCAGCTCATGCTTAAACAAATATCCGCCGTAGTGGCTCGGACTTAGACAAACATTTTTCGTAGTGGCTCAGACTCAAACATCCATCCGCCGTAGTGGCTCGGATTTGAACAACCATCCATTTTTGCAGCTCATACTTGAACAACCATCTGTCGTTGCAGATCAAAATCTGAAACCCATCCGCCATGGCGGCTCAGAGGCTGAAACCCATCTGTTGTAGTGGCTCAAAGGATGAAACCCATCCACTGTAGTGGGTCAGTATTGAATAATTATTTGCCATAGAGGCTCAGACTTGACAAATCACCTGCTCAAAATTTTTTCCATCTGAAATTGATTTTTCCTCAACTTGGCATATCTTCCTTTTACACGTGTGAACATCATAGAGAAAAATTGACTCCATGGCTAGATAACCACTTCAAAATAGAAAATCCCCATGCCTTCTTTTGAACTTTATGATACACATGCATTATCTGGAGATCATTTGAAAATAGGCTTCCAAACTGTTTAATTTAACACTTAGACAAAATTGTCTTTAACTTGTAAAAACATTTTTTCTGCTACTTCCGTAGATTGATTTCTCCTTCATGTGATCACCATAAGGAAACCTACAAGCATGGATAGATATCCATTTCAAAAATCAACAAGACCATATCACAAGATAAATCTGTTGACACACACACAACCTCTGGCGGGCATTTGAAAATGGTCTTTCATCTGTTAATTCAACACTTAGATATTTTAAGGATTTTCTCCAAATCTATATCTTTTTCCTCAAGCCTCCTTTAAGAGATATGAGACCATGGATGGATGAACCACTAAACATGCTATATCCCCATGTCTTTAGAACCATTTAATACTTTTCCTACATGAAATGGCATTTTACTAAAGCCAATTTTTACTAAATTTCCCATACTTGGTCATTTTCCAGTTTTTCACAAAATTGTCACATCTTTCCAGAATGATGTCAATTTGTAATCCTGAATTCCTGATAGTACTAGGACACCATCAAGTGTATTTTAGGCCTCATCACACATGCCTCATCACCACATATGCCATGTCATCACTTCCTTTGACATTCCTTTGTCTTTTACTTAGTTTTCCTTGCCATCATGTCTTGGTTAGTCTTTTGTCATCATTGAACTCCTTCATGGCTCTGTTTGTTGTTCTGTTCTAATTGCCATCAATGAAAACCTGACCACTGCCATATTTCCAACATCCAATATATGTTCACCTGGTTGTTGCAAAGCATTTATTTAGGTACATGAAGGGTACAATTGAGTATGGGCTCAAGTATGATATGAAACAAAAATATTAACTTGCACGATTATGTTGATTTGAATTGGGAAGGAATCACCACTAATAGAAAGAGCACTTTGGGTTGTTGTTTGAGTTTGAGATCCAGTATGATCTGTTGGTTTAGAAAGAAGAATTCCTACATGGCGTTGAGTACAACCGATGCTGAATATGTTGTCGCTTGTTTGTCTACTTGTGAGGTAGTATGGATTCGAAATATACAATCTAATTTGTTAGATCTAACTTCCATTTTTGTATGATGTAGAAATGAGCACTGAAGATCTAGTACATGGCAACAAACGAGCATATAGATGATGTATTGAACAAGCCTTTAGCTAGAGTGAAGTTTGGGTACTTCATAGAAAGACTTGGTGTGATCCACTGACGAGATTCCTCGAAAGAGGGAGTGATAAGTTCTAGCATAACTTACGAGATAGGTTGTTTGAGCGTAAAAGTCCCGGTGAAGGTCATACGTTGCTCGGATGTAATCAGTGTGATAGGTTGTCCTTCAATGTAATAAGTAATGAGAATCTTGGGGGTTATCCTTGGACATAATCATTCCTGATGTGATTCTATGCTAGAAATAGAAAGAGACAAGAAGATGCAAATGCATGATATCTCATATGGGAAATGAGACAGATTGCCTGATTGTAAATAAGAGCCCTATTGTGGTATGCAGGTTACCTAGACGTAATCAGTCCTGTAGGTTATTCGAGTGTAAATACGAGGCCTGGTGTGGTATGCAAGTTACTCAGATGTAATCAGTCCTGATACATGTTGTTTGAATTTAAATACGATCCCTGTCATGGTACGTAGGTTATTCGGACGTAATAAGTCCTATGGGTTGTCCGAATGTAAATACGATCCCTAGTGTGGTACACAAGTTATTCATACATAATAAGTCCCGAAGGTTGTCTAAATGTAAAAGGGTCATGGATGCAGGTTGTTCAGATGTAATCAGTCCTTGTATGTGTGTGTTCCCATGATGGAGATGATGAGGTCACCAGGAATTTGGTGTGTGTAACACCCCGGTTTTGACCCCATTTGCATTTAAATAAAATGATGTAAATAATCATGGTGTGGAGCTAGGAAAAAGACCCACCATCAATTTAGTATTTATGTTTTGGAAATTAAGGTGTGGACGATGGTATTTTTTTATGCTAGCTAAACATTAACAACTGAACATTATGTTAAAATTGCAATTTTAATTAAAAACCAAAAGTTGGCTATGTCAATGCAACTAAATGAGATGGGGGCATGATTTTTCCTAAGGATGGGGGAGTGGGGGATTGGAATAATGGGGAAATTCAAATTGGGTAGAGCCCCACTTTGGGAAAAACATTTTTTGAATTTCTTGGGAAAGATAACACCAAAAACAACCACCTTTCCCTCATGCGGCAATGTTTCACCTTCCCTCAGGATTTTGCAATGGAAAAAAGTTTTGGCAAAACCAATTCGGCATTCATGCAGCAACAAGCAAGCAAAAATGACTCTAAGTCCGAACCATCATGATTTTGTTCTCCTGTTCGGCGATCTCAATCCTTCACGTTTTTGGTTTTTATGTTATGATTTTTCCCCTATTCGATAATTTTGTTCTCTCTCACGTTTTCTCTCATTTGTTAGTTGTTTTCCTGAATACGATTTCCCATAATTCAATTTTGTATCTTTGATTTGAATAACCAGCAAACATTTTTATTTTGGTAATTCGCAGCAATCGGTCTGGCACCGACAATGCTCATAAATTCATAAATTTCTGTGTGTGTATGTAATCCCTGGCGTTTACTATGTTTTAATAAATCCCAGGACTGAGATAACTGTGTGTACATCCACGTTTGGCATTTGAATTGATTTAAGGAATGGAAATAGAGTCTAGACTTGCTTGATAATTTTAGTTTGTGAAAGAACCTCATGAACCAATCTAGAAGGTTGGTTTTCTTCTTTGGATTCCTTGAATAGCACTGGAAGGGAAGGCATGGCTTGAGGGACTGTGTAGGAGAGAAGGGAATGCTTCCTTGTGTTTGGTATGTAATTGTTTATAAATCAGGCTAGATTGACTGTGGGTCTTCATAGCTCTGGGTTGAGCTCACTAGATTAGCTGTCAGTCTTTCCACCTCCTTGGCAGCCTGATAAAACCAACTGGAAGGATGGCTTGGCTGGTAGTCAAATAAACCCATATGTTGGCTTGGTTGTGCCTCATGTGAATTTGGCTAAGTGTAAACCACTACCTGTGTAAGTATGATAAACCCAATTTTGTTGTATTGACTGAATTTTATTGTATCCTTGGCTATGGGGAAAGTCTGCTAGTGTTCCTTATTCCTTGGGGAAAATCATGCCCAACTCGGGGGTGGCAGTGTTGCTAAGAGATGAAAGAGCACATTAGATTATGGTTGGGTGGAACATTGCAACGACATAGCTGGTTGTGGGAAAAGCTTCTCCAAAGATAAGTATTCTTGTTTATTTAAGTTCTGCAATTGTATTTGCTTATGAATTATTATGAAATTATCATGAACATGTTGAATGGATGAATGTCTTGAATTAAATGAATTATGCTTCCACTGTAGATTGCATTATGCATTTGTTTATACTTATGTATGTTTTAAGTTCAATGCATTTTATATATGTATTATGTTCATGGGGGCTTAGATAGCCTACGTTGATAGATGTTAGTCGCATCCTCTTCATTTAGTAAGGGTTGGGGACGTGATAGTGTGGTATCAGAGCTCTAGTTTTAGCTTTAGCACTCAACGGGCCATGAAGAAATCGCCTATGTGTTCAGATAGAAAGAAGAGGCAGACATGAAATTGTTTTCGAAATTTTCTCTAAGTATGAATTTTTCTAAGTATTGGAGAAAATACTTCTTTGTGTGGCGACTGAGAAACATGGACAGATCCACAATGATAGCTATGACTGTCTTTTTTTGTCAACACAGCGGGTGAGTTTTGTTGATTGAGCCGTAGCGGCGACAGAAAAGAAAAGAGTGAGTCGTTGTAGTAGTTGAGTCACCCGGAAGAAGCCGACGGGCGTCGGGTGAGATAAGCCAACGAAAATTTTTGAAATGTTTTTCTAAGTATAGAAAAACTCCCTGGCAGTTGAGAAGGCCCAAATTCGAGCCGCTATAGCGGCTGAGGAGGCAGAAGAAGAGCTGCAACAATGGTTGTGTTGTTTCCACGGGCGGTTATCGTCGTTTGAGCCGCAACGGCAGCGAAAAACAAAAGTAGGAGCCATTGTAGCAGCTAAGTCTCCCAAAGCGATCTGACATTGCGGGTGGAAATCAGTCTTCAATCTGCAACGTCGGCTGGGTCCCAAGGAGCAAGCTGCAACTTCGGTAGAGGAAAAAGGAAAGTTTCTCCGCGGAAGGAATTTACAAAAATCTTCTAAGTGTTGATGTGGCGGCTGGAAGTTGGAAACGTTTCTGATACAGCGGCGGCTAGAAGAAGATGAAAGAGCCCCTATAGCAGCTGAAAATCAAAAAAATATCCGGAACTGAGGTGACAGGAAAAGGAAAAGTGAGCCTCTATGCAGCAGAATAAATTTGAAGATTGAGCCGATGTGTGGCGACAGAAATTTGAAGAACGAGGCACAACGACGGAAAGAAAAGGAAGAAGGAGCTGGTACGTAGCGAAGGAGAAAGAAATATCGATATGCTACGTGGCAACAGATGGAAGATGATCAAGGAACCAATAAAAATGGATGAGAAAGAAAAAATGGAGCCAGTATAGTGGATGACAAATGAGGATCGAGCCACTGTAGCGGGTGAAAGTCAAGAATTTTTTCGATGCAGCGGGTGAAAATTTTGAAAATTTTGCTGAATCAGAGAAATTCAGCAGGGTTTTTTAGTGAGATCTACGAGGCTAGAAAGATGAAAAATGGCATCCCCCTTAACCCTCGTCGTTCCCTTCAGACAATCATTTTTTGTGAAATAAAATTCTATGTTTTGGGAAACGTTGTCAATGCATGATTTTTCCAAATGAAGGTAAGTAGCTGTGAATTTTTGAGAATGCTATAAATTTATAATTTAACAAATTGTGTTATTAACACATTTTGTAGAATCATAGTCACCTTCAAAAGTAGCATTCCAAATAGTGCAGTTGGGTAAAGTGAGTTGTGGTTCAGCCATGAGAAACAACAAGCTGTATGATGATTTACAGAACCCCAATGAGTATGAGGAAGATGCTATGGGGGAAAATGTCCAAGTTGGAAATGCGGAAACATAATCTAATGGGAGAACATTGCAAGAGACTCCCCCAGATTTTGCAGCCACCACGAGAATCCTAATGGCGGGGATGCAGAGTTACAAGGTAGATAATGAAAGATTGGTTAAGACTTAGGAGGAGTAGAATTAGCTAAATGCAGCCATGCTACAAAGTTTGACATATATTCAGAGAAATATGAAAACCAAGGACTGGACAGAAAATCCAGAAGGGAGTAAGAACACTTCTAGAAGAATAAAGAGATCACCTAATGAGTCATCTGACTTTGAAGGGTCCACTAGAGATTCAAGTTCTTTTTCACACAAGAATTAGAGAAAAATGCACTACCATAACCATTCACGAGTTGAATTTAAGAAGGAAAGGCCGCCTACCTTTAATGGAAAGGTAAAGACTGGTCAAGAAGTTGAAGCTTGGCTTCTGGGGATGAGGAAATATTTCCAACTCCAAGACTATTCTGGGAATATGAAAGATAGAGTATCCATTTTCAATTTGACTGGAAGAGCATCCATATGGTGGGAGAATTTCAAACAAGTAAAGAAGATCAATGAAAGGAAGATTGTGTGGAAGCAGTTCTGGAAGTATTTCAAGGAGAAGTACCTCTCTGATAGGTACTATGATGACAAGATTAAAGAGTTCCATGAGCTGAGATTAGGACAGAAAACCATGGAGGAATATGCAAATAAGTTCTTGGAATTGTTGAGGTATGTCAGGTATATTAAAGATGAGAAGGTGAAGATCCAATGTGATTTCCTCAGTCTTACAAAGACCAAATTGAGTTCTATGAACCTAGGAATCTGGAAGAAGCAATATGAAAAGTTAAGTATTGCTACGATCAAAGAAAGAACAAGCTAGATTACCAGAAAACATGGAAGGACAAAAGGAGTGAGAAGTCTGACCAAAGGATGAAAGGCTACAAACCTTCTAACTTCAAGAATCAATAGAAGCAACCAACACAAGTTGAGAAGAACCTAGATAGAGTGACTAGAGAGAAGCCAAAAGATCCATAGCAAAATAGAGGATCACTCCAATGTTGGAAATGTGGAGGACCCCACATGCGTAAGTACTGTCCACTTGAGACTGAAAATGCAAGGGTAGCATACAATGTTCAAAAGGTAGAAATAGTGGGATAAGTAGCAAGGGTCGTACCTAGAATTTATGCAGCACTAGAATACCGTTAGGTAGATCACCAGTCAATGGTGGTTGAAGTTGCAGGTAAGATTTTTGATCAATATATTTCTATTTTGATTGACCCCAGTTCTACTCACAGTTATATTTCTCCTAGAGTAGTGGAAGTTTGTGATCTTAGGAAGGTAAAGCATAGCAATTCATGGTTAGTTCATCTAGACATTGGAATTAAGAGAAAAGTTAATGAACTGGTAGAGAAATGTCTATTGGTGATGAATGGATTGATCACTTGTGTAGATATGAATGTTCTACCACTTGGTTCCTATGACGTTCTCATTGGAATGGATTGGTTAAAATATCACAGGGTGAAGCTTGACTATTATAACAATACTTTTGAGGCAAAGAGGAACATAGATTTCACAATTGAACTTGTGCCAGGAGAAACACCAGTGTCAAGAGAACCCTATAGGATGAGTACACCAGAAATATTAGAACTGAAGATGCAGCTACAAGAATTGTTGGAGAAAAAGTATATCAGGCCGAGTGTGTCTCCTTGGGGAGCACTAGTTATGTTCGTACAGAAGAAATATGGTAGACTCAGATTGTGTATCGATTACAGGAAGTTGAATAAAGTCATAGTGAAAAGAAAATATCCCTTTCCAAGAATTGATGACCTCTTTGATCAAATGAAAGGGGCAACGGTATTTTCCAAGATTGACTTGAGGTCTGGTTAGCATCAGGTGAGAATCAAGGATGAAGAAATTCATAAGACATCCTTCAAAACAAGGTATGGACATTATGAGTTTATAGTGTTACCATTTGGTCTCACAACTGCACCAACAACATTTATGTGCCTTATGAACAGTGTATTCAGCAGGTATTTGGACAAATTCATTCTTGTTTATTCTAAGAATGGAGAATAGCATGAAGAACATTTGAGACTAACATTGCAATTGCTCAGAGAACATCAGCTGTATGCGAAGCTAAGTAAGTGTGACTTCTATAGGGATAGAATTTAGTACTTGGGTCACATTATTTTAGAGGAGGGTATATCTGTAGACCCTGAGAAGATTGAAGCTATTAATAATTGGCCTAATCCAAAGAATGTGACATAGGTAAGATATTTTATGGGGCTTGCAGGATATTACAGGAGATTCATTGAAGGATTCTCCAAGGTTGCACATGCTATCACTTATTTGCAGAGGAAGGGGATAAAGTTTGAATAGATTTCGAAGTGTGAAGAAAGTTTCCAGTGGTTGAAGTATCTTCTCACAAGTGCACCAGTCTTAACAGTTGAAGACCCGGAGAAATATTTTGTGGTATGTATGGATGCATGTGGTCAAGGACTTGGAGGAGTTCCTATGCAAGACAACCACGTGGTATGTTATGAGTCAAGAAAATTGAAGGAGCATGAGAATAATTATGCCACTCATGATCTAGAACTTGCAGCCATAGTACATGCTCTCAATATGTGGAGACATTACTTGATGGGAAGAATATTTGAGCTAAGGACAAGCCATTGTGGTATGAAATATTTGTTTGATCAGCCTACTCTGATTGCTAGTGAATAAGGTAGCTGGTTGGAATTTTTATGTGCGTTTGATTTTGAAATCAAGCACATAAAAGGAAAATAGAATAAGGTAGTTGATGCACTCAGCAGGAAGGTGCATAAGGTGTATGTGGCATCCATTAGTATTTTCCAATCAGATTTGAGGCAACAGATTGCTAATCATGTTGTTGAAGATGAATTGTATGCACAATTCAAGGACAAGTTGCAGCAGGAAAGCCTTGAAAAGAAGTATGAGGGATATAAATTGGAAGAAGATGGACTTCTTACCTATAAGAACATATTTTATATTCCAAATGTATCATATTTGAGGAGGGTTGTTATGGATGAAATCCATCAAGCTCCATATTCTAGTCACCCTGGATATCAGAAGACAATTCCTACAGCTAGAAAGCAGTACTTTTGGCCAAGAATGAAAAAGGACATGGCTGAATATATTTCGAGGTGCATGAAGTGTCAGCAAGTGAAGGTTGAACATCAACATCCAGTAGGTTTGTTGCATCCTTTTCCAATTCTAGAATGGAAATGGGAAGTTATTTCCATGGATTTTATTACAGGATTGTTGATGACTTGGAGATAACATGATTCCATCATGGTTGTGGTAGACAAGTTGACCAAGGAAACACATTTTATACTGGTTAAGTCTATGCATAAGACTAATGACATTGCGAAGATATTCATGAAGGATATTTTCAAATTGCATCGATTGCCTAAGGCAATAGTATTTGACAGAGATGTCAAGTTCACTTCCAATTTTTGGAAGGGTTTGTTTGTAGATTCGGGTACAAAGATGAATTTCAGCATGACCTACCATCCTCAAATCGATGGGAAGGCTAAGAGAGTTAACCAGGTGTTGGAATACATGCTTCTCATGTATCTGATGGAAAAACCAACCAAGTGGGAAGATTATTTACACTTGGCCGAGTTTGCTTATAACAATGGACAACAGGCATCCTTGAGGATGAGTCCATATGAAGCTTTGTATGGCAGAAGGTGTAGGAAACTAGTGACTTGGAATAATCATGTGAAAAAGGTTGTGCTTGGTCCATAATTGCTCAAGGAGATGGAGCAGGAAGTCGTAAAGATCAGGAAGAATTTGAAGGCAGCCCAGGATAGACAAAAAATTTATGTAGATAAGAATAGGGTGAACAGAGAGTTCAGTGTCGGGGATCATGTTTACCTCAGAGTGAAGGAAAAGAAGGGTTCCTTGAAGCTTGGAAATTGTGCCAAGTTGTCACCTAGATACTATGGGTCATTTGAAGTGCTTGAAACAATAGGGCCAGTTGCATATAGACTTGCAATTCCTGCTAGCACTAGAGCTCATTATTTTTTTCATGTTTCTTTGCTTAAGAAGTATGTACATGATCCTAAGCATGTAATAAATTGGGATCTGATTTAGGTGGAACCAGAGGGAGAGTTCCAAATCGAGCCTATGTGCATCCTCGTTAGGAAGGTCACAATGCTCCAGAACCGAGAAATGGGATAAGTGAAGGTGCAATGGGAGCACTACGGTCCTGAAGAATCTACATGGGATTTGGAGGATGCCATGCGACTAGCACATCCATTTTTGTTCGAATCTACGGATTGTTGAGGGTAGTACCAGAAATCATTTTTGTTCAATGTTATAAAGCACTGAGGATAGTGCTGGTGAAGGGGGAGGGGAACGTAACACCTCAATTTTGACCCCATTTTCATTTAAATAAAATGATGTAAACAATCATGGTGTGGAGCTAGGAAAAAGACCCACCATCGATTTAGTATTTATGTTTCTGCAATTAAGGTGTGGCCGATGGTATTTTTTTTTATGCTAGTTGAACATTATGTTAAAATTGCAATTTTAATTAAAAAACCTAAAGCTGGCTATGTCAACACAGCTAAATGAGATGGGGGCATGATTTTTCCTAAGGATAAGGGAGTGGGGGATTAAAAGAATGGAGAAATTTGAATTGGGTAGAGCCCCACTTTGGGAAAAACATTTTTTGAATTTCTTGGGCAAGAAAACACCAAAAATGACCACCTTTCCCTCATGCGGTAGCGTTTCACCTTTCCTCAGGATTTTTCAATGGAAAAATGTTTTGGAAAAACCAATTCATCATTCACACAACAACAAGAAAGAAAAAACGACTTCGAGTCTGAACCCTCATGATTTTTTTCTCTTGTCTGGTGATCTGAATCCTTCATGTTTCTGGTTTTTGTGTTATGATTTTTCCCTTGTTCGACAATTTTGTTCTCTCTCACATTTTCTCCCATCTGTTAGTTGTTTTCCTGAATACGATTGCCCACAATTCGATTTTGTATCTTTGATTTGAATAACCAGCAAACATTTTTTGTTTTGGTAATTCACAGCAATCGGTCTGGCACCAGCAATGTTTAGAAATTCATAAATTTCTATGTGTGTATGTAATCCCTGGTGTCTGCTACATTTTTATAAATCCCAGGACTGATATCACTATGTGTGCATCCATGTTTGGCATTTGAATTGATTGAAGAAATGGAAATAGAGTCTAGACTTGCTTGATAAATCTAGTGTGTGAAAGAACCTCATGGACTAATCTAGAAGGTTGGTTTTCTTCATTGCATGCCCTAAATAGCACTGGAAGGGAAGACATGGCTTGAGGGACTGTGTAGCAGAGAAGGGAATGATTCCTTGTGTTGGGTATGTAAATTTTTAGAAATCAGGCTAGATTAAGTGTGGGTGTTCATAACTCTGGGGTTGAGCTCACTATATTAGCACTCAGTCTTTCCACCTCCTTAGCAACCTGATAAACCCAACTAGAAGGATGGCTTGGCTAGTAGCCTGATAAACCCATATGTTGGCTTAGTTGTGGCTCATGTGAATTTGGCTAAGTGTAAACCACTATCTGTGTAAGTCCGATAAACCCAACTATGTTGGCTTGACTAAATTTAATTGTATCCTTGGCTATGGGGAAAGTCTACTAGTGTTCCTTATTCCTTCGGAAAAATCATTCCCAACTCAAGTGTGGTAGTGTTTATAAGAGATCAAAGAGCACATTGGCCTATGGTTGGGTGGAACATTGCAACGACATAGTTGGTTGCGGGAAAAGCTTCTACAAAGATAAGTATTCTTGTTTATTTAAGTTCTGCAATTGTATTTGCTTATGAATTATTATAAAATTATCATGAACATGTTGAATGCATGAATGTGTTGAATTAAATGAATTATGCTTCCACTGTAGATTTCATTATGCATCTGTTTATACTTATGTATGTTTTAATCTCAATGCATTTTATGTATTATTTTCATGGGGGCTTAGAAATCCTGGGTTGATAGGGGTTGGGGACGTGAAAGTGTGCACATGTGAAGTTCTCCATTACAAGTAGACCGTAGGTTTATCGTAGAGTGATGTAATGCACTTGGTATGCTCTTGGGTGGTTATCACATAGTGGTAGATGTAGGACTGTCTCGATGACATCTTGACATGTACCTATGTTGTTAGAATGTAGGTGGTTTGAATCTAGGGTGAGCTCCGTGAGATCTGTGAGTTTTGTTTTTTTGTGTGTAGGACAAAAGAGATGATCTGTATACAATGAGAAGAAGGTATGAAACACATGTTATTGTAGTGGAAATGTAAAGAAGGTCCTAGAATGTACCTATGCTATGGCTTGCTCAAAGATGTGATGAAGACCTGGATGAGGAATAGGCCTGCACTCAACATGAAAAAGGGTTGATTTTGTAGAAAATTCATATGACGGATAAATGTGATGGAATGGACAAGCTAAGAAAAATGGCAATGACTATATGTGTTGATGATTGTGGCGAGAGAATACCTTGCTAGTGAAGAGGGAGTGTTGTTGTAATTCTAATTTTGGAATATATTATGATATTGTTGTACCCCCATCGGAGATGTGTTTTCCTCCTTTCGGGGTGTCATTATTATGTATGCTCACTGAGGTCACCTTCTGTTGTAATTTGGGGCAATAGTCCCTAGGTTAAATAAAGTAAAATGTACTTTGTGTACTCCTAGGTAGGTCGGCCCCAAAGTTTACCTAGCCGACCTAGTTAGTTAAGTTAGTTACTCAATGGAAGAATATAAATAGGGATGTTCCCTTATCACACACTCATTCACTCTCTCATGTGTGAACTAGGAGAGAGAGGACAATGAGGAGAAAGAGAGAGATTTGCAGAAGATAATGTTCTTGGGTTATTCCATCTTGTGATATTGTCTTTTTGACAAAATTATTCCAAGGAAGTTTGCGGGGTTTTCTCCTTTATGGTTGTTGAAATATTGTAACTTCAAAGAATATTCTATATGTATCCTTTTGTGGTCCCCGATGGTCCTACCAGGAGAACCACTTGTATTACATTGTACCCCGATGCTCCTAATCGGAAGAACTAATAAGAGTCATGAGGTAGTCCCCTCTAATTGTAAAGGTGGGTCATCAGCACCCCAGTGTGGTTACTTGAGCCTACATGATTTAACTCGAGCCTACATGTCAAATGAGTTAACTTAAGTAAACAGATGAATATAAATAGAGGTGTAGCGCTCCTCATTTGAGACATGCTCTCACTTGTATAGCGCATTAGTGGAGAAGAGAAGTAGCTCGAGAAGGAGGAGGATCAGGCTTTGATCTCCTTGCTGGTTTTATCTTTTATCTTTTTGGGGCATCTATATTGAGGAAGCTTTTGCTGGGTTTTTCCCAGGATAAATATTTGTGTTCCTTTTGTATGGTTGTGCTTGTCTATCTTTCAGTGATCTTGTTTATATGCTTTTGTTATGAAAAATGAAATGAAATACTAATGTCTTAGCTAAGCATATGGAAATTTAACATGGTATTAGAGTTAACCTGAGAAGAAGACATTGTGCAGCTACAGAATCTAGGGCTTCTTACTTTTTGGTTCTCTCTCCACAATCCATCAGCAAAATTATGCTAGGATGACTCTCCATTGAAGGGCGCATCTTTCTGTCGAAGCGGAATTCAATTCCGAGCATTTTCAATTTTCGATGTGGAAATTAGGGCTTTCTATAGAAGAGGAATTTTTGAGTGAGACCAGCATAGGATTGTTCTCCTCATCAAAACTGAATTTTATAGACCTAGATCAAGAAATTTGGTTGGGTGAAACTCTGGGAAATTCAAACCCTAGTTTGACCCCGAGCTAGAAAAACCCTAAATACTAAAACTGCTATGTTTTGGTACATTATCTATATTCCGAGATTGGAAATGGATCAGGAGCTGAAAATTTCAGGGGCCAAATATAAAAGCGTGATGAACACTTTGTCCAAAATTCATCCTCAGATTCTCTGTACTCCAGGAGATATGTTCTCTCCAAGTTAGAGTTCCAGCATCTTCCAGAATTCATCCCTAAACAGGACACCTGGGGAGAATTGCAATCTCTTGGGCTACAGAGGTCCAAATGGAATTCCTGAAGATTTTCCAGAAAGGGCACAGACTTTAATTTTGGTGGTCTGAATATCAGACTCAGAAGATGAACCAGTGACACGTGGCATGCCATACAAATTCGATGTTCTGAATAGTCCTGTAACAAGTCACCTTGGGAAAAGGATCATAAATCCAAAATAGCGAAACCAATTCTGATGAAACCTATGGTGTTGGATCAGGGACAAGCGAGGTTACCTTAGTGCAAAATTACAGGCATAGAGGAGCATAGATGTTGGATATATCACAGAAATAGTAACAGGCATTTCTGTAGAAGAAATTGGAAAATTAAGGCTTCCTGTTCCGGGAGCTTCCCTCCACTATTTTCAGAAATGGAGTACATTGGATAGCTCCATTTGAAGAGATCTATCTGTATATCCAATCAGATATGAAATATTCCAAGTTTTGAAATTAGGGTTTCTATGACAAACCCTAGATCATCCAGCTCTGGAACTAGGACGGACACCTCAAATCGGTAAGATCTAATCCTTTGCTATGTTCATTTGAGGTTCTCATTTCAAAGTGATCTATCACATCAGCTTGATGATAAGCTTGGTGAAGTTGACAACTTCCAAGCCTAGAAGTATATGATCTCTCTGAAGAAAATGGATTAAACACCTACATGAGCATAGAGGTTCCAGTTTCAGAGGGAGTTGAGGCTAGAAGTCTTTCTCAAGAAGAACTTGGTCAAAGACCAGAAGATCATTGATGATTCAATCACGAATCAACCTATTCTACAAGTGTCTTCCCTAAAGACATCGATGAGGTTTGATTCCTTGACCAAGCTATTTGAAGGGAAGAACATAGATCGAAATATGACCTTAAGAAACCAGTTGAAGAATGTGAAGATCCAGAATGCAGAGACCATGCAGTCATAAGGATCTCTCAAATCAAAGAACAAATTCAAGCGGGGAAAGTTGAAGTGAATAATGCAGAAGTGGTGATGGCCACCTTGAATGGCTTCCCAAGATCATGGAATTCATTCATTCAAGGAATGTGTTCCAGAAGGAAGTGATTACTTTCAGCAGACTTTGGGAAGAAGAAGAAGCTCGTCTCTGAATATCAAGCTCTCATCTTCCAAAGAAGATCCCTCAATCAATGAGGAATATGAAGATCTCAACTCTTGAAGAACTTCTTATCCACCTCAGCATTTGGATAAGAAATGATGCTATCATGAATGAAGAAGACAATGAAGCTGAAGACTCAAGAAGGAGTATACCCATGAAACAAATAAAGATAAGTATTCAATTGTCATTTCATGATATTGTTTTGTTATACATTTGATTATATTCAGTTGATGTGTTATGCATGATAGATTGTTTGCATTAATGACTGTATACTACTAATATGCATGTGATGGGTAAGTAGCTCATGGTGCTATACAACTCTCCATTGCTACTTATCAATCTCTTTGCTGACATATTGGATTAGCGCACAATCTCAATAATGTCATGGTGGAGATGGAAGGCATCTATAAAGTTTAAGTGAGATATGAATGAATGTTGTATTGACTAAACAGTTGCATGATGCATAAGAATTTGTCGTTATACATATGTTTTATGAAATAGTTCTAACCATGCAATTGGTGCATTTGAATTGTAGGAAAGGTCATGAACAGCCTCCTACAAGAAAAGAAGGATGAGACTTGTTCCGAAGAACAAGTGATGACAATTCAAGATTCACTCCAATAAACATGAATCTAAAGCTCCCAGGGTCAGAGACACCATGACGGAAGAAAGAGCATCAGAGAATGGTAGATCCACCTTGAAGGATGAATACCACCATGGGTACAAGAGATAACTCAAGATGAAGAAAAGAATGCTATAAAAGAAGCTATGATCA
>LPNX010056110.1:134664-188924 GCA_001517045.1 Pseudotsuga menziesii
AGTTGATGACCTGATAAGACAAACTCATAGAAGATGTTATGATACTAGAATGATGTTTGGGATATAGTACTCAAACCATAAAGAAAGAATGTGGTATCTTCCAAATGTATTTGTAAGATAAGATATGTTGCTGATATAATTAAGGTAAGAGTTGTGGCTAGAGGTTTCTATCAGAAAGAAGGAATTAATTCTGAAGAGACACTTACTCCAAGAAGAAAGGTACACTTCCTTCAAAACTATCATGGTAGTTTATTCCATGATGAAGTAAAGACAAGCCTTCCTTAATGGTATGATTGAGGAAGATTTCTACATCAAATAGTCACGAGGATTTGAAGTTGAAGACAGAAGGAATCAAGTATGCAAGCTGAACAAGGCCCTCTATGGCCTAAAGCAAGCTCCCAGAGCTTGGTATGGAAGAATAGATAGTTTCTTGATGAGCATGGGCTTTTCCAAGAGCAAAGTCAATCCTAACCTTTCCTACAAGGTTGTAGAAGATGTACCTGTCATTCTGTTACTATATGTGGATGACTTATTCTTGACAGGGAATGAGAAACAGATCATGGAAAGCAAGAAGAAACTAGCAGAAGAATTTGAGATGAAAGACCTTGGGTTAATGCATTATTTCCTAGGTCTGGAAGTATGGAAAAGTTCAGAAGGAATCTTTCTCAACCAGGGAAAGTATGTGGTAGAGATATTGAAGAGATTCAATATGTTGGAATGCAAAGTCATGGCCACACCCATGGACTCCAACCTAAAGCTGTTAGCTGATGACTCATTAGAGTTAGTGGATGTGACTCACTACAGACAGATCATTGGGTCATTGATGTACTTAACAAATACCAGACCAAACATTTATTTTGATGTGAACACCTTAAGTCAATATTTTGTTCAACCAAGACGGTTTCACCTAGTAGCTGCAAAACATGTGATGAGATATCTAAAAGGGACTATAGACTTTGGTCTATACTATGATGGTAGCCATGATTATAGATTGTATGGCTACATAGATGCAGATTGGGCTGGAAGTATCTCAGATAGGAAAAGCACATCAGGTATATGCTTTTGGTCTGCTATGAGTTCATGGTTTAGCAGGAAACAGTCCAGTGTTTCTCTTAGCACGGTTGAAGCAGAATACATAACAGATTGCTCTACTAAGTTGTGAAGCCATATGGCTTCAGAAGCTGATATCAGGTCTCTTTGACCTAAAGATGGACACTACAATGATTCTATATGATAACCATAGTTGTGATGAAAAAGAACCCTGTGTTCCGACGTAACACGTAGAAATCCGGTATTTCTACATACAAGATAAGATGCAGATGATGATACTGTAGATACAGATGATGGTGATTCTGTATTTCTATACTGAATATATAGATGATGATGCTTTCAGTATTCACATACTGGAGATACAGATAGTGATAGATCAGTATTCAGATACTGAAGATGTAGATGATGATGGTTTGAATGATGATGTACCGATGAAGCCTCTGCCTCGAGTAGAGTTCGAACACTTTCGAGACAATCTTGGTGTTGTTCAAAAAGACCTTCCTCAAAAGGGGGAGTAGTGATGTTGTTGTGGGATTGTATCATCCCTGGGAATTTTCCCTAAACTGATCCGGAGACCTCGGTCCTCGAGAATGAAGAGAGATTGTATCATCCCGGGACATCTGTCCATAATAGATCCGGTGACCTCAGTCATCGAGAACGTGATGGGATTGTATCATCCCTGGACACTTGTCCTAAAGTGATCCGGAGACTTCCGTTTTCGAGAATGTGGCAATATTGCATCATCCTTGGACGTAAGTCCTAAAGTGATAGGGAGTGATTATCCCGTAATTGTATCCAGTGACTTCGGTCGTCGAGAATGTGGTAGGATTGCATCATCCTTGGACTCAAGTCCTAAAGTGATAGGGAGTGATTATCCCGTAATTGTATCCGATGACTTCACTCATCGAGAATGTGGTAGGATTGCATCATCCGTGGACTCAAGTCCTAAAGTGATAGGGAGTGATTATCCCGTAATTGTATCCAGTGACTTCGGTCATCGAGAATGTGGTAGGATTGCATCATCCTTGGACTCAAGTCCTAAAGTGATAGGGAGTGATTATCCCGTAATTGTATCCAGTGACTTCGGTCATCGAGAATGTGGTAGGATTGCATCATCCTTGGACTCAAGTCCTAAAGTGATAGGGAGTGATTATCCCGTAATTGTATCCGGTAACTTCGGTCATCGAGAATGTGGTAGGATTGCATCATCCTTGGACATAGTCCTAAAGTGATAGGGACTGATTCTCCCGTAATCAATCTGGTAACTTCGGTTGTCGAGAATGTGGTGGGATTGTATCATCCCTGGACTTTAAGTCCAAAAGTGATCCAAATACTTTTTGTCTTTGAGTTGTGGATTGCAGGTTGTTGCTGATGATGATGATGCCGTACTAATCGAAAGATCAGAGTATGATGATGATGATGCACTGATCGAAAGATCAGAGTATGATGATGATGACGTACTGATCTAAAAGATCAGAGTATGATGATGACGCACTATGATTACGATGTTTCTGATTGAAAGATCAGAGTATGATGATGATGTTTCTGATCGAAAGATCAGAGTATGTTGATGATGTTTCTGATCGAAAGATCAGAGTATGATGATGATGTTTTTGATCGAAAGATCAGAATGTGATGATGATTATAATCGACAGATCAGAATATGATGATGATGATGTTGCTACTGATCGAAAGGGAAAACCGTTGATGATGATATTGCTGATCGAGAGGTCAAAGTACTGAAGATGTTGCTGTTGATCGAAAGGTCAAGGTGCTGAAGATGTTTTTGCTGATCAAAAAGTCAAAGTGCTGAAAATGTTAGGTCAAAATGCTGAAGATGTTGTTGCTGATCGAAAATTCAAAGTGCTGAAGATGTTGCTGATCAAAAGGTCAAAATGATGAAGATGTTGTTGCTGATGGAACAGTCAAAGTGCTGAAGATGTTGCTGATGATGAAGACTGAAGATTGAAGATGAAGACTACATGATGTTGAAAAGCTTCCAATGATTTATAGATGTGTTACCCTGCTGATGTTGATGATGTCCCCTATCTCTACTCTTGTTGTTGTTGATGTTGTTGTAGAATACCCTTCTGGTTAACGGGGAGTGTTGAAATATTGTAACTTCTAAGAATATTCTATATGTATCCTTTTGTGGTCCCCGATGGTCCTACCGGAAGAATCACTTGTATTACATTGTACCCCGATGCTCCTAATCGGAAGAACTAATAAGAGTCATGAGGTAGTCCCCTCTAATTGTAAAGGTGGGTCATCAGCACCCCAATGTGGTTACTTGAGCCTACATGTGTAACTCGAGCCTACATGATTTAACTCGAGCCTACATGTCAAATGAGTTAACTTAAGTAAACGGATGAATGTAAATAGAGGTGTAGTACTCCTCATTTGATACACACTCTCACTTGTATAGTGCATTAGTGGAGAAGAGAAGTAGCTGGAGAAGGAGGAGGATTAGGCTTTGATCTCCTTGCTGGTTTTATCTTTTATCTTTTTGGGGCATCTATATTGAGGAAGCTTTTGCTGGGTTTTTCCATTTAGGGTTTTACCAGGATAAATCTTTGTGTTCCTTTTGTATAATTGTGCTTGTCTATCTTTCAGTGATCCTGTTTATATGCTTTTGTTATGAAAAATGAAATGAAATACTAATGTCTTAGCTAAGCATATGGAAATTTAACAATGGTTTCCTCGATGAAAATATCAGTGTCTTTGGTATCTTGTGTATCTTTGATGTATTGTTGTACTTGTTATTCTGTCAGATAAATATCCTAATCAAGTAAATTAGATTAGAAACACTAACAAACTGCTTCTTAGTGAACGATTTTGTAAATATGTTTGCAATATTTTTTGGATCCAAGGTTTTCCTCATTCCTCTCTTGGGAGGAATGTGATCCCATTCACAAGATCCAAACATTTTGAATTACTTGAATACTTGTTCTTGGACACTCCAATATTTGAATGTAGAAACTCCTTTGAATCCTTTTTGAGAAACTTTATAAAATGTTGGAGCAAAAGATATAGAAATTGAGGTAACTGAAGAGACATATTTTATATCTTCATCAACAAGAACTTGATTTAGTACAATTTCACTTGATTTAGTACAAGTTCTCCCTTAATTTAGTGTATATTTGAACTGATGTATTATCTCTAAGATCTTGATCTATAATAAGTTGTCCATTACACTATAAAAATCTATTAATCACTTGTTGTAACACCAAATCTGAGTGTTATGGGAAAATACGTATCCATATGTTAAAGAAGAGAATTCATCTTCAATAATAAATATTTAAATGAACGTTGAATAAAATAGATGATAGATTACATTACATTATCATGGCTTTTATATTTTCCATTTCACCTTTTCAATGTAAAGGTCACCACCCTTCGATTAATTAATTAATATCTATTCATTATATGTTATCTATTATTATTCTTATTCTTATTTGTATTTATATTGTTTTTTTTTTTGAAGAAGAAATGATCTATGGTGGTGAAAAAAGGTTGTGATGTATCAACTTGAAATGGAGTAAATGATCTGTGACAATTCTGGATTTCTGTGCATTATCAACTATAAATAGATATGGACCCCAGGTATAATCAGCTTCCTAATGGTTCAAAGGTACCCACTCGGCCACCAAGGCTGTCTCAGGCTTGAGAATTGGGGCAGTACCCCTCACTTCACGGCACAGGTAAAATTGTTAACCGCTTGGCCAAAAATGAAATCTCTTTGGTTTTCCTCATGGATGGGAATCTAGTCAATCTAGAGGGGGGTCGTTTCCCTTTTCGCTTGGCAAGTCTTCTCAATGGCCAGCTACTTCAGGGTTCCTGTGATACTCCTCACAATGAGTTTTAGGGCTATGCCCAAGTACTTCCCATAGTTAAGCGGATCGGGTTTATTCCATGATCTGAATAAATAGTACCACTGTAAGAAGAAGAACTACTACAATAATCACAGCGCCAGAAAAAATGTGGTAGAAATTCCACCCGATGCCAAAAAAACCCATAATCAGCATAACCTGATCTATATTGCTCAGAATCACTATTATAGCCTGTTTCTGGAACTAAAACAGCCACTCTGCTTCTACCCACTCAACCGAAATAGAAATCTAAGCACCCGGTCAATAGATTTTCACTCTTCAATTTCCGCGGCCATCACCGAAATTCTGAAAAATTGCTGATTTTAAATCCGTGATATCTCCACTTCCGGAACTCCAAACAAGATGATTTTTTTTGAAACTATGCATTTTTGCAAGAGGAATTCAGATATGCAACCATTTTCTTCTGATTCGGTGTAGAAAGTTTCAGAAATTGATCTGAAAGTTGCCGCCCAATTTTCCCATCTTTCTTTTTTGGAAAAAAAAAATTCCCACTTGTTCCAA
Organism: Pseudotsuga menziesii; assembly: GCA_001517045.1. NCBI lineage: Eukaryota > Viridiplantae > Streptophyta > Pinopsida > Pinales > Pinaceae > Pseudotsuga > Pseudotsuga menziesii. The sequence continues at coordinate 140,106 of LPNX010056110.1, forward strand.
GGAAAGTGCTCTGATACTAGATGTGGAGAACCTCCTATAATGAACAATCAAAATTCATATAACAAAAATATTGGATCACAAAACAGATTTTATTGATCGTGGGCCACTTCGAGGGGGCAACCTCCTTTGAGCAAACTCAATACAAAAAAACTCTTCGATGCTTCCATTAGCCTCAACGCATACTTATATACTAAGTCTAATATAAACAACTATTACTCCACATTAATGTGGGATAATGCAACCTATTAACTAGATGACTTAACAACTATCACTTACTCCCATGAATGTGGAATTTTATAAACCATACTAATGGGACGACTTACAAAGAATATGCGTCCGACAAAATATACTAACAAAATAAAGAGGAGGGTTGATACGGATTCTTAACAATCACATATAAAATAAAAATAACTAAAATGTATTTACTAAATTCACATAATAACACACAACTAAGATTTTATGATTTAACTCCTAACAAAACATTTTTATTTACATAAATTCACAAAACAAATGTTTAAACAAATATCAATTCAAACAAATAACAACCTTTTTTTACAAAAGTATAAACAAATTCAAACAAATAACAACCTTTTTTACAAAAGTATAAACAAGTATTAATAGTAACAAAAATTATGGCAATATAAAGTTATGGTAAGAAAATATTACATAAACTCACGAATTCTTTGTTATACAAATGTTTTCATTTATTAAAGTGAATGGATATATTTACCTTTACATATAAAACAAAACCACTATAAATGTACACATATACAACATGGGGTATTGATATGCAAGATAAAAACAAAGATGTCAACTGAAGAAGAGAAACAAAAAAACAATTTCTCATCGCAGGTTGCAACATAAATATATCAGAGAATAAAGAATTATGTAGTTTCTAGATTGTGAAGAAAGCATGCAATGCTCGTTCAATGTTTAAAATGGCATTATTGCATACAACGATTATGCATATCTTCAAAGGAAACTTTTGTTCTTAGAAACTAATGATCAGATCATGAACTCAATCGTTAGATTAATGTAAGAATGTGAAGAAATGAAAAGTGATTGTAGGAACTTATAAATGATGGAATGAAAATGGGTGCAATCAGTTCAAGAGTAATTATGGTTTTTTTTTTGTTTTTGTTTTGGCAGGTTATTGACAACATAGAATGTCGATTTAAATATGAATATAAGAAGGATTAGGAAGCTTGTAGAATAAAGAGTAATCACATTGCAGATTATGGATAAACAGATGAATGTAGGTTCTCTCATTAAAAAGATGATCTCCAAACAAAACAAGTGCAGAATTAAAATGCAAAACCAAATTAAACACAAATGAAAAGAATCACACAACTGAAAAATAAAAATGCAATATAAACTAGTAATCAAAATCCAGAGGGGCTCTTCCCTACCTTGATGGTGCACCTGGGGAAGTTAACTCAGATCAAAAAACTTTCTCGAAACTTCAACAATCATATACTTATTCCATAAACTCCAACTTCTTGGTATAGATGCAGAGTCAACTTCAACAACTAAAAAACAATACTTTTCATTCCATTCACTATATCTCATTTTACATATACCAGATGTATTATATTGAAGGTATGAACTCTATAGATGATGTGGAATGATGGGATTGAATCCCATAACAAATGCAATGAATACCCAGGAAAAAAAATCTATGAAACTCACGTTCGTTGTGGAAAATATTTCTCCAAATCCGTTCATTAATTCTAAAAATTGCTTGTGATTAGGGGTAAATGGGGCCATTTATGAAGTGGGTTTCTAACGGTTTCACCATATTCATCATAGATTACTCAGAAATGAAGCCCAAATTCAGGTCCCTAGATTAATAAGAGGAGTTCCAGATTGAGTGTTGAATTGAGTGTCGGAAGAAGTGATGAGATCCCAACAATTAAATCTAGTAACTCGAACTCCATTAGGCTGATCTAGTTTTATCATTTTGTTCTAAAAACATCCACCCATTAAAGAAAATTGTTAATTATAAAAATTTAACAATGTATTGTATGAATGTTTCATTAAATTAACAATTTAAATTTTATTAATAAATGTTATTGTAATCAAGATGTTTACATAAAGATGAGTGTTTTAGATGAGTGATTTTTTTATATGAAAAAATTATTAGGTACTAAGACTCACCATCAACACATGACTTCAATATTCATATGAAAGTTATTACGAAACCAACAAAAACCAAGAGAAAGAGGTAAGTCACATTGTTATTCCATAATAGTAAAAAATTAAAAATTACAATTCTCGATACAACAACTGCATCATATTCATTAATGAATGGGTTTTGAAAGTGGGGTAATCAAATTGATATTTATATAATCATTTTTAAATATTTTTTACACCATATTCAATTTCAACTTGATTAGTCTTATGCATTTAAATAGTTTGTATTTCCATATCATTCCATAATGAGAGTGGCACCACTTATTTATTGAATGGATCACATAATTATAATTTTGTTTTTAAGTGTTGTTTTTGAATTTAAACAAATTATTTTTTCTAATCGAAATGATTAATATTTGTAAACATAATAATTAATCCTAATGTTTTATTTTTATTTTTTTTAAATTTAAAATAATTCAAATTATGATTTTAATTTCATATGCACGTATTACAGAATCAACAAGAGTCAGAGGACAAAGGTAAGCCAAACCAATGAATTGATTCACCATCAAGCCTAATGTGGAACAAAGTACTGGAAGAAGGGTCAGATGGAGTATCCGAATGTTTACATGATTTGCGCAATATTTGGTACTCTTTGAGAGGACAAAAGTTGCTAACTTGATGATCAATTAATCAATGTCAAGATTGTATTTAATACATCAAAAATAATGATTTAGACTTTTTTATGTTTATGAGTTATAATCAATAAAATAATGTAAAAGATAATCGTTTTAAAGGTAGATGTACTAATTGCGGGTGAATAAGCTATGAAATTAAAGTCATGAAAAAGGACAATTTTGGAGCCAAACATCACCCCAGACTGAACATATGGCACATCCTCGGGCCATCAAATAATTGAAATTGGCCCTGTATTGTTTTATGCCAATCACTTTGAATTATCAACAACAACCAACAAGGAATTCTAGGAAGCTATTATTATTATTCTAAAAGAAAACATTTAAAAAAAGAAGAAGAAGGATAAATGCTAAGTGATAAGAATGACTAAAATAATTATAGATTTTAAGATTAGAAATATCTCATACATGCTCATTAAGACCATAAAAGTTATGTAGGGAATTGTCCTTGTGTTCTTAGATAGAAAATATGCGGGTATAGATGGTCCAAAAATTCTATAGGAAACAAGTCATCCCCGATTCATTTTTCGAAGACTTATTGTCATCCAACAAATAAGGATAAAGTTCACATTTTGAGTTCATTAAATTTCTACAGTTATGGGTTTCACTTCTAGGATAGTAATATCCTAGATATTGTTTGAATTAGATAACTAGATCTAAGTTCAACTTACATCTATTCTCTAATGACAAATGAATTGGCTTAACCATGTATATATGCACTCAGGTTCTTCAATTGATTGATCTATATGCATAGCAATATGTTTACTATGTATCTTTTACCTTGCATTTCCCCATTGCTAGAAATCACATTTAGTACCTAGGTGGGTTTACCTTGGTACTATACAAGCATAGTCTCACTGCCACTGAGCCTATTCAGTACCCTGTTGTGTTTGCTTGTATTTATCGAACTTCCTTATTTATGTTTTTACTCAACATGGACCCACTGCTAGCAGGCCTATTCAGTACCTCGACAAGTTTTCCTCATAACTATATAATGTTTACAAAAGATATTAAAGTATGTGGAAGCTGGTTGGTACTAGAGTATATTAAGTTTTCCTAAGCACATAAATAAATTAAATTTAACCCATGGATAACATTATTTATAATAGCATGAAATTATAGTTCATGCCAAAAGAGAATGACCTAAAGTTGTCCTTTAGTCCCTAAGTCTATCCTCTTTATACAAAATTTTAGTAGTGTTCCTCCATAGGTAGAAATGTCACTTACTCTCATGCTACTACTTAATAAAGATACACAAATAACAAGCTTTGATGATGAGTCTAGGACGTACAAGTGATCGATATGTATTAGATAAAACTTAAAGTTATGGTAAATTTGCATGACCTTTAAAGTTAGCCTTGAGTAAATGTTATAATCAGAAATATGCATTTATGAAAATAAATAAGGATTTTGAATTATTTTGGTTTAGTCGTTAACATTATCTTCTTTTTAGTTCTTTTATTGAAAAACAAAAAAAATTGAAGTTGAATTAATCTTTAAGCTAAACATGCAACTTTTTATTTATATACATATTTTTCTATCCTAGAAAAAATAAAGAAAACATTTTTATTCGAGTATATGAGCTCTTCCACTGTAACTAAGTGCAAAGTAAGATGAAAAATATACCTTTATCTGCATATGAGAAGGTTATTGCAGTCATTACCTGAGTATGGAGCACCAACCAACTTACTTGTTTCTACATCAGAAGGTTTTGAAGGAAGGAATGGTATTGTGGCCTCATTACCTCTTGGAACCATCTTTCCATGTAATCTTGATACAGACCTTATTTCCTCATGCCATGCAGGTCCTCTTCTTTTAAATGTTCAATTGCTTGATCACATGAAGGATCCGTTGATATATATGTGGAGAACTCTTCAATTTCAGGTCGCTCTCTATCAAATGTAGTCTCCAAGTTTCCAGTTTCCTTGGTAGATTAGAAAGTAGAGTATATTTGTAGCTCATGGGACTATAGTTATTCTATTATTTTTGGAGAGGTAGATGAGTTCTTGACTTCTGTCAAGATGGTTCTCCTTGAGAAGAATAAATTGATATCCTAGCTACAGCTAGGATTTGAGAGAGTTTTCTCAAACTGATGCTCAACTCTGAATCCATTTTGTTGGTTGATAGATCCTACTTCACACATGCATTAGTATCCAGGGTTACTACAACACCCATCTATATTTTTGGAGAGGTAGATGAGTTCTTGACTTGTGTCAAGATGGTTCTCCTTGAGAAGAATAAATTGATATCCTAGCTGCAGCTAGGATTTGAGAGAGTTTTCTCAAACTGATGGTCAACTCTGAATCCATTTTGTCGGTTGATAGATCCTACTTCACACATGCATTAGTATCGAGGGTTACTACAACGCCCATATATATATATATGATTTAAATAGAAAAACTACCTACAAAGATACACTCTTAAAGCAAATTTGTGCAAACCAAAAGAAAACTAAATCCTAAGAATTATTTGCAAAATCGAAAAGTACACCACCTATGGATAAGATAAACACACTTGAGAAAAAGAGATCAAACCCACACTTGCATAAAAATAAACACGCTGGTTGTAGAAAACTAGATTGCGAGAAAGTAAACAAACTCAAACTTGCAAAAGAAAAAACACACTTGTGGAAAAGGAAAGCAAACTTTGTAAGATAAATTGCATAAAAATAAATGCTTTGACTAAAAAACTAACAAAAATAAATAAAAAAATTCATGGGAAAGAAATAACACTCTTGCAAAAAGGGAACAAAAAGGATTTGGGGTGACCCACTAAAGTGGATGCATCATGATATTATACTACGGAAATTCTGAAGTGAAGTCCTCTTTGTGTCTTATCGTTTCCTCTCCCCCTTGTTGTGTAATGTAAAGGCAACATATCCCCCGCAACAACGTCAAAAATGTCGGTAAAAATATAGAATAATATTTACAACATTTAATTATCGACCGGGGCTCGTAATCTTCGAGGCACAAGCACAATATGTGCGGGATTGAAGCCTATTCTAGTCTAATTCAGGCAAGAAAACACACTTAAAACTAAATGGAAGCAAAATTAAAATTGCAATCGAAGTGCTGGAAATAAACTAAATACTATGTGCAGGAACTAAAGTGCGAGAAATAAAAAAAAAATTGAACTATGAGAAAGTCAAATTAAAACAAACTAGCTAAAGGGAAAAACAATCAAACAAAAGAAAATGAAATCCAACTTCAAACTATGCAAATGAAATTTCCTCGAAATGATTCACCTAATAAATAAATGAAACCATGAGAGAAAAACAAAAAATGGAAGAAATCCCACTAATTGATGTGTTAGTTTCGCCCCACATTTAATGACATATATAAAATAAAAATAACTAAAATGTATTTATAAAATTCACATAATAACAGACAACTAAGATTTATGATTTAACTCTTAACACAACATTTATTATTTACATAAATTCACAAAACAAATGTTAAAACAAATATCAATTCAAACAAATAACAACTTTTTTTTACAAAAGTATAAACAAGTATTAATAGTAACAATAATGATGGCAATATAAAGTTATGGTAAGCCAATCTTACATAAACTCATGAGTTCTTTGCTATACAAATATTTTCATTTATTAAAGTAAATAGATATATTTACCTTTACATATAAAACAAAACCACTATAAATGTACACATACAACATGCGGCATTAATATGCAAGACAAAAACAAAGATGTGAACTAAAGAAGAGAAACGTAAAACAATTTCTCAGCACAGGTTGCAACATAAATATATCAGAGAATAAAGATTTATGTAGTTTCCAGATTGTGAAGAAAGCATGCAATGTTGGTTCAACATTTAAATTGCCATTATTGCATACAACAATTATGCATATCTTCAAGGGAAACTTTTGTGCTTAGAAGCTAATAATCATATCATGAACACAATCGTTAGATGAATGTAAGAATGTGCAGAAATGAAAAGGGACTATAGGAATGTATAAATGATGGAAACGCGAATGGGTGCAATCAGTCCGAGAGTAACTATGGTTTTATTTTTTTATTTTTTATTTTTATTTTGTTTTGTTTGCAGGTTATTGACAACATAAAGTGCATATTTAAATATGAATATAAGTGCATTTTTAAATATGAATATAAGAAGGATGAAGAGGCTTGTAGAATGAAGAGTAATTACATTGCAGATTATGGATAAACATATGACTACAGGTGCTCTCATTAAAAGGATGATCTCCAAACAAAACAATTCCAGAATTAAAAAGCAGAACCAAATTAAATGCAAATGAAAATAATCACACAACTGAAAAATAAAAATGCAATTTGAACTAGTAATCAAATGCCATGCTGTTACTAGATCGAGGGGTCCTTCCCGAAACCAACAAAACTGAAAAATAAAAATGCAATTTGAAGTAGTAATCAAATGCCATGCTGTTACTAGATCGAGGGGTCCTTCCCGAAACCAACAAAAACCAATAGATAGAGGTAAGTCACATTGTTATGCCATAGTAATAAACAAATAAAAATTACAATTCTCAATACAACAGCCACGTCATATTTAATAATGAATGGGTTCTAAAAGCGGTGTAAGCAAATTGATATTTATAGTTGATTTTAAATATTTGTTACACCATATTCAATTTCAACATTATTATTCTTAGGAATTTAAATAGTTTGTATTGCCATGTGATTCCATAATGATAGTGGCATTACATATTTCTTGAATGGATTACACAATTATAATTTTGTTTATAACAGTTGTTTTTAAATTTAAACGGATTCTTTTTTTTAATCAAAAGGATTAATATTTGTAAACATAATAATTAATCCTAATTTTTTATTAATTTTTTTTAATTATTTGTTTAAATTTAAAATAATTCAAATTGTGATTTTAATTTTCATATGCAGGTATTATAGGATCAACAAGAGCCTCAAGACGAAGGTCATCCAAACCAATGAGTTGATTCACCATCAATCCTAATGTGGAACACAATACTGGAAGAAGGGTCAGATGGAGTATCAGAATGTTTACCATTTGTTCCATATTTGGTACTCTTTCAGAGGACATAAGTTGCTAACTTTAGGATCGATTAATCAATGTCAAGATTGTATTTAATACATCAAAAATAATGATTTAGAAATATTTTATGTTTATGAGTTATAATCAATAAAATAATGTAAAAGAGAATAGTTTTAAAGGTAGATGTACTAATTACAGGTGAATAAACTATGAAATTAAAGTCATGAAAAATGACAATTTTGGAGCCAAACAATTATATGTTATTTATTATTATTATTATTATTATTTGTATTATTATTTTTTTTTTATGTTTACAACACTTTCCCACTTGGATTTGTAAGAAATTATTTCTCAACTATATGGATGATTTGAACTGATGCATGTACCAAGATGGTAGGGTTTGTGCTTGGATTTATTGAAGGAAACATGTTCTCAAATGAGGCCATGTGATTTGAAGCTTTGGAGTTTAGGATCCATGAGGATGGAGATGAAGTAGAAATTGATATAAGAGCATGTCATATGTCATTATGTTGCATGTCAATTACCTTGTTACATTTCTACTCTTCTACTCTTTTTGTTTAAGCTCGTGTACCTTCATTCTTGTCTTCAATGTGGGCTGTTCCTACAAATGCAAATAATTTTTAATCCTTCTTTTTCTTTCTGTATGTATAGTCTAAATTTTCTTGTGCAACTCTTGGATTATGCTCCTTTCCTTTGAATTTTTGTTTTTGTTTTCTCATCTTCTTGTTTCCCTTGTGAGCAATAAGGGCATGCACCTTTGAGGACTTAGGGAAGCCCATTTGATTGAGCTTTTATTTTTCTTAGAGAAGTGAGGCTACAAAATTATCCAATGTAGGCATTGTCCATGTAACACAAAGTGCTAATATTTTAGAATGGAATTAGGAGACACAAATAGAATAATTTAGTCCCAACTTTGATAGAATTGACAAAACTTACAGATGATTTTATTTGTCTATTTTGCACATCTTGAGTTGAAGTAATATAGACCTAAATTTTGTGAAGAATTGTTGGATTCATTCAAATTAAATAGGGATATTATTGAGCTCAATGTCGAATTGTTGGCCTCTCGTCTAATTGTGCTTCATGAAAAGGATAGATAGCTTGGCACAACTTCCATTTGAATATTTTTCATATTTTTAAACTTCAATATGACATAAGATATCCAAAGATACTGACTAACATAATAATTTGAAGGATCTATCCATTCTATTATGATACTTTGAATTTTATTTAGTTGAAGTAGGATCTACCTATGTTCCCATAGTGATCTTGCGTGTGGATTCCCTTATTTGTAATAGAATTTCAATTCTTGATTTCCATTCAAAGTAATTGATGGGGTAAAAATTTGTTGGGGAGAAATCTCCATTTCAATTGTTGCACTCTTGCAAAGTATATTCAACCAACAATGTGTCTTCAATCTGTAAATCATGTACATCAACTTCTTTAGAATCCATGTAGCTATGGTAACATACAATATTTTGGAGCACAAGATCTAGAAATTAAAACAAGTAGTAATACAATTTGTAAGTGATTAATTAAATGAAAAAATCAATACATTCACCAACAACAAAGAAGAGTGCACAATTTATTTCACAAACACATTATAAACTCTATTTGAATTTATAAAGAATGAAGAAATCATTTTTTTAAGATGGAACATCGCTCGGGAAACCCTAAGGTACTTCCCCATTTTTTTAGGATGGTACCCGAGGTAAACCGTCGACCTTGATTACAGGGCCTAACCCAGTGGGGACATTGAGTGAGGCCCCTACATAGCCACTCAAGGATTTGACCCCATTACTTTCTTTTAGCGTAAACAAATCTCAACCACTTGAGCTAACCCATTGGGAAAAGAATGAAGAAATCATTACATGTAGGAATTTTGATTTGGTATCTAGTGCATCAAAACATAATTAGGGGTTAAATAGAGCTCACATTCCCTAAATTATCCATGTAATATAGTCTTAAGGATGAGTTAAAAACCTCATAACTAACGTAAGTGGACAAGTGGAGGTTCATTCACCTAAAAAGCAAGGAGCAATTGCATGATTAACTCATGAATTTGACCAGTTCTCTAAAAAACACTCAAGGAGGGTGTTATTAGCTCAAAATAGCAAAGGAGGGTTATTGTAGTCCTTGATCAGTGGATTTAACTCCCTAGAATTACTCCAGAAGTCAAATATGCAGTATGGGGCCCTAAAATCAGTGAAAGATACCCCAATTGAAGGAATGAACCCTCGATTGCCGAAAATAGATTTGAGGATCACTTCCATAATCTATGTATAACATATTACTCCCTTGAATCTAGGGATAAAGCTCTCTGGTGAATGATATGGTCAAATTGAGTCAAATTTGGACTAGTGTAATCATGAGACCAAGATCTAAGTCCTAGGTGAGAGATTAATGCTATGGAGAGGACAATTATGCTCTGACATATGCACCTATAGAAGTACATCAAACTTTCATACTTATTTTAATTCTTTATGGAAAATTTGTTAATATTAGAAATCTCAAGGATGCAATATGGTATTTTCATTGATATCAAGAATGCAAACATATAGTATACGATTCATAAAAAACCTTGACAATGTCCTAGATTCAAGTAATGAGGTGGGTATCTATGAATCATTATAATCTATTTCAGGAAACCATGTATAGAAAAAGGTTGACTCACCATTCTCATTTTCCACTCTAATCACAATAAATAGAGGATTATGTATGATGAATTACATGAATAATTCACTCTACTTCTAATGTTATTTTATATACAGATCATGAAAATCATTAAATATTACTGGTAGAATGGAGAATATTTGGTTGATACTTGTAATAAATGAACAAGGGTCAGTTAACCCTTGTTCAATCTCTTTCTAATCATGTTAGATAAGGGAATTATCTAGGTCATTAACACGATGACAAACACTTAAATATAGAAGAATCACTTGACCCTTCTCAATGTTACTGTAATGTTAAATGAATTCCTCTTAAATCTTTAATGGAATCCTATTATCACTACATATAAAAAAATTACAAGTAGCATGGAGTAGGGTTGACCAGCCCTTCTCCATGATACATGTAATGAAGTTGTATCTAGGGATAAACCTGCATAATGACAAATTCAAATGGCAGACATGGATTTTATAAAACATTTATTTCTTGGAAGTAAAGGGGTTATATTGTATATAACTCACTTTTAACAAAGCACTGAAATCAAATCTAATCATTGTAGTCAAAACTACTATTTTTGATAAGATAAGGAATTTACCTCCATTGCTAGCGGGAGTTTTTCCATGTTTTCTAAAAAATAATATATAATAATAATAAATGTATAGTAATAAAAATTCAAATGGTGCACCCTTCTTCACCTCATGACTAGTCAATGTGTATAAGTACACTATCATGTGGCTCATTGTAATAACCATTCTATCAATTATTCATAATGATATATATAATTTTATATACATTGCAGAATTTTTTGTCATTTCAATTTCCATAGCGAACAGGGACTATCCATTTACATTGGTATCAAATCCAATATGGCCAACCATGGGTTAATCTTGCAAATAATTATCAGCACATTAAGCTATTTTCGTTATATTTTATGTATAAAACTTTACACATTTACTCTAATTTGTTGTAGCATACACACCACAAAACTATCCATACAATTGCATATCAACCAACTATAATAATTGGAATAGACATTAATTCACTACTATCAATACAACTATGAGAAAAATAACTGTAACCTACAAATGTTTTACTGTTGTATGTCAAGTTGTCGTACACTACTGTATATTTGATGTAATCTTACAAACCTACTTACCTCTGTGACTGTTACACCCAAAAATTGTCCTAATGCTCTGATCCCTTGAAGTCCATGGCCAAAAACATATTTTTGGAGCCTTACTGCCTAGTCCTAGGCAGTATGGTGCACCTTGATGCCTAGCATAGGGCGTCAGACAGGCCTGATGCCTCTTGTCCAGTGACATAAGGTGCCAGTGGCGCCTAGCGCATGTTCACAAGGAGCGTCAATAGTCCAAAAAGGAAAAAAAGAGAATATTCAAGAAGATTATAGGAGCAATATCTCGTGGAGGATGATCCTAACTACTTGGGAAAGATGGCACTTGACCTCCTAACCCCTAGGCATCATTCCCTATCCTCATCCCAAAATATCTCAACCCATTTGGGCTTCCTTTGGCCTATAAAAGAAAGCTACATGGACCATCCGAAGGAGAGACCAAGAGAGAATCCCTATGTTGTTGGATTCAAGTCTAGTATAGGAGGAAAATAGAGAGAGCTTGTAAGTAAGAGGTTCCATAGTTTGTATAGTGTGTGTCTGATTCAAAGGTATTGCAAAATCAAAGCTTTGACATCAAGGCTTTGGTTGTAGATTTATTTTCTCATCTTTAATACAAAAATGTTTCCCTTCCCATAACTAATTCATGTTAATGTTGATTATTTATTACTAATTTCCTCAATCATTAGTATAGATCATTGATTTATCTGGTTTCTATCAATTTCTTGTCTTGTTTTTGTGTTATTTGCAGGTATAGTTGATCATACAAGGATCTACAAAACAAGGACAGTATCCCACACTCAAGGTAAATAGAGCTTATCATTCAATTAAACCAGTCATATAGGGAGAGGATACATTGATGTGTCCTTTTTTTCTAGACTTGCACCATGCAGGATAGGGGAACAAACTGTGTCCGCACTGATTGAAATATTCCCGATAAAAAAATTGATGACTCCATTGGGGAAGATCCAATCAGATATGGAGCAGATTAAGTTAGATCTGTGAATTTTTTATGTCATTGTTTTGTTGGGCACCCTATATGCAAGTTAATTGAAGCTAACATATAGAGTGTTCAATATAAATTGTTAACACAGGGAAGTCTCTTATTTCAAGGATAATGCACACTGTATATGCTTTAAACACTAAGTACATGATGTTGTAAATGAATGACCCTACTTTCCTGTTCAATCGAACTCAATCCCATAATCTATTTAATATAGATTATCTTTTTAAGAATTCAATCACATAAACAAATGTGTTTCTTAACTTTAAAACATAAAAACACGCCTTTTGAGTTAGTTTGGGTAGTTATGCAACTGACTCCTTCAGTTGTAACCACTTTTTCTTTGCCCCTAACTCTTATTTAACATATAAATAGAGGTAGGGAGGTCCATGAGAGGGACTTGAATTTATACATTGTTATGCTGGAGGAATCGGGACTCTCTTTGCCCACACCTTTGCCCTGGAGGTCTTCCCCTTGTGTTGCAGAGCTTGGAGGCTGAGTTCTTTGGAGAAGAGAAGCAGCAGAACCAGATCAAGGTTTCGTGAGGTGCCAAACTTGAAGAGAAGGTATATTTGTACTTTTTTTCAAGATTAATCAAGATGTGATGTCCTTCTTCTTCCCAAATCATTGTTCAATGTGTGATTGAATCTCTGTTTATGATCATATGATGATGTTATTCAGATCATTTATCCATGTTTATTTGATTATCATTGTTTTATATGTGGTCAAAATGGTTTGAGGAAGGTATAATTCATTTTGCAGGTCTCTTGGAGTGAGAGGAGTAAGAAGAGGATTGAAGAGAAAGCTTGGACCAGCCTTCAGTTAGTCAGGTGTGGACCTTTCTCATCTCTGATCTAGCTTATATATGCTTGCTAAACATTGTGCATCTCTCTTTCAACCCTGGTACGTTGATGGCCTCTTAAACCCTAGCCATAGGATACTTTCCTTTACAACAGAACTGGCGACTCTGCTGGGGATCTCTTGTCTGTTTGGGGTTTCTCTTGATTTCTTTCAGACTGTTGCATTGTTTCAGGTCCTTCTTGCCACTTAGGAACACTTTATAAATCTGATAGCACACTTCCCCTGCCTTCTTAAGGTGGTTTTTGACCTTTTTGGGAATTTTTCCACCCATTCGCGAGTTGCTCTTCTGAACAGTCGCGAATACTTGCTTGCATTCGTGGGTTGCTATACTGAACAGTCGTGAGTCTTTCGTGGGTTGCACTTATAGACAGTCGTGAATGCCCCTTTAAACAGTGCTTTTTCCTCTTTTGTGATTTTTCTTTTGTTTGAAGGTGTTTTGGGTAGGTCTTTTAGGGTCCTCTGCAGGTGCATGACTCTAGGGAGTTAGTGTCATCCTTTTTGCTTGTTCTCTATCTATGTGGTAAGCCTTTTTATAGCATTAGGGTTTGTTCTTTGCTCTTTCCCCCATCTCCTTTGCTTGGTTTGATTTTTGGCTTATGTTTTTGGTCAGCCTCTGTTAGTGATCTTTGGTTGATTTCAGAATCTTGTTGGTGCTGGTTTCCTTCTTCTTTTGTTGGTTAACTTCACCATGCCCAAATAGTTGACTTGTCTCTTATGCAAGCCTTCCTTCCAAGTAGGGATTATGCTGACTTTAGTTCAGTCTAGAGTTTGTTTGGTGGTTGTATATCAAAGTTTCCTTTTGCTTTGTTCTTGTTATCTGCATGCTTTTAGTTTGTAGGTAGTTTTTCTTTTTCTTTTATAAAAGAAAATTAAAAAGAACGTTTACTTGTTTGTGCTGCTTGCCCCCCCCCCACCTCTTTCTTTGGGTTGACCTTGTTGTACAAGGTACTGAGCAGCCTTTGTTTGCAGGTTTAGATTGATACTTGGGACTTCTTGACCTTTTTTTATGTCAGTCTTTTTTCTCAGTCTCTTCATTCCAAAGTTGTTGGCTTGTTTACTTTTGTAAGCCTTCTTTTCAAGAGAGGTTGATATATAACTTTAGGGAAACCTAGGGTTTGTTTGTGGGGTGTAGAGTAGTTGTCTATTTGCTTGCATTAGTTGATAGGCTGATTTTTATTTTGCATTTATAAAATAAAAATACAAAAACATATGTTTGCTTTATATGCATGTAGATTAGGTTATTAGTCTAGATTGCATGGCATATCATTGTTTTTGAAAAATATAAAAAGATTTGATCTTTTTAGGCTTTCAAGTTTTCTATTTGGAAATATAAAGAGAATAGTTTTTGCTTTTGCAGTTCATTTCTCTTTGCTTAGTCATTTTGTTTCAATTTTGAGTCAAAACACCACATAAGTTTCATGCCATTTACCCTCTGACTAAGAACAGCCCTTAAAATAAATGATATAATTTTAAAAAAGATTAGTAAGTTTTATTTTATAGGGTCATACACCAACTAGCTCAGGCTAGACTTGTGGGATAGGGAGTTTAAACTCCCCACAAGTGTTAAATTCAGACGTAGTTGGCCTATCACTAGGTAAATCCTTTTCTACATTGATTGTATCTGGGAAGCTCCTCTCAAACGGGAGTTAAGCACTAGGCCACGTGGAGGCTTGGACAGAGGAGATAACCCTCTGAATCCTTGTCAAAACGTAACTCAGGACTTTTATGCATATGGGGATTCTGTCCTAGACAGAGTTTCGGGCTCAGCTACCCTGCCCATGTGTACGAGTTCGGCTGACGACTGTCCCCCCAGACTGTCAATTTAGTTAAGGTAACCTCTAGTCTCTTTGACATCTAGGGTTCATACACAGGTACACCGGAAGGTTATTTCTGGTTGACCTTGGACGGGCTTGGAAGGTAACCCTTGTGGAAAGTGCAGGAGGGTGGTGGGTGATTCCTCCGCTTGTGCCTGAGAACCACCTCAAGGACACCAAGTAATCGTTCATCAGCTTTCTTCTGGAAAGTATATCTTATACCTGTTTGTCTGTTTGGCTTTAGGAATTTTTAGTGAGTGCTGTGTGGTTTGTCTGTACTTAGTGTGCCTTTAGGTGTATGCATTGTAATTTTGGTTGCTTATCAACCTCAGACTTTGGCTCTTGTTTTGAAACTATGGCTAGCACCCCTTCGAACACCAACCAAGAGATCCCTATGCTGGGAACTCCTTGCACTATTCCTCCCACAGGGAATGTTGGTGTTCCCTTGATGACCACCTTGAATCTTTCGGGATTCACCCTAGGGCTACCGGTGTGGTTGTTTTCCACACCAACTGTCCTAAATGCTCTTGATGCTTCTCAAGTAAGCTCCTTATATCAAGGGCATCAATACACTGCTTCCCCTTCACCTGTAGTTAATTCTTCTCCTCCTTCTACCTCATGTGGTGAAAGTACTGATACTAGTAACCGGTAGTCTAAAAGGTGTAAAAGAAGGAGGAATAGGAAGAAAGCACATAAGCAAGGGGGCACCCGTTCAACCTATGCAAGTCAAGTTGAACCTCACCACCCAGCCTCGGTTGTTCAAGCTGGGGGCACCCATCCAACCTCTACAGGTCATGTTGGATCTAGTCACTCAACCTCTGCTGTTCACGTTGATTGCACCCGTTCAACCTCTGGTTTTCAACTTGAACCTTCCTATCCAACCTCTGTTGTTCATGTTGGAGCTATCCATCCAGCCTCTGGTGATCAAGATGGTGGGATCCTTCCAAC
This sequence comes from Pseudotsuga menziesii, assembly GCA_001517045.1. Taxonomy (NCBI): domain Eukaryota; kingdom Viridiplantae; phylum Streptophyta; class Pinopsida; order Pinales; family Pinaceae; genus Pseudotsuga; species Pseudotsuga menziesii. The sequence continues at coordinate 156,386 of LPNX010056110.1, forward strand.
CTTTTCAGGTCATGTCGAATCCGGTCACTCAGCCTCTGGTGTTCATGTTGAGTGCACTCGTTCAACCTCTAGTGTTCAAGTTGAACCTCCCCATCCAACCTCTGTTGTTCACGTTGGATCCGTTCACCCAGCCTCTGTTGCTCAAGCTGGGGGCACACACTCAACTGCTGCAAAGCACATTGATCCTAACCATTCAACCTCTGTTGTTCACGTTAATGGTGCCCGTCCAACCTCTACAAGTCATGTTGGACCCAGTCTCTCAGCCTCTGTACTTCACGCAGGAGACAATTCGTCAACCACTGTGAGTCATGTTGACACTGTTGACAAGTCTACCCGTTCAAAACACAAGTTCAAGTTTCCTTATAAGCTTTGTGAGGGAGACCACCTTACTTATAAATGCCCTTCTATTACGGAGGTGCGAAGAGTTTGGATTCATGGTCATCCCGTTTTTGAACATTATGGAGTCTCTCAACAACCAGCCTCTCTTAGTGAGGTTGGAACCAGTCACCCAGCCTCTGTAGTTCATGCTGGGGGCAAACTCTCATCCTCTGTAGTTCATGTTGAGAGTAAACAGTCATCCACTGCTAGTCATGCTGAATCAGTTGAGAAAAATGGTCGTTTGAAGCATCATCTTAAGTTCCCTTGTGTGCTATGCAAGGGAGATCATCTTACTCATCTATGCCTTGCTATCCCAGAGGTGCGAAGAGTGTGGTCCAAGACTCATGGATTTCATTCTTCTGAACACCCTATAGTTTCTCAACATCCTACTCAACCTTTGGTTGATCAAGTGGTCGAACAAATCTCAGATGTGGTCGATCCCACTCTTCTTTCGGAGAGTTCTCCTCATGTGATTGAACCAATGTCATCTTTGGTCAATCCCACTCTCCCTTCAGAGAGTGACTTTGATGAAGAGGTTGAATCGATTCCAGTATCGATCAATCCCAATTATCCTTTGGAGAGTGAAGTGTCTACTAGTCACATTTTCTTCACTGCCAGTTCAGATCTTACTGAACAAGGGAGCACTGAACATGCTTCGGATCAACCCCCACCAAGCTCTTGGATTGCTTCCCTTGATTGGGATAGCCTAGTTGAGCCGCGCCTTCCTTCTGTTGCACCTTTCCAGATAAAGGTCAAAGTTGAACCCTATACGATTGCTCGTTGTATTGTTGATGAAGGGGCCTCAGTTAGTATTTTGTCTGCTCGTGCTTGGCGAGGTATGGGATCTCCCAGCCTTGTGTCGACTGCTAGTCAGTTACTAGTGTTTGATAGAAGAACTTGTTTAGCCTTGGGAATTCTTGCTCAAACTCCTGTTACTTTGGGTGGGAAGACCGTCTTAGTTGACTTCATGGTGATAGAAGACCCCTTGTACTTTAATATGCTCCTTGGATGTGATTATGTCTATGCCATGCAAGTTGTGGTGTCAACATTCTTTCGTGTGATGTACTTTAATCATGGCGAAGAAATTGTCACTATTGATCAGTTGGATTTTCTTGATCCGTCTCCTGACCCAACTAGAGACCCGGTCTTTCCTTTATTGGTTCCCAGTGTTTCTGGAGACACTAACCCGCCACAGGTGAACTATGTGGCCTCTTGTCCTTTGTGTTCAATTGCTACTGAGAAGCAGCCTCTGTTTTCATGCTTACCTTCTCGGGACTTGGTCCCAACAGTTGAACTGGTGAGTCATCCTATACAGACTGTAGAGTCTTCTCTCTACTCTGTCGATCCATTTGAAAGTTTAGACATGTGTCCTACCTCGGATGATTTCCTTCCTTTGGATGAAGTCTTCCTAGAGTCTTTGATACAATCTGACCTTCTTTTGGATGCTGGTTTAGTTGTGACTAAGTCTAACCCTGATTTTCCTAGTAAGCCTGATCTTTCTTCTTATGTTGGTCTTGTTGAGTCTTTTGACTCTTCCTTTGAAAAGCAAGTCAGTGATCTTGATGAGTTTGATTTTTCTTACGAATTTTTCGACTCCTTGGATATTGAGTGTGTTCCTACAGACTCTAACCCCCTTGTTGATTTTTTCTCTCCTTCTGAGGTTGATCTTACTGATTATAAACCCTCGAGCCTTGGTGCTATAGAATCTTCTTCGGTTGATTCTACCTTGACTTTACCTTTTATAGAAGATAGCAAAGTCACATGTGTTTCTGCCAAAGTGACCCGCATCAGATCTTTTCTTTTGAATATGATTCTGATGTTGTTATTTCTTGGAGACAGGATTCTTAGTTGGATTCACAACTGTTTATTGGTCTCACCTTGTTGTTCAAGCTGTAATTGCATTTGCATGTGCCCTGCTCGCGCTTATGAGCCTGATGCCGGCTTCCACGCTTTTAGCTTGTTGTATAAGCCCTCATCTTTGTTCTCATCATCGCCCAGCCTTGTATCATTTTTCCTTTGCAACTTGACACCCTTTACCTTGAGGAGACGTTCCCCAAGTGTCCTTATCTTGCTCACTTTCCTTGCATTATGCATAGGTTTGTTCCTTGCGCTTGGAACTAGTTTCTCCTGCCTATGAGACTCGTCTCCTCGCATTTTGAGCATTCTTTCTGCTCTCCTTCGAGCTCATTAAAAATAGTAAGGAGGCCGCGAGTTGACTTTTTTGAACTCGTTAAAACTTCACGGGAAAGATTATGAGTTTCTTTAGGCCCAAGTCTGACTCCTCAAAATAGACTTGTCTGCCGATTAAACTTGTCCGTTCAGGCTCGTTAAGAATATGTGAATGGGCATCCACATTGGTGGTAGGTTATCTCTTTCTCGGACCATGTGGAATAATACGAGAAAGGATCCCTCTCTTTTCTACTGAATTGAGAAGAGTATTCTCAGGCATAGGTTTATCACTTTTCCGGACCTGAGGGACTAAACTTACGGAAAAGGAACCCCCGGTATGAGCTTAGTTTTCTCTTTTTCATGCTCTGGACCAAAACATGAAAAAGATTCCGAGTGTACTTTATGTCTTTGTCATGCTCGTTAAACCCTCAAAAACAAAGCATCGAGTTTATTGTTGTAAGCTCCATTTCTCGTAATCAAATGGATCTTTCCGAGTGATCTTGCCTTCCTTCATACTCGTAAAACTCAGCCTTTATATGCTGCTTTTGAAGGAGCGTTGGGTAGGTGGTAATTTAACCTTTTTCGGACCTTCCTAACTAATTACGAAAAAGGTGCGTCTTTTCTTCTTTGGAAGTTAAGAGAGTTCTTATTTGGTTTGTTTTATACTTTTTCGGCCTCAGGAGACTAAATTGTACGAAAAAGGACCCCCCTGGAGTCTTCTTTGGAGTTTTCAGACTCTCTAAACTATGAAAACACCGTCGAGCATGTACTAGTTTGGGCTCTTAAAATCCACGAATTAGTGCCTTATCAAGCATTCTTCTTTCTTTTCTTCGAGCTTGTCAAAAAATGAAGATGGTCCCGAGTTTTCTTTCTTGGACTCGTTAAACCTTTACAAGAAAGAAGGGAAGGGGAAGGTTTATTTTAATGTCTTTTTACATCATGGCAGCAAGTCTTGTTTCCTTGAACAAAGCACCAGTTTTGAGTCTATCAACAGTTGGGTCCTAGTATTTTGACCTTATCCCGATTCAGAGTTTCTTACTCCTCCATTTGGTGTTTTTTCCAATTATATGGGGAATCTGTCAATGTCTCCTACATTGCAGATTTGTTTCGTTGGTCCTTTTGTGTCAAAAGCTGCCTAAGTCACTTTTGTGTCGTGCTCACTATTCAAGGATTAAACCTTTGTTGGCCATTCTGCAGTTTCCTTGACCTTTTGTGTAGGCCATTCCCTGGTATCAGATCATTACATCATGTCTTCAACGGTCCTTTTTGTGAAATTCAGTACCATTTCCAGATCCAATTAGTCTTTGACTTACCTCGTGTTGGATGATGAAGGATGCCTTAATGTCTTCCTTCCAATGGATCTCTTCCTATCGACTGCAACACATCTTGCTCTGGGGATGAGATTTAGAGTTTTATGACAGTACCTTGGGAATTGTTGTCCTCAATGGCAATTTCCCTTGCTATTGGGTAGTGGGGATACCTTAATGTCTCCTACTTAATGGATTCTTCAAGTGTTCGACTTCAAGTCCTTGTAATCACACTTGTTAGAATGTACTAGGTACCTTGGGGACCATTTTAATTAATGGTGGTTTCCCTCGTGTTTGTTAACGGTTCTCATTATTGACTGGTAATCAAACGGCTTCCTCCATGTTCGACTTCAGCTCCTTTATTTGCATGGATAAGATTCGTACCTTTTTTGGGCAGTTTGGATTGAAGACCTTAGGGCCGATAGTAGCATTGTCATCTTTTGCTATTGCCCAAGTTGCGCAAGACCTTGTTATACTTTATATGACATTTTGCTTAGACATAGATCCACCTTGTATTTTTGTGGCTATGATCGATTGTTGAGCATGGATCCACCTTGTTAATTTGTGGCCATTACTCCTTTAGATTTGATATGGCGCCTTTTTGCATATTGAGCGACCATGATAGTTTCATCAGTTATACATATGTTGGATCCACCTGTATATTTATGGTGATGTTTTGTATATGGACTTGTATTTACCAGAGATCATTTTTTCTGACATTTATTTCTCTTTCAGGTACCTTTGTTCGAGCCTTTCGATCTTGGATTCTCTACTCTCTCCATACTCAGCTGTTTCCTTTATAATGTATTTCGGCTATCGTCTTCCCCTCTAACCTCACACATTAGGGGGCATCTGTTATAGCTCAAAATGGCACTTCTCTACCTGTGACCACTTTCCCATGATCCTATCGCATGTCGACATTTCCATGATGACACTTCATGAAAGTCATTGAAAGTCACTGAAAAGACACCTATCTTGGAGGACCCATATCTTCAGTTTTGTAACTCCTTTTGACCTCATTTCTACACCGTTGGAAAGGTATTTCAGTTAGCTAAAACTTTCCAGAAGACCCCAAAGTCTGAAAATTCGCAGAAATACCTTAAAAATGTGTTTTTTGTGTATTCGTGACTCTCCTTAATGCAAAGTCACGAATGACTCGCGAGTCTCTAGTTTAGCATGTCGCGAATGGATATATTCGTGGGTTTCTCTTACTGAAACTTGCGGATCATTCGTGGGTTGTCCTCCTCCATAGTCGCGAATGTGTTTCTTAACTTTAAAACATAAAAACACGCCTTTTGAGTTAGTTTGGGTAGTTATGCAACTGACTCCTTCAGTTGTAACCACTTTGTCTTCGCCCCTAACTCTTCTTTAACATATAAATAGAGGTAGGGAGGTGCATGAGAGGGGACTTGAATTTATACATTGTTATGCTGGAGGAATCGGGACTCTCTTTTCCCACACCTTTTCCCTGGAGGTCTTCCCCTTGTGTTGAAGAGCTTGGAGGCTGAGTTCTTTGGAGAAAAGAAGCAGCAGAACTAGATCAAGGTTTCGTGAGGTGCCAAACTTGAAGAGAAGGTATATTTGTACTTGTTTTCAAGATTAATAAAGATGTGATGTCCTTCTTCTTCCCAAATCATTGTTCAATGTGTGATTGAATCTCTATTTATGATCATATGATGTTGTTATTCAGATCATTTATCCATGTTTATTTGATTATCATTGTTTTATATGTGGTCAAAATGGTTTGAGGAAGGTATAATTCGTTTTGCAGGTCTCTTGGAGCGAGAGGAGCAAGAAGAGGATTGAAGAGAAAGCTTGGACCAGCCTTCAGTTAGTCAGGTGTGGACCTTTCTCATCTCTGATCTTGCTTATAAATTCTTGCTAAACATTGTGCATCTCTCTTTCAACCCCAGTACGTTGATGGCCTCTTAAATCGTAGCCATAGGATACTTTCCTTTACAACAAATACCTTCTTACAATCCTTAATCTAGAATTAAAAGATTCAAGAAATAGACATCTAGATTAATTTTGCAAAAAGTTAAATCCTCAATTACCAAACCATCTGAAGATCCATCTTAACTATCTTAATTCAACTTAATCTAGGAATTCAAAGTACATGAATTGAGTTCTACAATTATAAATGTGAAGGAATAAACTGCAAGGATCTAAAGAAAACATCAATTGAAAGAACTAGGGATGAACAAGGCTGTCACAACTATCACATAGTTGCATAAGGGAAAGCTAACCTACACAGTCGACTGTCACACCACACCACTGCAATTTACAGGGGATGTAATTACTGATCATTCAAATGAACACACGACAAATCGATGACTATTGCAGCTTACTGTAAATAAAGGGGTTTATCACAAAATCTAAACCACACAACAGAATAAAGAAAATTCCTAATTAACTCAACAATCACTATTGGAAGGTGGGCCCAACCTTCACATAGAGATGCTAGAAGTAGCATGCGTTAGAACGGTGAGACTTGAAGAATCAAACTCCTTGTATTAAAATGGCAGATGAACACGCAACCTCAGTCACAGCTTATACAATATAATTGATTAATTTTTCAACCCCTGTATTGAAATAGTTCCCAATATTTATACAATTACAATCATAACATATCCCCACTATTATCAGGCAACCATGAAGATCTCTGATCTTCAGGATACCCCAATTACGATAAGCTATTACAATCATGTCAAGATGGAAGTAGAAAATATAGGAAGGTTGTTACTTGAGCCATAAATAATGATCATGATCAATCGAGAAGATACTCTATGGACTGCAGCTATTCTTGAGCAGTGGCACACTGTCGCCTCTGAATCTGTTGCAGCCTGTTGCAGCTACCTTTGTACAACTTGCATGGAATAGTATCCTTTAACAGCTTTCTTTGGGAAATGATGGAATGGGTGGCGATCATCTCAACAATGAATGTTCATCCCTCTCTTGGCATGTTCAGCATGCTACACCTGTATCCTTTACATCTCGAATTATCTTTATAAAACCACCATATGTTAGCATAATTCAAGATGTAAATCCGTGATTACAACAATCCTAAGCATTAATAAAATAAGACAATGATTAACCATACTTGTATGAATTGAGGGACCGAGTGAAGGAAAAACATCTGTTTAGTGTACATAATAGAGTAGGATGAGGCAAAAAGAGGTAGGTAAAGGTGGTCAAAATGGGGTCATTTCTGGGCCCAACATCTCCCCCCAACTTTCCTGTTGCATGTCCTCATGCAACAACCTCCATCAGTCTAAATCTGAATCTGGCATTGTACTTCGTTCATGGAGAGAAGAAAAGTTATATGGGAATTTAGGCATTCCCTATTTTTCCAAGATCCCTTATGGACAACCCAATATCTCCAACACATCTGCTCTTTTGCCTTTGTTAATGAGAATTCTTCCCTCTATGGTTTTGCTGGCCACTAGATGAGAGGAAATTGAATTTGAGTCCTAGCCAATTAACTCCACATTCCTTCATGCATCCAACATATCCCTCAACCTTGGAAAGTGCATGTTTAAAATCCCTGTAACCGTAGGGATCTCTATTTCTCATGGTTGAAGAGGTATCCTGCCATCTCTACTATTTTCCTTCCAAAGCCAATTGTTGATGCTTGGAAATCTGGCTGACACAAGTAGAGATAACCTTTTCTTGAAGTTCCATTATCCGCTAAGTTTGGATGGGACACGCGAGTATATTCTATTGATGAGCAAGGAGAAGACGAGGGTTTTGAGGTTCAGTTTGAATCCAAAGGTTAGAGTGGGACTCATTATGAGAGAAAGTTTGGAAGGATATTTCCCATTAAACATGATTGCTAACAAAGGAGGCAAAAACCCTCAGCTGAACATCACCTAAGAAAGGGATAGGATTCGAATGGCGATCTAAGGGACAATCCAACTCATGCAAATAAAGCTTACAAAGAAAGTTCTGCTCCTCAAAGTCACTTTCCAGAAATGTTTCCAAGAATTTAGTTGAGGTCGATATTTCATATGGTCTTCCTTCTTTTACAGCCCTCAGTTTAAACCAAATGAACTACTCAAATAAAAACATAGGGTAAGAGGAGGATGGTACTCTGGTACCTAACAATTCTTGAGAAAGAGTATACAGCTAATATTTTTCCACCTGCACGGATTTGAACTTTTTCATCTCCTTTATCTCCTTCTGTAACTCTTCCCCACGGAGTTTCTGGGACATGAGTTCTTCTGTCCATATTTCCTTCAATTCCCTGATGGTATTCCTATGTTCAGCAAGGGAAACCATCCCTTCTTAACACCTCTCCGCCTGACTCCTCCACTTCCTCACTTTTATTATTAGAATTGAGAGTTCTTTTTTCAGCCTCTGGATTTCTTCATCTTCAACATGTTCTTCATTATCAAAATCCAAATTGACAAAATTTTGAGGAAGTTGAGTCCATACCTTATCATCTGATGTTCCAATTTGAACATCCTGTACTGCTTGCATGCATACTTTTGAAACCACTTTTGGGGGTGTTGGTTCTTGTGTAATAGCATCCCTTCGTTGAATTTCTCCTATAGCAACTTCAACCATAGGTGCCTATGAAACAAATTCTAGGGATGTTGGTTCTTGTGTAACAGCATCCTCTCCTTGGAGTTCTCCTATAGCAACCTCAGTAGCTGATTGTGAAGGTGTTGGTTCTTGTGTGACAACCTCTTCCTGAATTTTGATCTCCCCATCTTCCTCATTGTCAGCTACATCTTTGACAGAGGAATGCAAGGCCACTGGTTCTTATGTAACAGAGCCCTGCCCTTCTATTTCTTCATGTTGTTGGGGTTGTAGAGTTCCTTCCATGTCTTCTGCAATATGGAGCTGTTCTTCACGGATTTCAGTGTCCCCCGAGGGTTGTGATTGCATTTGTTGATCCTCTCCTAAATCCAAATTAGGAATTATATCTATTTTGGGATTGATTTCTTCTTTCTGCCTGACAATCTCCATAGAAATTTCTAGGGATGTTGGTTCTTGTGTGACAACATCCTGGTTAAATTCCTCATTTTCCTGCTATTGGGGTTCCATTTCTATTAATTCTGTGTCCTGAGACTATTCAGGAGTCATAGTGCAGACTTCTTCGTTAAAAACAGGAATATTTTCAACCTCTGGTTCATCTACCCCAATTTGGGTGGCAACTTCAATGAGAATATTCAAGGATGTTGGTTCTTGTGTGTCAGCACCCTGTTCAACTTCATCATCATCCTACTGTCGAGGTTCCATTTCTATTAGTTTTGTGCCTTGGGATGGTTTAGGAGTTACGGCAAAAACTTCTTCACTAAAATTAGGAATAATTTCAGCCTCTAGTTCATCTGCCCCAATTTGGGTGGCAACTTCAATAGGAATATTTGGAAATGTTGGTTCTTGTGTATCAGTACCCTGTTTATCTACTACTTTCCTTTGCTAAAGTTGCTCTTGGGGAGATTCACTATCCTTCCAATCGTATTGTCCTTCTTTTGTTGGCTGTGACTGTCATTGTTCATTTTCCCCCTTTTCTGTACCAAGGATCATTTCTGCATCCCCAACTTCTATCTTTGGTGCTTCTTGTCCCTGTTCTTCCATAGTTGCTGTTGCGGGTTGTTGTGTCATAAAGGAACGAAATATGACTTTGTAGCCTGAATGGTTAAATATTTCTCCACACACAGGGAATACCACTCTTTCTTCCTCCTCACCATCCTCGGTAGGAGGTGATCCTTCTAATCGGTTTGCAGCTTCAACTAGCCTGTGCAGCTTCCTTTCTACCTGCTTCCTGCATGCTTCCTTCCAATTTTCTAGTTCTTTCCAAAGTGATTGTACTTCTTCTTTTAATATACCATTTTTGTATAGAAGTACCTCAATTTGAGTTTCTTCTCCAGCCGGTTCTTGTGGGGCATCATTTGCTTTGGGTCTTAGAATGAGGAATTCAATATGTGCTTCTAGGGTTTCCCATCTTTCTAGTGCTGCTTTAGCTGCTGTAACTGTCTTGGTTCTTTTTCTTATTATTGGTGGTGATGCCTGTATCTCTTCTTTTGATCTCCTTCTTTTCTTTTGTGGTGCAGGAATCTCCATATTTGTAGCTGATTTGGAAGGGATATCTTCTATCTCAGTTTTTTCCTATTCTTCTTTGATCAGAGACCCCCCCCATTCAGGGGAAGATTCAATGGTCAACACCTCTGTTTTTTATTTTGTTATCATGGCTCTAACATCCTTGAATTCATCTGTCACAACATCTAATGTTGCTCCAGCTTCATCCTTTGATGTCAGAGCTTCCATATTATTTAATCTCTCCACAGGGTTGTCTCGTGCATTTTCCTCCAATTCTTCTAATTGGTCATCTAATTGATCATCTGATCCAGTCTCATCTCCCCCTCCCAACTAAATTGGAGGAACTTCGATCCTCTTGTTGCTCCTAATCTCCCCCCAACTGTACATTTGCATGCTCCTCTTGGTTTTGAATAGCCCCCAAGAGTACAGGTACTTCTACTTCTTCCTCTAATGGAATGCCAGGCAAAACGATGGGTTCCTGGTTTATCTGAATTTGACCCGTGAATTGCTCCCAGGTTTGGTTCCTTTGATATAAGGCCCGTAAAATTATTAATTTGATTAGGCCATGGTGGTTAAGGGAGGAGTTTGGATGCTAGGATGTTCTAACAAACCTTGCCATATGGTGTATGTCATTAAATAGATAAAATGGAATGTTTAGTAAGGCCCTATGACAGAGATGAGATAATAAAGGAAGTTAAAAATAATAAATAGTTTGATACCTACCTTCACAAGTGATATAATTCTTGAGGAAAATTGCTACTTGATCCCATGGCCAAGGAAGTGATTGTAACACTATCCCTCTCCTCGAATGACGAATTTTCTCCCCCTCTATCAGAAAATCTTGTACTATTGCAACATTGGGGGTTCTTTAACCAAACAAGGCTCTTCCCATTTGAGGAAGGCCAGTGACTTTAGCCACTATTGCTTTAGAGACTTCTATACATAACCCCCGAACCTCTAAGTGGGTTTCTATAAGATTTAAGGCAAATTGTAGAGCTGTATCTCGATGAAACCCATTCATGCTTTGGAAAAATTCAATCCAGCCCGCAGCTTCAAAAATAGAAAAAAATTCAGCATTTCTTCTCAGTTCTCGCATATTTGGAGGTTCATGCCGAGCTAGGATACCCATGTTTGTTTTACTTCAGAATTCTTTATCAGCCTGACAGATTGCAAGTCTCGACAATGGAGGTTAAAGCACAGAGTATGCATGAACAACTGAGAGTGGAGTTAGGTAAATTTAGAAAGTTTAAGAGCATGGAAATGTTTGGAATTTTATCCCAAATTAGGAAAGGTGGTCATTATCAGATAAACTTAAATGGCCCTTAAGTCGTATGAGTGGACAGTTAATGGTATGCGGATGTAATAATGGGAACAGAAAGGAAGGTATGATTAATGTTGTCAAATCTAGTTAATGCTTAATCAAGTAAATAATCAGAACCATACCTTCAAAAATATGCGATGAACGGTGACCTTTGAGAATAGTAAAGCATGTGAAGTGCAGCCATTTAAATTTGATCATTATTGCAAGCGTGCTGTAATGACCTTTTCTCTCGGAGGACCAAAACCATCTTGTCAATCTTGTTAGAAACATAATGAATGCTGTGAAGTAAATCGGAATCACTGGGATCAGGAATTGGGGCCATATCTGGAGGAATCACAAACAAAGGTTGCAAAGATTTCTTCCAATAATGGAGGAGTCACAGCTGCGGACCATAGAGAAATCAAGCAGTTTGGCGGATTCGCAGCCGTGAATCATAGAAAATTAGCTAGTTTTGGTGGAGTCCCAGTTGCCGAAAAAGGTAAAAATGGTAAAAATGGAAGAGGTAAAAGTGGGCAAGATTGAAATGGTGTCGCAGCTACTAGAAAAGGTAAAAATGGACAAACATGAAATGGTGTCGTAGCTACCAGAAAAGGTAAAAAAAAATTGGGCAAAAGGGAAATGGTGTCGCAGCTTCCAGAATCAGAAAAAGGCACTAAGTTACGATGTTACAGCTTCACGGAACGGGGTAAAGGGAAGGATTTTACAGTGTTGCAGCTGCAAAAAAATGGAAAAATAGGTAACTTTTTACGGTGTTGCAGCTACGCGGAACGGGGTAAAGGGCAGGAGTATACAGTGTTGCAGCTGCATAAAAATGGAAAAATAGGCAACATTTTATGGTGATGTAGTTGCGTGAAATGGGGTAAAGGAAGGTATTTTATGGTATTGCGGCTGCAGAAAAAAGGAAAAATAGGCAAAGTATTACGGTGTTGCAGCTGCAACGAACTTGTTCAAGGAGTTTTCTTATGATGTAGGAAGTTACAAATGGAGGAACCTAGTCGTTAGGCCCAATCATGACCATTGCTCCTTAGGCACATCCCTGCACATATTATTTAAAAAAGAAACGGATCAAGTGCAAAGGAAAAAGATAAAAATAATAGTAAAAATATCAATTTATTTATATACAAAAATTTATGTAATATTTACAGCAATTATCTAAAGATTGACCAAGGTAGAGAAAGATTCCCGCCCTTGTTCTAACTGGTATTCTGGATCAGCTACAATCTGTGAAGTGAATGTGTCTTTCGAAATGGGATTATGGTATAGTCGTAGCCTGTGACCATTAGCAAATAATGGTGCACGATTATCATCAATGGTTACCACATGGACTGTGCCATTATCAAATACTTTGTCTACCAGGTATGGGACGAACCATCTTGTGCATAACTTACCCTTGAAGGCTCTTTTGAATCTTGAATTGTATAATAATGCCCGGTCTCCTTCGCAGAAGACTTTCTTTTTTATGAATCGGTCGTGCCAATTGGATCTTTGTTGCTGGATTAATACTGTCTCATCCATAGCAGCTAAACGTTTCTCATCAAGTTCATTCAATTGATTCAATCTTCTCTTCTAGGATTCAGTCACATGTAAGTTTACCTCCATAGCTGTCTTCAAAGCCTTGATTTCAAATTCAATGGGGAAGACAACACTTTTCCCATACACCAAGTCATAAGGAGAGAAACCTGTAGTATTTCTCCAAGTAGTACGATATGCCCACAATGCTTCCGGAAGTCTATCAGCCTAGTCTCTATGATGGCTCCTGACCGTTTTGGTAAGGATGGATTCAATAACTTTGTTAGTGCTTTCCACCTGGCCATTGGCTCGGGGATGGTATAGTGAAGCTATCCGGTGCTGAATATGGTACTTCCATAGTAGAGATTCAAATTGATGTGACACAAACTTAGGTCCTCCATCTGTAACCATTTCCTTGGGTACTCCAAAATGGGTAAATATTTCACCATACAGGAAATCGATCACAACGTGGTCATTGGATTTCACCAAAGCCACAGCTTCTACCCATTTCTTCATGTAGTCAGTACAAACCAAGATGTAGGATTTCTCCCTGGAATGAGGGCTGATAGGAACAACAAAATCTAATGCCCATCTATCAAAAGGTTCAACCACTAGTTGTGGTTGAAGAGGCATTTGATCCAATCTGTTAGGTTGGCCCATCCTCTAGTAGCTGTCACAAGACTGGACATATTTTTTTGCATCCCTGAAAAGGGTAAGCCAATAGTAGGCCATTCTCAATGCTTTGTGTCTCATCCTCCTGTCTGCAAAATGTCCCTCACAAGGCTCATCATGGAAGACCTTTAGAATATGGAATATTTCATCTTCTCTTACACATCTTTTGATCTCAAGATCAGGGCCTGTGTAGAAGAGATGACCGTCTATCCAACAATACCTAGCACTTTGTTGAATGATTTTCCTCTTTTCAATTTTTGACAAATGTGTCGGAAGCTTCCTTGTAGCCAAGTGGTTAGCGACATTTGCATACCAATGGGAATGAACTGAAACTGCAAATAAGTGTTCATCTGGAAAAGAGTCCTCAACAGGAAGATTATCATTGCTATTAGTAAAATGAGATAAGAAATTAGTGACAACATTTTATTTTCCAGGTCTGTCTATAATGGTGATATCAAATTCCTATAATAATAACAACCATCTAGTTACTCGAGCAATTGTAACAGGTTTATTCATTAGATACTTTATGGCCAAGTGGTCAGTATGCACAAAGGTAGGATATCCAGTGATATAATGTTAGAATTTGTTAATGGAGTAAACAATGGCTAAAAAATCTTTCTCAGTAACAGTATAATTAAGTTCAGCAGGGGCTAAGTTTTTTTCTAATATAATAAACTGCATAAGGTGCTTGACCATCTTGTTGTCTTAAAACTGCTCCAATGGCGATATCAGAGGCATCTGAAGAAATGTGAAAAGGCAGGGCCCAGTTGGGCCCTATTAGGATGGGACCTATGGATAGATTCTCCTTAAGATTAACAAACATTGTCTGACATGCCTCCTTCCAAGTAAATTGCACATACTTCATTAACAATGAAAACAAAGGAGAGGCAAGTTTGGAAAAGTTTTTTTAAATCTTTTGTAATATCCAGCATTCCCTAAGAAACTTCACACTTCTTTCTGAGTTCCAGTAGTAGGTATATTTTTTTACCCTAATTTTAGAGGGGTCTACCTGGATGCCATCAACAGAGATAAAATTTCCCAACACTACCCCTTCACTCATCATCACATGGTACTTTTCAGTGCTCAAAGATAGTTGGGTCTGCTCGCAGTGTGTTAAAACCTTTTCCAAGTTTTTCAATGCTTCTTCAAAGTATTTTCCATAAGGAGTAAAATCATCCATGAAAATTTCCATACTATCTTTAACCAATTCTGAAAAGATACCAATCATAGCTCTTTGAAATGTGGTTGTTGCATTGCATAAGCCAAAGGAAAGTACTTTGTATGCAAAATTTTCCTAGGGACAGGTGAAGGTAGGTTTATCCTGGTCTTCAGGATCAATTTGGATTTTATTGTACCCACTAAACCCATCCAGGAAGGAGAAAAAATTCTTCCCGGATAAGGTGTCAAGTACTTGATCGATGAAAGGTAGGGGAAAGTTATCTTTCTGTGTTGCCTTGTTCATCTCTCTATAGTCCACACAGACTCTCCACTTACCATTCTTCTTGGGTACTATCTTGAGTGGAGACACCCACTCACTGTCTGAAATGGAATATATAAATCCTACTTCCAAGAGTTTCTGAATTTCTTCCTTCACTATGTCCCTAACATTGGGATTCATTCTTCGTTGAGGCTGGCACATAGGCCGGGAGTCACGTTTGATATAAATGTGGTGGGTGCACAGATTAGAAGGGATTCCCTTCATGTATGTGTACTCTTAGGAAAATTCCCCCTTTTGTTTTTTTAAGAGAGTGATTAGGCATTCCTGTTCATCTGGGGCAAGACTGTGGTTGATATTCAGGGTTTTTCCAGACTCTACCTCGACAGGAACACTTTTCATACTTTTCAATGTTGGAACTATGTGAGTATCATTGACTAATGTCTCCTCTGTGAGATTTTGTTGTTCCTCTTCACCTAGAGTAGCATTCAGGATCTGATAAATTTTCTTACTGATAGAAATGGGTTCACTTATGAAATTATTAATGGAATCGTGTTTAGTTTCGTCTTTAAAAGTTAAGGCCTTCCCTATGATTAATAATGGCTGAATGCCCTCTTCTTCCTTTGGATCCATCCATAACTAAGTTTCAACTTCTAAGCTCGGTCGAGTTGGAGGATAGAGAGTGAGGTTCTTTATCTCGGTTCCATCTAATATGGTCATAGAACCAGACCGATAGCTGATGCAAGCATCAGCTGTAGCTAACCAGGGCCTTCCCAGGATCAATGGGTGTCCTCCTAACTGTGACTTAGGTTGTAAAACCAAGAAGTTAGCAGGATATTCCCAATAATCAACTGAGATAACGAGGTCATCCATGATTCCTTCAGGTTTAATAGTAGATCTATCTGCCAGTTCTAAAATGGTAGGAGTTGGCCTGAGATTAGTGAGCCCAAGTTTCCTTAAAGTTTCAATGGTCGTGATGTTAGCTGATGCACCTAAGTCTACTAGTACATTGGGTATTTTTGTGCTCCCAATCTGCACAGTGATAGTGGAATTCCCAGTATCATCGTATTTGGCCAAGAGGGTTTTCCCCATTATTAATTTAGATAAATTTTCTATGACATGAACAGTGGGAGGATCCCTGGGTTTTCTTCCTGGTTTCCTTATACACAGATCCTGAACGGTTTTGGCATAGATAGGTACATCATGAAGGGCCTGAAGGAGTGGAATTTTAACATAATTTTTTTTTAACTCTCCTAAGAGGTTAAATTGAGGTTGTCCCACTACCTTTGGTAATATTAATCTTTTAGGATATGGTGGTTCCCTAATCAATTGTGTAGGTTGTGTGTCGATAAATGTGTCTTTTTGTGTTTTAGCTGGCATATTGGTAGGATGTTTAGCTTCTTCAATAATGGGGGTCGTTGTATTGGATAAATACTATTGGTTCATCCTTTCTTCACGCACAAAGGATGGAACATCCTCAATGATCAAAGGCTCCACTACCATCCCTGATCATAAGTGGATGTCGTTGTAGGGTACTAGAGTAATGGAGTAAGAGGGCATGTTGGCTATCTCAAACTGATGGACTACTTTACTATTTGGGTTGGGGTTAGGTTGAGCAGGAAGCTGTGGTCGTATCGGCATATTGGGGATAGCATTATTTTGGAGTTGTAGCTACGACTGCTGATAAGGTTGAGGGTATTATTGAGGAGGGTATGGTTGATGAGGAAAGGTTTGATGTGGAAACTATTGAGGAGGTTGGTTATGAGGGAACTAGTTCCTTGGATGGAAT
Organism: Pseudotsuga menziesii; assembly: GCA_001517045.1. Lineage (NCBI taxonomy): Eukaryota > Viridiplantae > Streptophyta > Pinopsida > Pinales > Pinaceae > Pseudotsuga > Pseudotsuga menziesii. The sequence goes on from LPNX010056110.1 coordinate 173,011, forward strand.
TTCCTCCATCCAGGAGACCAAGAATTTTGATGGTTTGGTGGCTGTGTCCAAGGGTTCCAGGAGTTAAAATTTTGCATCGGAGGTTGAGAGGGATACCATTGATGGTTAGAATAAGATGAAGGGAATTGTGTATTCATGTGCTGCATATTATTTGAAGTATTCATGTTATTCAAAAATGGAAACAAGTCTAGATCCATACCTTGATTTCGAGGCTGCCATGGCTTTTTTTGTGCAATAAAGTAGGCCAGTTCCACATCTAGAGTTGATGCCTGTAGAACTTCCTTCCCTTGAGGTAGTGAAGGGAATTCTTTTGTGTCATGGTTCAACTCACAAAGCTGACACATTTCTACCTTGTTGAGAGAGAACTCCTTCAAAGGGTGTTTCTTCCTACATTTAGGGAAAAATATACCAAGTGTGAGATCCTCTACTACTTGTTTCTACATTGCCCTCATGACATCTATTTCCGAGGAGATGGAGCTCATCATTTATGTCTTGAAATTTTCAAGGAGATTTCCTATTTCTTCCCAGGTGGCTCCTCCATTAGATGACTTTTTTGTTCTGTCGAAGACATCACGTTCTAATTTGTCCCGTTTCTCCCGTTTGTTGTTCCTAGAAGATCCCCTAGAATACCTTTTGCATAGTTCAATGATATTTTCAAAGGACTCCTTTGAGATATCCTCCTTTCCTAACAGGTTCATCAAGTCTATGAAATATTCCCTAATCCCACGAAGTAGGATTATTTTGAGCACATCTAACCCCATATTAGTCTGTCCAGCTCTTTGTACATTATATAAAATCCTTTCAACAAAATCTTCCAGACTTTCATCGTCCCTTTGTACCATTTTAAGCAGTTATTCTCTCTTATCCTTGGTATTGCAATTTTTTTGATATTTCTCTAGGAACACCTGTTTCATCCGGTCTCAGGTAGTGACAGTTTCCCCTCCCAGGCTCATGAACCAACATAATGCATTGTCCTTTAGAGTGGCAGGAAAAAGTTTCAGCTTCTGTGCATTGGTGGTGTAGTCATAGCTGCGACAGAGGATGTCAAATTCAAAAACAAATTCATCTGGACCCTCTGTCGCTTTTCCATAAAAGCAAGGAAACACCGATGGCGATATATTTTTCATAGGGGCTATCCCCTTTAGCTGTTGAATTGGGAACTGGAGTGTAGGAACCGTCCCTTCAGGTGGGGATTTACCCTCACGATGCTGATTTTTTCCCATTGCTTCTTCATGATCTTCGGGATCGCATGTGTTTCTCATATCTTCTTCTATTTTATCCTCTTCGTCCTTCCACTGATCGTTAAATTTTTTATGGAACTGTGTCCACTCCTCTTTAGTCACAACCTTCCCTTTAATGTGATAGATCAAAACTCGGTTAGCTAATCCCGCAGTACTAACTCTGTCTTCCTCTACAGGGATATCCGATAGTGTTGTAGCTCCTCGTATGTTCTCCACTGTGGAAACTGATGCTGCCACTCCAGGGGTAACTAGGATTCTTCTAATAGTTTTTTCATAATGGAGAGCCCCAGTAGAAGAATTGGTCCTATCAACCAGGTCCTCAATGAATGTCCTTCTTCCCAATGCTGGATTTCGTCCATGCCCTGTGCCACCTACAATGTTAGTGTTCTATGGGGTTCTAGGATTTATAGGAATGTCACGATGTACCCTTCTCGTATTCATGCAACCCAAAACATGCAAACTTAAAAACGGAAGAAAAATGAATAAATATAATTATTGGATGCAACTACTATGGTGTCTAATAATTATCCTCCCCGGAAACGGCGCCAAAATGTTGGGCACCCTATATGCAAGTTAATTAAAGCTAACATATAGAGTGTTCAATATAAATTTTCAACCCAGGGAAGTCTCTTATTTCAAGGATAACACACACTGTATATGCTTTAAACACTAAGTAGTTGATGCTGTAAATGAATGACCCTACTTTCCTATTCAGCCAAACTCATCCCATAATCTATTTAATCTAGATTACCTTCTCAAGAATGCAATCACAAATACCTTCTTACAATCCTTAATGTAGAATTAAAAGCTTCAGGAAATATACATCTATATTACTTTTGCAGAAAGTTAAATCCTCAATTACCAAACCATCTGAAGATCCATCTTAACTATCTTAATTCGACTTAATCTAGGAATTCAAAGTACAGGAATTGAGTTCTACAATTATAAATGTGAAGGAATAAACTGCAAGGATCTAAAGAAAACATCAATTGAAAGAACTAGGGATGAACAAGGCTGTCACAACTATCACACAGTTGCATAAGGGAAAGCTAACCTACACAGTCGACTGTCACACCACACCACTACAGTTTACAGGGGATGTAATACTGATCATTCAAATGAACACACGACAAATCGATGACTGTTGCAGCTTACTGTAAATAAAGGGGTTTATCACAAAATCCAAACCACACAACAGAATAAAGAAAATACCTAATTAACTCAACAATCACTATTGGAAGGTGGGCCCAGCCTTCACATAGAGATGCTAGAAGTAGCATGCGTTAGAACGTTGAGACTTGAAGAATCAAACTCCTTGTATTAAAATGGCAGATGAACACGCAACCTTAGTCACAGCTTATACAATATAATTGATTAATTTTTCAACCCCTGTATAGGAATAGTTCCCAATATTTATACAATTACAATCATAACATCTCCCCACTATTAGCAGGAAACCATGAAGATCTCTGATCTTCAGGCTACCCCAATTACGATAAGCTGTTACAATCATGGCAAGGTGGAAGTAGAAAATATAGGAAGGTTGTTACTTGAGCCATAAATAATGATCATGATCAATCGAGAAGATACTCTATGGACTGCAACTATTCTTGAGCAGTGGCACAATGTTGCCTCTGAATCTGTTGCAGCCTGTTGCAGCTACCTTTGTACAACTTGCATGGAATAGTATCCTTTAACAGCTTTCTTTGGGCAACGATGGAATGGGTGGCGATCATCTCAACAATGAATGTTCATCCCTCTCTTGGCATGTTCAGCCTGCTACACCTGTATCCTTTACATCTCGAATTATCTTTAGAAAACCACCATATGTTAGCATAATTCAAGATGTAAATATCTGATTACAACAATCCTAAGCATTAATAAAATAAGACAATGATTAACCATACTTGTATGAATTGAGGGACCGAGTGAAGGAAAAACATATGTTTAGTGTACATAATAGAGTAGGATGAGGAAAAAAGAGGTAGGTAAAGGCGGTAAAAAAGGGGTCATTGAAAAAAAGGTCTAAGTTCCCCTAGTAAAATGCCCGCCATATTTTGTAGGATATCGATAAAAAATATTTTAGGCCATAAGGTTTTAGCTTGTTGATATGTGCATTTGACCATGGTCTTAGTTCCCCTAAAAGGTGCTTGAAGACAAAATTACAGGTTGGCCAAAATAGGGTTTCATGTTGTTTTGCACGAGTTTAGTAAACTACCTAAGTGGCCTCAGGGAAATGCATGCCATAAATTGTATTTGATGGATTAAATTCTTCTGATGGTATATGCATCTATGATGTTTATCTTTGCATCTATCCATATGATATTTTTGTCCAAGAAGTCTCTGTGGGTGAATATATTATCTTGGCAAAAGTGGTTTCTGGCTTGATTTGCATTGTTTCAGTAAAATGCTCGCCAAGAAGAGAGGATGAGGTTTCAGACAATGAAATTATCATGGATGGAATCAACATGTTGTTCCTCATATTCTGGATGCTTCATATTCCAAGTTTGATGAAAATACAAATCCACCTTCGTAGACCTAGGGATTGACAAAATTGTCCGTGTTAAAACCAGTTTTAAAAGGCCATTTGCAAATTCCTGCCAAATGTTGTCTTTGTGTCAATAAATTCATTTAATGATATGAATATGTTCCTTGGTAACTTTTCTACCTAGCCATTGTTTCAGAATTCTCTCTAGTGGTCACACGTGGGAAATATAAGCCTTTGAAGTTGAGAAAATGTATGATTGCATGTCTGAGTATTAAACACAGGAAGTGTGAGAGGCCATTATGAAATACCTGCCAGATGTTGGCTTTGTGCCAATAAATTAATCCAATGGAACAAATGTGTTTTTGGTGAACTATCCATCTAGTCATGGTCTTATTTTTCCATTTGGTGATCACACTTGTAAGATATAAAACTGCTAAATTGAGAAAACATATGGAAGGTGAGATAATTCAGGCATTTCCAAAAAACTCCTTCATGCAAAACAAAAAGTAGAAACAAATTGAAATGAAAATATGAAGATTGAGGAGGTTGAATGTTTTATCTATGCTGAAGGGATTATTTAGTAATGAATATGAAGAATGCAAATATTAATATTTGAAGGGTTATGATTAATAAGAAAAGGAAGGATTGTATAAATTATAAACATAAACTTTGAAAAACATCTTTATTATTAAAACAAAATTTAAAATCATGAAGGTGATATATCATTCATTAAAATGAGAATATTGTTATGATTAATTAAAGACATGATTGTATAACATCATATTAATTAATTAAAGGACATGATAGTGAAAAGGTGTGTTTGGTCACAAGCGTATGATCTTCAAATGAAAAGGCACAAGTTTCCAAGAATGAAGAGATGTGTGCTAAAGGTATTTTAAACAGAGTTTCAAAATGAAGAAGGTCTCTCTATAGTTCAGATCAATGTAGAAATAAGAAAAGACAGAGACCAAGTAGTGAAGAAAAACCAGTGACAAAATTTGAAGAAGATTTGGAAAACTTATAAAATCAAAATAGGGTGGCAGGGAAGTGCTAGGGTAGGTTACAAGCCTGCAAGGAGGTTTTAGCCTTCTTCGAGAAGTGGTTGGAGTACAGGGGTGTTGTAGCATCCTTATTTGTTGGTGCAAGTAGAAAAATCCAGGGTGTTGGTGCATACTTATTTAATAGAGCATGCAAAAAACAGGGTGTTGGTTCATCCTTGTATGTTGGAGCATGCAAAAAATAGGGTGTCGGTGCATCCTTTGTGTAGTAGTAGAAAAACAATTTTCTAAATATCATCTTATTAATGTGTTTGATTTTGTGGTTTTCTCTTTGAGGTTTCCACGATAAATTTTGTGTCCTAACTTGTTTGATTCATTGTTTATCTTGTACTAGTTTTTTAAATAAAGTGAAAAGAAGGAAATACTGATTCACCCCTCTTCCCTCTCAATATTGCTGGATAAATCAACAGAAGTTTCTTCCATTGTAGTTGATTGCAAAGATTTGAAGATAATTGTCACATACCTGGAAGAAGGAGAGGACCAAATATAATTTGTTCTCTTGCTAATACTTTTTTTTAGTGTGTAGGAATGAACAACAATAATATGACTACAAAAGATGAAGAAAAACCTTCTAATCAATTGTCAAAGTATCTAAACAACAAAAACAAACAAACAAAAAAGGGAAAGCACGCTATTTGAATTTTGGATTTGTAGTGACTAAGGAGTTTGAAGAAGTTCTTGGATAATGGAATTGCAAAAGAAATAAAGAGGACAATAATGTTGGAAGTAGGTCTAAAGAACCTATTGGAGTAGGGTCCCGTGGCTACAGAAGAAGCTACTATTTTGACGGATATACAGTTTTGGTGGAGATATAAGAGGCAGAGATACGACACTGTAGCAGGTTTCTAGCTACAGATCAGAGCTGGAAACCATGACGTAGAAGACAGAGAATTCAAAGAAGACAACGGTACCTGAGCATCCGAGAAGAGAGAGCTCACCCACTGCATTGAAGGCAGCGGTGGAAGATAGGAGGGTTCAGCTACCCTCATAAAGGAAAAGGAGCAACGAGGCCGAGGTATTGAAGACGAAGGAAAGAAAAGGGAAGCAGCGCCGGTACCCATGGTCAGCGCTGGGAAGCATGGAAGACAGCAAGAAGCTGTGGTGAAGGGAAGCGGTGCATAGTACCCATGATCAGTGCCGGGAAGCATGGAAGACTGCAGAGAGCTGTGGTGTGACGAATGGCAGCTACCTCAAAGTACAGATACACCCACTGTCACTAGTTAGGGTTTGGGTTACTGTTGGGACAGGCCCATAGTGTTGTAATGGCGAGACCTTCGAGCCGCCTATAAAGGGATGTATTTTGTATTGTAAAAGGTTGTTGGCATTTTGAGGATTTTAAGCCATCCAACTAGTTAATCAGATCATCAGTAGTCTGTTCGCTTACTGTTATTTTGTGTTGTAACAATCCATGGGGATTGACAGAGAGGGAAGAGTATATTGTAGAAAAGAGATCTAAGAGAGAAGATCTTAAGCTGCATATGCGGTGCAGTAGAACTGTGTTTACATTCCCCTGAGCTATAATAGAAACAAAGTTCTGTGGACGTAACTTCCATCCTGGAGGTGAACCACGTTAAAATCATGTGTTATGTGATTGATTTATGCGTTGTGTTTATTTGCTACATCTGTTGGTCATTATATGAGCCTTGTTTACGGTTGAATGTATGTATGCATTGTCCAGTTCACAGTAATATAGAAGGATAAACATAAGTGAAGTCTGGAGCATGTTGTATGAGGGTTCATTTATGCTTTGCTTGAAACAGTCACTAATCGCAGTGTTAAATAGTCTGGTATTTTGAGTCTTGCAAGTCGACACGAACAATGCTAAGTGCGCTGAGCCACGGGAGTAGGATATCGCAGGGAGGCGATACCGCACCGACAGAGGAGCTGCGGTGCATGATACCGTAGGTTAAGGACTTAGCGTTGGAGAAGAAGTTACGTGTTGGCTAGTGCGCGACGAGGCGAGAAGGCTGGGGGCATCGCGAGTCAGTGGAAGTTGCGCGACGCGGAAAGGGACCACGCAACAGGTAGAGAGATATCTCATGGTTAGAAGAGATGCGAGATGAGGAGATTGCGCGACGCGAGTAGAAGGATCGCGCGATGCACAGAGAAAGAGGCCTCGTGGCTAGCAGAGCTGCGAGTCGCAAGTAGGCTGCCATAGAACCTGGTCCAAGACGCTTGAGTCCTTGGCCAACCCATTAGAATCACTTCAGGTGAGACTTCAGGCCGCTTCGCGGTCTGTCACTGAAAGGGCCAGTGAGCTAGGGGTGTTGTTGGTTAAACACAGTAAACCCGAGTCTGCCCATGATAGCCAACAAATGGTTCCATTGCCGGCTTTGAACAAACATATCACTGATGTTTTGGTGCTGCCGTACTAGAGACGAACTCAACAAGTGGGTTTGGTCTAACCAGAAAGATTTTGCTGAACGAGAGAACAGGAGTCCTAAACTGAACACAGAGGCCTGGTTACAAAAACATATCATTACAGACATCCATGCGATATTTTTTGCGACCTTTGGAAACGAGATTTATGACTGGTAATCAAAGATAACTAAGACAGGCATATTCAAAAAGAAAAGAGACATTGTCTCGACACCGGAGCTGATTCAGACCGTGAAGAACCTTGACAATCCTATCACGAGGATAGTAGACTTATGGCTTGCGAGTGTGCTAGAAGGCTTCATCATAGAGTTTGCAGTTGACCAGAGGAAAAGCTTCAGCGAGGCTGAGTGCTACTTCTTCAAAGGATACCATGGTAAGTACCTAAGATATTTAAACTTGTCCATTAAGATGCTATTACATGAAAAATGACCAATGGATCTAGTTTCAGATGAATAAGTAGAAATAGTAATGTCACAAGAGTTTGAAAGTAATTTTGATGACATTGGACAAACACGTAGTGGAAAGAAGTATAAAGTAGATTTCAGATCTCCAATATTTGAAGATAGTTCAGATAGTACTAAACAGCAGAGTCATAGTACCATAGAAGGAACAGAGGGGGGTATCCCTTACCACCCTTACACCCCATAGAAACAGACCGGGACTCATAACAATCCTGTAGGAACTCCATCCAGTAGATCACAGACAGTACCTACCACCGCTACATCACCTCTACCTACACCGTCGAGTGGTAGTAACACAGTAAATCAACATCCACCACGTAGAAATAGAATGGGGGATGATATGAAGCTACCTATATTTAAGGGAACAGGGGCAGAAGACCCAGAGCAGCATTGGTTTCTATGTGAAGCCATGTGGACCATTAAAGCAATCAATGACGATAACCTTAAACTTGTACAGTTGGTCACCACATTAAGAGATCGAGCCTTAACATGGTATATAAAGTATACCACAGTACCCAGGACACTTGTCTAGGTCAAGACCGCCATGATTAAAGAGTTTAAGAAACCTAAGTCTGAGTCACAGTGTATTACAGAACTCAAAGACATCAAGCAGTTACTTACAGAGTCGGTGTGGGACTTTGATCAGAAATTCAAAGCCCTTATCGACCAAGTCAGTTTTGAGTTCGCACCGGAGCAGCATAAGGAACGGTTTATTGCAGCATTGCTCCCTCACATTAGACTTCCGTTCATGCAGTAGAAACTCCAAACGCAGGATGACGTGTTGGAGATGGTGATGAAACTAGAGGCTTCACCTCTAGCTGAGAGCAGTACAGGCATGAGAACTTTACAAAACCAGTTGGCTTATCTCACATTACAGTTGCATGAACTTAAGAAAGGGAAAGAGGTTGCGCAAGACATATGGTGCGTAAAATGTAAAGCACACGGCCATATTAAAGACAATTGTACAGTCTTTGTACAATATATAGCGACAGGGGCTCCAAACCCCTTACCATGGACCCACGGGCCGTGGTGTGAAATATGCAAAACAAGAGGACATCTACCTCACCAGTTCCCTCTACTTCTGAAGTACGTGCAGACACCTAAGAACTTATACTGTGTCTTCTGCAAGTCTGTAGGCCATGATGAACATGATTGCAGAGCCTATGATCTCATGGTTGGAGCAAAGCAAGACTTGTACAGAGTCCAGTCAGAGACACAGGGTCCAACAGCAGGACCACAGCATGATCCGGCTTATGGAGGCCATGGAGGAGGATTTAGAGGACGAGTCCATGGAGGAGGCTTTGCACGAGGAGAAGGCTTCGGCAGAGGAGAAGGTTTTGGCCGTGGTCGTGGACCAGTTACTTGTTACAATTGCAGAGTTCTAGGACACTATGCTAGGGATTGTCAGAGCCCCACTACCACTTGTAACTACTGTAAATATTATGATCATACTATAGAGGAGTGTCCTACCTTGATAGCTAAGATCAGAGAACCTAAGCCAGCAGCACACCAGAACATACAGCTTATTGCTGCTGAGCAGGAAGAGCCAGAACCAAGAGTCAATATCGTGACTCGCAGCAGTGTTTCTACCAGTGGGACATCGCAGGAGACAGAAAAGAACACAGGTCAGGAGTGGGTGCCCAGAGCTCCTAATAAAGCAGCACCACTTGAACTGCAGAAGAACAAACAGACATTTCAGGAAGCTAAGGCTTTCTTTGATGACCCTACACAATCAGGATCATAGGTACTGCTGTCTAGGGGCGTATCGCAGCAAGCACCTTGTGGCGATAACCTTGTACAGACATCACAGGATACCACATTAGGAACATTCGAGGAGGATGAGATGACAGGAAGTGTACATCCCTTCCTGCGGAGTTGTCTAAAACTTGTAAGAAATGAGCAAGCTATCACGGAACTTCAGCGCATTATAGATCAGTCTCAGCCATCCTCTTCCATGAGAAGTACACAACGTGCTGTTCATAATATTATAGGACATACAAGAACAGAAAGAGAGATGCGACTCACAACGTAGGTTGGAGAATTTGAAATGGATGAGGTGATCCTTGATCTGGGATCAGATGTAAATGTTCTGACTAAGCAGACATGGGAGCAGATGGGTAGCCCTAAGTTAATCAGATCGCCTATCCATCTGAGATTATCTAATCAGCAACGTGTGTCACCCCTGGGTCAGTTACCGCAGGTGCCAGTTGACATTGATGGAGTTCGCAGCTTTGCAGACTTTGAAGTTATAGAAATCATTGGCGATAGTAGACCATATCTAGCATTGCTAGGCATTGATTGGGCGATTGGTAACATGGCTGTTATCGACCTAAAGAGAAGACAAATGACCTTTGAGGATGCGCAGATCCAGGTCATCGCACCGTTGGATCCTTTTCAGGGTCCTAGATATATTGAACCTATCTGAGCAGAGGAGGAGGCACGTAACATGGAGATCCTCTATCAGATGACCACAAACCAGAGCGACTACATTAATCCAACCACAGAAGGGAATATTAGTTGGTGATGCGATAGCTCATGTGCATCAGATTCATATGTTGGTCTAGAGAACTGGCAGAACAGACTTCACGAAGTCTCAGCACGCATATGTGTGTACTTGACTAAGTTAGTGCGATGGATTGGCGCAGAGATCAATGAGATTCCATCCTTTCATGGTCTAACAGATATCCAGGACTTTCTCAAGCAGTTTGAACAACAGATCCCTCATGAACAAAGGATCGCAGCTATGGACCTTGCAGTACAAGCCACACCTGCGAGATGGTGGTATGCACATAAGGAGAGTATCGCATAATTCGATGATATTAAGAGATTCATGGCGATCATATTTTCTGTCGACGGAGAGTATGCCCAGTAGAAATACACAGGAGAGAGTGACCCAAGATCACACATACAGACATGTGAACAGAATTGGTCGGACATTCCCGAGGATGAATGGGTTCACCGATTCATTCATACTTTGGATACAATTCCAAGGAACTAGTATACAGAGACCGAACTGCGCAAGGGAACAACAACATGGCCACTTATGATAGATAGCTTCCTACTCACCTTCGCTTTTGAATCTGAGTATCCAAGTGTTGATCAGGCCCTACAATTAATAAAGAGTAAGATATTTGAGGATTGTACCATATCAGTGTCAGCTCAACCTGAGTGGGCTATCCAGCTAAAAGAGGCGTTAGAGTGTTATAATTTTGCATCAAAACCAGAGGAGGTGAATGAGGATCCTCGTGACACCAACATTCCGGAGTCAGAAGGCACTCACAATGTTGAGGCACCACAGTTAGAAATTCCAGCAATCACAGAGCCCATCAAGATTAAAAAGATCAATATTGGCACAGACATAGAACCTAAGTTTGCCTCTATTGAAGACTATTGGAACGATGAAACAGTCAGACAGATTGCAGACTTGTTACATGACTATCAGGACCTATTTCCAACTAAGTTCACAGAGATGAAGGGAATAGTCGGCGACCTGGGAGTCATGAGGATACCATTGAAGGAGGATGCTAGACCAGTGAAACAACGTACCTATAGATTAAATCCGTGCTACAAAGAAAAAGTAAAGGATGAGATCGATAAGATGTTAGCAGCAGGCATCATTGAGCCAATAGAAGAAAGCAAATGGGTTAGCCCCATGGTGGTACAAGAGAAGAAAACCAAAGGAGACATCAGGATCTGTGTCGATCTGCGCAAACTCAACGATGCATCGCTCCACGATCCATTTTCGACACCGTTCACTGATGAGGTATTAGACAACGTGGGAGGACAGGAAGTCTACTCCTTCACTGATGGCTTTTCAGGATACCATCATATCAGAATACATCCAGAAGATCGATCCAAGACCACCTTTGCAACAGAATGGGGCTCATTCGAGTATACGGTAATGCCCTTTGGTCTTAAGAATGCACCAGCTATATTTTCTAGAGTAGTAGTTGCTATATTTAAAGAATACATCCATAAGTTCCTAGAAGTATATTTTGATGACTGGACTGTATTTGGACTAATTGACATGCACATAGGAGATCTAAGACTGATGTTAGAGAAATGTAGGTAGTACCAGATTTCTCTAAACTTGAAGAAATGTATATTTTGTGCACCATTTGGTATTTTGTTGGGTCACATTGTGTGCAGACAAGGCTTGATGGTAGATCCCGCAAAGATTTCCATCATTGTAAATCTTCCAGCACCCAACTCAGTCAAGCAACTGAGGACAGTACTTGGTCATACCGGGTATTACATAAAGTTCATCAAGGGCTATGCAAAGATTACAGCACCAATGGAGAAATTGCTAAAGAAAGATGTAAAATTCCTATGGAATGAGGAATGTCAGCAGAGTCTAGACACACTTAAAGAAAAGATGGTTATAATGCCCATCCTAGTATTTCCAGACTAGACTAAGCCATTTCATGTACACGTGGATGCATCTGGCATCGCATTAGGGGTTGTCTTAACACAACCAGGAGAAGGGGATATTGATCATCCTATCGCATACTCCAGTAGAAAGCTATCGACAGTAGAAAAGAACTACACCACGACAGAAATAGAAGGCTTAGCTATGGTGTATGCGCTGCAAAAGTTCAGGCACTACCTATTGGGTGCCTCGTTCAAGATGTTTACTGACCATTCCGCATTGAAGTATCTGGTCAATAAGCCAGTGTTAGGGGGGAGAATCTGCAGATGGTTACTCCTCTTTCAAGAGTATGATTTTGAGATCATTGTTAAACCAGGAAGATTGAACGCTGGACCTGATCATCTGTCACAGATAGACTCAAGAGAAGAGACAAGTTACCTAGAGGACAATTTGCCAGATGCGCAGTTGTTTTCTATTCAGATCGCAGATGACTACTATGCTGATATTATTCACTTTCTCACTACACGATTAACGCTTGATGAGTTTACTAAGCAGCAAAAGAAGCAGTTGGTTGTTAAAGCAGTAGACTTCACCCTGCTTGCAGGACACCTATACAAATTGGGTCCAGATGAAGTTTTGCGTAGATGTGTGATGCCGCATGAAAAAGATGCTATTATCAGAGAGGCACATTCAGGAACCATAGGAGGTCATTTCACAGGAAAGCCGACTGCACGAAAAATCCTAGATGTAGGATTATGGTGGCCTACGTTGCATAGGGACACCAAGGACTTTTGTAGATGCTGCGATATCTGCCAGAGGTAGGAAAACCCTCACGACACGATGAAATGCCACTGCGACCGCAAGTTACGCTGCACGCATTTGACAAATGGGCTATAGACTTTGTGGGTCCTATCAACCCACCAGGAAAGTGCACTGGCGTGAGATATATTATCACTGGAATAGAGTACCTCACCAGATGGGAAGAGGCCAAAGAAGTAAGAAATTGTGATGTTGCTATAGCCGCACAGTTCCTTTTTGAGAACATCATCAGTAGATTTGGCTGCCCCATAATTTTGATGAGCGACCAAGGCACACATTTCTTGAACTGCACCTTTGAGGCCTTGATAGAAGAATTCCAGATTCAGCACCATAAGAGCACTCCCTACCACCCACAGGCTAACGATACGGTGGAGGCCTTTGATAAGATTTTAGAAAACGCTCTTACTAAGATCTGCAACAGCCAAAGGAATGATTGGGACCTCAGATTTAACGTTGTATTATGGGCGTATAGGACCACATGCAAGAAACTTACAGGACACACACCTTTCACCTTGGTGTATGGACAGGAGGCTATTATGCCTATGGAGTATATTTTTCCCAGTTTAAGAATCGCTCAGATTACCGGGATGACTGATACAGACACAATGGAGGAAAGGCTAGCACAGCTGCTTGCCTTAGAGGAAGATAGATTCATCGTCGGATTCCATCAGAAAGTGCAGAAGGCACGAGAAAAATATTGGCATGACAGACACATTAAGAGTAAGACTTTCCAGATCTGTGACCTAGTACTCCTCTATGAAAGCAAATTCATTAAGTTTCCAAGGAAGTTCAAGACGCATTGGTTGGGGCCATATCAGATACAGCAAGTTACAGAGGGAGGTGTTGTTCAGCTCAGCCAGCTAAATGGGGAGCTTCTTCCCACATTGATCAATGGCAGTAGGCTTAAGCTCTATAGTGATAGCCACCCCACCTCTCATCCCTATCTTAGCCAGTTTATGGTCGTGCAGATGTCTAGTGTAGTTGAAAGGAGGCATCGCACCGGGAATTAGTCTACACCGGCAGGTATTATAAGTATGAGGAATCGCATAACGTCGGTTCATTTTGTGCAAGTCATCAGTGGCTTGCGGGGTTGTTTGCGCAGGTGATGCAGTGTTGCAGTGCAGCAATGCGATGTTTCCTCGTGCCACGTATCTAGTTTTACAACCGACAGAGGGCCAGTCAAGTCACCCTCTGACAGATAGTCAATGAGGAAATGACCGGTATATCTTACCGTAGATTTGGCAACAGCATAATTAATTTTCCATATTTGGAAAATCTTCGACGAGACCGACGCCTGTACACACACACTTCGAGGGAAATGTGATCGGATTTTCGCATTTATTGAGGATCAGATGGCGGGTGTGGTCTCATCCATGTAATTATTACGACTGATGGGTTCAGTCTAGATGACCGTTGTGTCCGGGATTGTTGCCTTCGGTATAAAAACAGAAATTGTTCATTCGAGAGGGTTACACTTGTAAAAACCTGAGAGCTATAGAGTAAGCTGTTAAGAGTTTCCTGTGCAGAGTTCACCCCGTTACAGAGTGTTGTGATTCCCAGAGTTTGAAGCCATTGCACACCCAGGAAATTCCGCCAAGTGGGTTCTGCCCAAGGAGGAACCTTTAGAAGACATGCTGAGACATTTCGACCCTGGTGGTCGTATGTCCGCTATGACGATGCCGCCCAGGGTTGTGAAATTAGGAATATCACAGATAAGACAATTTCCAAGGATGAGGAATCAAGCGCAGGATGTAGAATATGTCATCAAAATATCTGCTAACGAGAAGAAGAAAGACGAGCCGATCACTGAAGATACGAAAGCAAAGTAGAAGAATGATGAGAAGAAATCTCCCGCGAGGAAGAAAGTAAAAATAAAGAAAAGACGGCAACGGGAGAAGGCCGCCGACCTATCTGATCAGCTAAGATAAGAACAAGAGATTCCTGAGGCAAAGAAGCGAAAATTTGGCGATCAGAGGCAGCGTGAATACCTGGAGCGACTTGTTAAGAAGGAAAGTGAAAGAGGACAGCAAACCCAACAAATGGTAGAATTCCAGCATGCAAACAAAGGCTTGTTCTCAAAATGGAATTCATGGTTTGTATCTCTTTCACATAGAGGGCTCCAGGCCGAGTGGCATGTTAGGAGAATCCTGGAAGATACAGATTTATATCTTCCCTATAGCATGAGCTCTAACCTATATAGAGAGGAGTTCTAGTGATACCATGGATTTGAATCCTTATGGTGGGCACAGTGACAATAGGTCTTGCAGTGGAAAGACTACCAGCATAACAATAAGGAAAGGTAAGAGAGACCTACGAACTAAGTTAATAGAAGACGCCAGTATTAGTCAAGCTTTGCTTGACTTGGCATGAGAGCATGTCGAAGTGATGCAGAAGGAAGTCGC
The DNA here is from genome assembly GCA_001517045.1 of Pseudotsuga menziesii. Lineage (NCBI taxonomy): Eukaryota > Viridiplantae > Streptophyta > Pinopsida > Pinales > Pinaceae > Pseudotsuga > Pseudotsuga menziesii. Next base: position 188,228 of record LPNX010056110.1, read on the forward strand.
AGTGTTAGTTTTTCAACATTTAAGCTAGCATTATGTTAAGATCTTTTCACTGAGAGAATAACAAGCACAACAATCACATAAGCACATCACAAGAGACAAGAGACACAAAGATTTTAGGAGGGGAAACCATAAATGGAGAAAACCCCTCAACTTCCTCTAAGATAGTATCACCACAAGATGTGATCCCAAAACAGTAAGATGACCTCCCAACACAACAGCAGCCTTCTGTCTTCTGTCAAGCCAAAGTATTTCCTTCTCCAAAGGTGCGCCACACTTGAGAGAGCAAGTGATGTAATTCACAAGTGATAAATAGAGAGACTCTCACTCTCTATTTATATTCTTCCGTTGACTTGAAGTGCACTCAACCATGTAGGCTTAACTTACAATTACTTACTCGATCCTACACCTTAATTAGTGTATAATAACCCAAGTGCCCCGAAACTGTGGGGACTTACCTAATGACTTGACAAGACTTATTTACATTAATAATCCTCCTGATCGGAACATCGGGGTAAGACAATATGACTCAAATACATAATAGAAACATCTCGGAATAAACATCGGGTTACAATATATAAAATACATATAAGAATACTTTCTGAAGTTACATATACATCAACACTCCCTCTTAACTAGGAAGGTATTCTTTCGACACAATTTTCAGCACTGGTCTTCTTCTCTGTATCACTGGATCATG
>LPNX010056110.1:195033-271786 GCA_001517045.1 Pseudotsuga menziesii
AAGAAGCCGCTATTTTGACGGATAGACAGTTTTGGCGGAGATATAAGAGGCAGAGCTACGACACTGTAGCAGGTTTCTAGCTACATATCAGAGATGGAAACCATGACGTAGAAGACAGAGAAGTCAAAGAAGACAACGGTACCTGAGTGGCCGAGAAGAGAGAGCTCACACATTGCATTGAAGGCAGTGGCAGAAGATAGGAGGTTTCAGCTACCCTCATAAAGGAAAAGGAGCAATGAGGCCGAGGTATTGAAGACGAAGGACAGAAAAGGGAAGCAGCGCCGGTACCCATGGTCAGCGCTGGGAAGCATGGAAGACTGCAGGAAGCTGTGGTGAAGGGAAGCGGTGCATAGTATCCATGATCAGTGCCGGGAAGCATGGAAGACTGCAGAGAGCTGTGGTGTGACGGATAGCGGCTACCTCAAAGTACAGATATGCCGACTGTCACTAGTTAGGGTTTGGGTTATTGTTGGGACAGGCCCACAGTGTTGTAATGGCGAGACCTTCAGGCTACCTATAAAGGGATGTGTTTTGTATTGTAAAAGGTTGTTGGCATTTTGAGTATTTTAAGCCATCCATCTAGCTAGTCATATCATCAGTAGTCTGTTAGCTTACTGTTATTTTGTGTTGTAACAATCCGCGGGGATTGACAGAGAGGGAAGAGTATATTGTAAGAGAGACAATATAGAGATAGAAAAGAGATCTAAGAGAGAAGATATTAAGCTGCATATGCGGTGCAGCAGAACTGTGTTTACCTTCCCCTGAGCTATAATAGAAACATAGTTCTGTGGACGTAACTTCCATCCTGGAGGTGAACCACGTTAAAATCATGTGTTATGTGATTGATTTATGCGTTGTGTTTATTTGCTGCATCTGTTGGTCATTATATGAGCCTTGTTTATGGTTGAATGTATGTATGCATTGTCCAGTTCGTAGTAATATAGAAGGATAAACATAAGTGAAGTCTGGAGCATGTTGTATGAGGGTTCGTTTATGCTTTGCTTGAAACAGTCACTAATCACAGTGTTAAATAGTGTGGTATGTTGAGTCTAGCAAGTCGACACAAACAACACTGAGTGCGCTGAGCCGCGGCAGGTGATACCGCACCGGCAGAGGAGCTGTGGTGCGTGATACCGTAGGTTAAGGACTTAGCGTTGGAGAAGAAGTTACGTGTCACCTAGTGCGTGGTGAGGCGAGAAGGCTGGGGGCATCGCGAGTCAGTGGAAGTTGCACGATGTGGAAAGGGACTGCGCAACAGGTAGAGAGAGATCTCATGGTTAGAAGAGATGCGAGACGAGTAGAAGGATCGCGCGACGCGTAGAGAAAGAGGCCTCGCGGCTAGCAGAGCTACGAGTCGCAAGTAGGCTGCCACAGAACCTGGTCCAAGACGCTTGAGTCCTTGGCCAACCCATTAGAATCACTTCGGGTGAGACTTCAAGACGCTTCACGGTCTATCGCCGAAAGGGCCAGTGAGCTAGGGGTGTTACATTGGTTAAACACAGTAAACCCGGGTCTTCCCATGATAGCCAACAGAACATGAGAAAATACTAATGACAAAGAAAAAGGTGAAGACGAAGATGAAGAACATCAGAAGAATAAGTGAATACAAAGTGTGGAGCTCAATGAAGAAAAAGAGCATAAAACATTAAAGTTTTTGAAAATTTTGTAAGCATGTCAATGAAATGTTTTTATTATTAGTGTTCTTGTAAATTTTATAAGTGCTATATTAGACTATGGAAAGAATTAAGGAGAAGTGTTCTTAGGTAAAATCAATTCCTCCCACAGTCATTGTCAGGTCTAGAAGCTCAAAATTTATTGCACGAGCTATAAGCTTGTAAAGATTGAATAGACTAAGTAGATCATTAGATGGTGCAAAAGCCTCTAAAGAAGGTTAGATCTCTCAAGAAGAAGAAAAGACTAAAGCTAGCATAATGTATTAAGAAAAATACATGTAAAGAGTTTTGTGAGGGAGTTAATGGACACAAAGCATTATGCTCCTATTTTTTTTTAGAGTGGCTTTGTGTTTTTCCATAATTGCTTGTAAATTTTATAAATGCTATATTAGACTATGGGAAGAATTAAGGAGAAGTGTTCTTAAGTAAAATCAATTCCTGCCACTTTCATTGTTAGGTCTTGAAGCTCAAAATTTATTGCACCAGCTATAAGCTTGTAAGGATTGAATAGACTAAGTAGATAATTAGATGGTGCAGTGATGGTGCAAAAGCCTCTAGAGAAGGCTAGATCTCTCAAGAAGAAGAAACTACTATAGCTAGCATAGTGTATTAAGAAAAATAAATGTTAAGAGTTTTGTGAGGGAGTTAATGGACACAAAGCATTGTGCTCCTATTTTTTTAGAGTGGCTTTGTGTTTTTCCATAATTGCTTGTCAATTTTATAAGTGCTATATTAGACTATGGGAAGAATTAAGGAGAAGTGTTCTTATGTAAAATCAATTCCTCCAAGTGTCATTGTTAGGTCTCGAAGCTCAAAATTTATTGCACCAGCTATAAGCTTGTAAGGATTGAATAGACTAAGTAGATGATTAGATGGTGCAAAAGCCTCTAGAGAAGGCTAGATCTCTCAAGAAGAAGAAGAAACGACTAGAGCTAACATAATGTATTAAGAAAAATGCATGTAAAGAGTTTTGTGAGGGAGTTAATGGACACAAAGCATTGTGCTCCTATCTTATTTTTTTTAGAGTGGCTTTGTGTTTTTCCCATAATTGCTTGTAAATTTTATAAGTGCTATATTAGACTATGGGAAGAATTAAGGAGAAGTGTTCTTAGGTAAAATTAATTCCTCCCAGTGGTCATTGTTAGGTCTAGAAGGTCAAAATTTATTGCACCAGCTATAAGCTTGTAAAGATTGAATAGACTAAGTAGATGATTAGATAGTGCAAAAGGCTAGAGACGGCTAGATCTCTAGAGAAGAAGAAACAACTAGAGCTAGCATAGTGTATTTTTCTACATGTAAAGAGTTTTGTGAGGGAGTTAATGACATGCAGTATAATTTATCAAACCCTTATTAATTGATTTGCTTTCACATTTGCAGAAACAGTTTTCTAACTTTTCTCTTCATTTTCATAAATTAACAAGTTATTGATGTAAATATAATTTCAGGCATGGCCTCCATATAAATGGAACTGGTCTAAATCCATCTCAATCTCGTAACTATGAATTTAGACTCATAACATCTTCATAGTGGGAAATCATTCTAAAATCTTTTAATATATTTTCGTGTATATTAACATGGTGAATCCTTTGGGAATTGTTTGAAGCGTGCTTTGTTTGATCGTTAAAATTGATTACGGAACGCTAACGGTTATCTGCTCGGTGTTGATGTATCCTTTTAGATTTAATGGAAAACGAATGATAGAATGCGGTTATCTTCATAATTTGCGAAACATTCGTTCGAGTGGAAAGTTTTCACACAATTATGAAGATTTACCCGAGTAACTCAAAACGTGGACGGATGCGCGAAGACGTCTGGAAATTTTTTATGTTTTAGAGTAGAACCCACGACCTTGCGCCCGTTGAAAATAAAATAAAATATCACGGGATTACAAATTAACTTTGAATAATCGTAAAGTCAACTTGAGTCACGAATGACTGTGAAGTCTTTCCATGCCGTTTACCTCACGTCCGCTTTCTCCAGTTCCGTATCCTTCTGTTCACTTGAAATCGCAACTCATTAAGTTTTTATTACCTGAAACTTAATCACTCCGACTCTCCGACCATAAGGGATGTGAGAAGACGTGTGAAATGAAATTTATTTGTTCTAGTAGGCCCACAATGTCGGTGTCCGTCCAAATTAAAAATATCGCGGAATTACAAACTTCAACCTTGCAGACTCATAAAAGTCAAGCAGACTCTAATTGGCTCATAAAAGTCAAGCAGACTCTAATTGGCGCGTCTGTACTGCAATTCCATGCCGGTTACCTCACGTCCACTCTCTCCAATTCCATCTCCTTTCCCTTCTTAATGTATTTGCATTCTCCTCCTGAAACACACTAGAAGAGGAGTGCAGATCATGAGGATATGTGTCTTTCTTCTTCCCAATTCAATGGCTCTGATCACCGTTCATCTTTGCCTCCTGGTTGCATATGCTTTTATCCTCCTCCTCTGTTCCACAACATCATGTCTCGGCAGTCTGCACCCGGATTGTCATTTATTTGGATTTACATGTGGAGCCTCTTTCTTCAACTATCCTTTTGGGAAAAATGGCAGCGGCTGCGGTGACCCTGAGTTTCAGGTTGTTGACTGTGATGACCAGAGCGGCCATCCCCTCCTTACTATCAGTGGAGAGGAATATCGCATACTGGAGCCCCCGTCCTTGGACAATCTAAATGGCATGAGAATTGTTAACGACAATCTGTTTGGGAGTAAGTGTAATCTTTTAGGTTACAACTACTCTCAATTCTGGTGGCTCGGCTCTCATTTTCATATCAACGCAGATACATACACCAATCTCACGCTTTCAAGGCAGTGCAATCAAAGCAATGAGGAAATGTCTCAGTTACGACATCTTCGCTTATGTGGCAATAATTGGTATTACAATATTCGCAAACCAGAAGAGGGAGCACGTTTCTGTAAAACGTATCTTCAAATACCAATTAATAAAGAGGATTTGCAGTTCAATGACTTCATTAGTGATCCGAATTTCCCAAGGTCCGGTTTCGAGATAACGTGGCATCCCGACCAGAAGAGATATCTAAGGTGTGGAGATTGTTGGAAGACTAAAGGGAGTTGTGGTTATGCCATTTCGGAATCGACACCATTTCTTTGTTACTGTCCTGATGGCACCTCTCATCCAGACAAATGCCCCACCCTGCACGGTACGTTTCCTTTCTCCTGCGTTCTCCAAATTTGATTACAAAGCTCAATGTTTGAATTTTATCAACATACAAACATATAAATGCTCCCTTTATTGAATCTGGATATATGTATATGTGTTTCCTGTTCTATCAAGTGTGTATTCTCTTACCAAATACTGTGGATCTTTGACGTTCATGATAAGAGCCCTAATGATGGAGATACATGTTATCCAAATTACTAGAGTAGCTCCATTACCAGCTATTCAGTTGCTCCATTACCAGCTATGTCCTATAGAGATGCATGTGTGATTCTCGATGTCTACGGTGAATTATTGCTGTTACTCATTCCAATAACTGTAATGCTGCGTTGCAGGTCGAAAAAACAAGTCCGCCATTGTAATTGGTAAATATGATTTTCTCTCATCTATTTAGAACATAATATCTGCGTTAACCTCAGGATGATTACATGGATATCAATCTCTTCCTTCTATCGCAGGTATCGCGGGTTTCTCCGTTGGAGGAGTTGCGCTAACAGCAATAGCACTAGTGCTGTTCTTCACGTATTGTGCGAAGAGAAGAAAGCCTTCTACTAGCCAGGGTACTGCGAGCGATTCCAGCAAATATAGGAGAAAGGACATGGAAGCATGTGCGCCTAGGCTCAGAATAGGCAATTTGTCAATATTCTCATACGAAGAACTTCGAGAGGCTACAAATTGCTTTCATGGGGAGAACGAACTTGGGGATGGAGGGTTCGGGTCGGTCTATCTCGGAAAACTTCGGGAGGGACGAAATGTTGCGGTAAAGAGACTTTATCAGGACAACTCAGCTATGACAGTTGGACAGTTTATTAACGAGGTGGCGATATTTTCGTCCTTGAACCATCCACATATCGTTCGTCTCTATGGCTGCACTTCTGCAGACAGTCCACAACTGCTGCTCGTATACGAATTTGTTCCAAATGGGACTTTGGAAAATCATCTTCATGGCGATAGCAAAGGGCCAAGGGGGCTACCATGGAATACTCGCTTGAACATTGCTATTCAAACTGCCCAGGCTTTGACTTTCCTTCACAGTTTTAATCCCCCTATATTCCACAGAGATGTTAAATCCTCTAATATTCTCTTGGACGAGAATTTCAATGTCAAACTGGCAGATTTTGGGCTTTGTAGGCATATGCCTCTAAATGCCTCACATATCACTACTAGACCACAAGGCACACCGGGATATGTTGACCCAGAGTACAATCAGTACTATCAGCTGACGGAGAAATCCGATGTCTACAGCTTCGGGGTCGTTTTGGTGGAGATTATCTCTGCCAAATTAGCTGTGGACACAAATCGGAACAGAAGGGAAATCAACCTTGCTAACATGGCAATATCGAAGATTCAAGGAGGGACTTTGCATGAACTAGTGGATCCGCAGCTGGAGATGGAAATGAATGATGAGGTGAAAGTGACAGTAAGTGCAGTTGCAGAATTGGCCTTCAGATGCCTGGCGTCAGAGAGCGATGACAGGCCACACATGAATGAAGTTGTTGCTCAGCTGGAGGAAATCAGAGCATTGTGGGGTGTCTGTCCATCTCCAGATGAGGAATCGGTATCGTTTCCCAACCATAAACACTGGCGATCGTTTCCCAATTCTTCGCAAGATAAATGGCTTATCATGAGCTCGGCTCCCAACACCAGTGCATAAATCTCTCCGTTATATATGGCTTGTTATTAATATTAATATAGAGTTGACTATATAAGTTGCTCAATATCTTGTACATACACCTTGTTAAACAAGATGATATATTGTGATCTTATTTTAGTGTGGGTGGTCTTATTACATGTTTAAAAGTAAGATCGGTTAGGATCTGGCAATGGGGAAAGAATTAGAGTATTTTAAGGTTCAGACTAAAAGAATTAGAGTAATTTTATGTTCAAACTAAAACATCATCTCTCACGAAAATAAATTGAGATATTTATGATCATCGGAGTCCATAAACGTTTTCAAGCCACCATTTGAATACAAATAGTTATACGGTCCAGAAATTTTATTTGAAGATAGGATGATTTCTAAAAGTTAGATTCTTTTCTTTCGAAGATAGGATGATTTCTAAAAGTTAGATTCTTTTCTTTCTAAGACAATACAATTTGAGTCCAAAATAAGATCTTCAAACTCGAAGATAAAATACAATTTGACTTGAAAACGAGATCTTCAAACTCGAAGATAAAATTATCTTTGAATTTAGGTTTTTTCAAGGTAAATTTCGTAAGGACAGGTAATATGGAGATGGATTTCAACTAAAGTTAATAAAAACAAACTATACTGTAAATATATTTATGTAACATGATATATATTTTTAGGGCATTTCAGAAATAATTATGGAACATAGATTTCTTAAATTCTCTTAGGTGTATTCATGTTCTTTTTATGTAGGTATTTTTAAGATTAGATTTTAAAAAAAATTATTCTATTAATTAGTGGGTCATTAGCAACATCATTTAAAGAGTGGCAACGGGGAAGAGGAAGACGCATTTAATAATCAATTCAAGGGTATAATTGTAATAATTATAATCTCAATTTTTCTTAAAATTGTAGATGGTCTTAATTTCCTTTTAACTACCCTTGATGTCTATGTATGGAATGTTGCCATGTAGCATGTCTTTTTAGCTTTAAATGAAGTCATGTGTACTACACCAATCTTATCAATGCCCAAAGTCACTAATACCTTTGTCTTGTAATGTGACACCTTAGGAAAAGATGATAGAGCAATGTTTTGCTCTATCATAGTTTGAATGTTTTAGTGTTTTGGAGTGAAATTCTACATGTGCTATGTAGCTTGTGTGAAGATATTGCCTTTTCCAGCGTGAGAATTATGGATTCTAAAAATCCTACACGTCAGATCCTAATACCCTTCAATTATGTTGATTGGAGGGAAGATATGCAGCTGGCCTTGCGCAATTATGGCTACTTCGGGATAATACTTGGTAGGGAGGCCGAGCCCCATAATCTAGTTGAGAGAAACAAGTTTTTGAACCGCTTAGATGAAGCTTTTAGTTATCTATGTACTCACATATCCAGAGATATCCTCTTTGACCTTGAAGGTTTGACGACTGCTAGAGAATCCTGAGAGAAGCTTGAAGACTTGTTTGGAAAGCAACATGAGCTCTGGGGACACATTTTGGAGAATGAGTTGGTAGCCTTACATCCCAACAATTTTGAGACGGTGTAACAATTCATTACTAAATTCAAGTTTCTTGCACTTCAATGCAGACAGTACAGAATAGAAAGAAAGCATGAGCAACATGTGCTCTCCATACTCAGCAAACTAAGCCTTGAGTATTCTGTATTTGTCTCAATCTTCTATTATGGGAGAGCTGCCATTCCTAATTGGAATATTCCCTCACTTGATTCCTTTGCCGAGTCCTTAATACAGGAGCAAGAGAAGTTGATCCAGATAGGAGTCATCAAGACTTCCAAAGATCAAGCTCTCCTAGTGACAGACTCTACCAAAGCACAAGATAAAGGGAGATCTAAAGGAAAGGAGCATAAAACAACTAATTTGAAGCATAAAGACAATCAGAAGACTTTTGAAGGAGCTTCGGGCTCTAAGAAAAAGAAGAAGTTTGAAAAGAAAAAGTGTCCCAATTGTATGAGGGGTTTTCATAAAAAAGACTCGTGCATGAAGAAGACCCTTGACCAGTTGAAAGCTCTATGTGTACAGAACAATATTTCCATTCCACAAGGTGCATAGATGTCTGATGATGAAGAGAAAACTGAAGAACATGAGAGATTCCTCCATGCAAGCCTCACTCCGTTGAAGGATTATTTGATAAATTTTGGAGCATCCAACCACATGGTTTCCTCCAGGGAATCCTTCATCACTTTCCCTCTATCAGGAGGACCTAGTAGTCATATGGGAGATGAATCTAAAATCCCAGTTTTTGAGATAGGTTTGACAAATAAATCCAAATGATGAGTTCATTCCCTCTCCTACAACAAAGAAAATTATTGAAGATGAAGAAGAAGTAGAATTTTCCTCACAGTCAATTCGAATTGAAGAAAGTCTCCTTGGAGTGACTCCTTCTCCTGATTCTCTGGAAGTGTTTGAGATATATGATATCTCATCTCCTCACATGGGTCATCCCAAAGAATACATTCAAATCTTTGTTTTCGAAGAAAATCTCTCCTTCCATTCTTTGTAAAAAATCTCCAGTGATTCTTCTATTTTAAATTATGTGCATAGTTTACCGGTGATTGTTTTGGAAAAGGAAGAGGAATTTGATTTCTCTATCTCTAATGATGTTGTTGGTGTGTAGATAAGTAATACCATGGATATTTTGGAAATAATATCAAATTGTAGGAGTGATCCATTCACTCTCATTGATCTAGAGCTTCCATTAAATTCCTACATGATTACATGCACCAATTTTTAGAATTTTGAAGAAGGAGAAAATTGTGCATCTACCATCTCGGTGGAGCACAATCTTGGATCTGATATGAACCTATTTGTATCTGATATGATATTATTTGGATCAGATCTGATATTATTTGGTTTATTTTTTAAGTTTCAAGAGCTTTTAGTAATGCTTGTAGCTTCTCTCATCAATTTTGGTGTGAAAAATCAAGTACCACAAGTCTCCTTCAAAGTTGTTGCTGGGGATTTGATATCATTCCTCACTCTTGGATCTGATATGAACATATTTGGATCTGATTTATTTGGATATGATATGATATTATTTGTTTTCAGTTTTTAAATTTCAATAGCCTTCTGTAATGCTTGTAGATTCTCTCATCAATTTTGGCGTGACAAATCAAGTACTGAAAGTCTCCTTCAAACTTGATGTTGGGTATTTGATGTTAGTTTCCTCTTATGAGTTTGCGGTATAATTATGTTTTTGAATCATTGATTATTTTAGAAGCTATATCAGATTATGGAGCTCAAGCATTCGCTCCACATTGCCAGGGATTCTCTACCTATCTATTTGATCACACGCTCATCTCCTCACAGAACTAGTAAACATGGAGACATTTTGCATTCACCTCGACATTTGTGTTAGTATTAATCCTCCCTTGTCCAATTTGTTCATATGTCTAAATCGGGAGTCCATCCAGTCTATTTATAGTCATTAACACCATTGGGTCCACTTGGCCTAATTTGGGCACATGTTTCAGTTACTAAAGTGTGGGGAACACTAATTGAGGCTCACTGCAACTGATTGCACTTGATTACATTAGTCATAGGAGCCTCCTAGACAAATCCCTACAATTTAGGAGCCACTGGGAGTGTCGAAACCAACCAAGGGCAATTCAGTTCAGTTGATGACTGATTAAGCTAAGTTAGGAGTCAGTTACATTCAGTTTTAGTCATCTATATTCAGTTAGTGCTAGGTTTACTTGACTGCACTTAGGAGGGGCGCATTTCTCACCTACCACAATCAGTTAGCCTTAGTCAACACTGAATATAACACTTGAGTTGTGTTTTAGAACTCTAATGAACTCTCGTTATGGTTTAGACAAGGTCAGTTAACTATTGAGTCCTCCGATAGTGATTTAGAGAAGGTCTTAGTTACCTACAGTCAAGTAGAGTCTAATCAATTCGAATTTCCTCATGTGGATTCGAATTGCTTGTGGATATTAAATCCATTGTACTTCATCATAATTATTATCTAATTACTCTTTTATTAATGAAAAGCATTCACAGCTGCAAGCCATTTTTGCACTGTTTTATTCTTCAATAACTGAGTAAATTGTGTGATCTATCCTGTGAGTTGTGTGTTTGCCCATAGATCTATGTGCTTAATTTAATATGGTATCAGAGATGCGACGGACAAGTCACTTCTCCTCCTCAAATCTCCTACTGGATCATTTTTTAGCAAAATTGATCCTTCCAGCTCTACACCAGAAGTAGAAGGTTTACCACTTAATACCCCAAGCAAAGGAATTGTTGATCAATATTGATCAACTATGCTAGGTGTGATGAAAACCTGAAATGTGCAGGTTGTCGACCATACGGTGCCCCTTTTTTTGTTTTTTGCATGTACAACTTCGAATGGATTCATCAGTTCCTCTTCTCTTTCTGTCCACAGACTATTCAGAATAGAAGAAGAAAATGATTTCATCTTTGATGAGACGAGGTCTCTGTCGGGTGTCTATTGGACTCGGTAAAGAGTGTTTTAGTGAGATTGACTGGCTGAATAAAAGTGATGGAGCTTTTGGAACAATAGCAACGGGTATTTCTCCTAGCTTGCGCTACCTCATTAGATCTATTGAAGACTCGAAGGAACTTTGGACAAGATTGGATAGAACCTTTGGAGTGATTGATGAGGATCATAATAGCATTTTGGAGAGAATATCCAGCACCATAAGCACTCTTGATCCAAAATTCTCAGCCTCCACTCTCTTTGATGAAGTTGTTCAAGATGAAGAAGAAGCAAAAGCTTCTACATAGTCAATTTGAAATGAAGATAGTCTCCATGCAGTGATTCCTTCTCCTGATGCTCCGGAAGTTCATGAGATCTCTGATATCTCATCTCCTCATATTGCTGAAACAGAAGAAGACATTCGAACCTCTAATATTGAAGAAAAACACTATTGCACTTCCATGCAAACATTCACCGGTGATTTTCCTTTGAATTATGTGCAAAATTTACCAGTAATTGCTTCCCAAAGTGAAGAGAATTTTGATTTTTCTCCCTCTAATGTTGCTGCTGGTGTGCAAATATGTGATACCTTGGATATTTTGGAAGAAATATCAGATTACCAGAGTGATCCATTCGCTCCCCATGATCTACATTTTCCAACAAATTCCTATAGGAATGCATGCACCAAAATTCAAAATTTTGAAGAAGAAGAAAGCTGTGCATCCACCGTCTCTGTTAACCATTTATTTGAATCTAATATTAACCTTATTGGATCTGTTATTGTCTTATTTAGATATGACCTGATATTTCTTGGTTTAATATATCAAATTGATAATCTTTTAGTACTGCTTGTAGCTATTCTCATCAACAGTCTAAAGAAACAAGTACCACAAGTCTCCTACAAAACTGCTGCAAGGGATTTAATTCCATTTCACAGTTTTGGATCTGTTTTGAACCTATTTAGATTTGATTTACTTTCTGATCTGATATTATTTGGTTCATATTTTAAAATCCAAGAGCTTTCATTCTTGCTTGTAGCTGCTCTCACCAATTCTAGTGTGAAAAATCAAGTACCGCACTTTCTCTTCAAAACTGTTGATGGGGATTTGGTGTTAGTTTCCTCATATGAGGTTGCTGATATTTTATTATGTGATTCATTATCTATTTCAGAATCTATATCAGACTATGGGGCTCAAGCATTCGCTCTCAACAGTCCCAGTGCTTCTCTACCATTGATCACATGCTCATCTCCTCACAGAACTAGTAAAGAGGAAGATTTTCTTCATCTGCCTGGACACTTGCTCCTAACACTTGGGGCTGTTCTTACCACTCATGGTTTTCTGTTCATGGCTGCAACATATCAGTTTCTTGAGTTTTCCTCACATGTTATGAATCCTCAAAAACCTTTTCTCACTTATCAGTTGACTTCAGTTGCTCTACACGAGTCCAATCTTCATCCGGTAGCTCTCTATATTTCTGATTTAGTTGAGCATTTCATTCTTCTTCCAAAGAGGAAGATTCCTCTAGACATAATGATGGAGAGTTTCACATGCCAAGCCATAGGATATATGTGCACAGAAGAACCAGATTGATCCTGATTCTACTTGCTTAATTAAAGGGGTTTTTTTCCCATGTGGTTTTTCCCCAGCACCTTGTTTTTGAGCAGTTACTTTACTTTACTTGATGTAATGGGTGACCTATGGTCTTAGTTACCAAGGCCCACAGATTGTCCAAGTTAGCATTTAGGGGGGGTGTTAGGATTATTAATCCTCCCTTGTCCAATTTGGTCATATGTCTAAATCAGGAGTCATGTCTAAATCGGGGTCCATCCAGTCTATTTATAGTCATTAACACCATTGGGTTTACTTGGCCTGATTGGGGCACATGTTTTAGTTACTAAAGTGTGGGGAACACTAATTGGGGCTCAGTACCACTGATTGCACTTGATTGAATCAGTTTAGGAACCTCCTACACCAATCCCTACAATTTAGGAGTCACTGGAAGTGCCGAAACCAACCAAGGTCAGTTCAGTTTAGTTGATGACTGGTTAAGCTAAGTTAGGAGTCAGTTACATTCAGTTCTAGTCCTATACATTTAGTTAATGCTATGTTTACTTGACTACACTCAAGAGGGCCGTATTTCTCACCTACCACAGTCAGTTAGCCTTAGTCAACACTGAATGTAACACTTGAGTTGTGTTTTCGAACTCTGATGAACTTCGGTTATGGTTTAGACAAGGTTAGTTAACTATTGAGTCCTACGATAGTGATTTAGACAAGGTCTTAGTTACCTACAGTCAAGTAGAGTCTAATCAATTTGAATTTCCTCATGTGGATTCGAATTGCTTGTGGCTATTAAAGCCATTGTACTTCATTGTAATTATTATCTAATTACTCTTTGATTAATGAAAAGCATTCACAGCTGCAAGCCATTTTTGAACTGTTTCATTCTTCAATAACTGAGTAAATTGTATGATCTATCCTATGAGTTGTGTGTTTGTCCATAGATCTATGTGCTCAATTTAATAACTTGCTCCTAACACTTGCGGCTACTTTTACCTCACATGGTTCGATGTTCAAGGCTGCAAAATATCAGTTGCTTGGGTGTTCCTCACATGGTTCGAATTCTCAAGCACTTTTTCTCTCTCATCAGTTGATTTCAGTTGCTCTACATGGGTCCAATTTTCATCTAGTAGTTGTCTATATTTCTGATTTAGTTGAGAATATTATTCTTCTTCCAAAGAGGAAGATTGCTCTGGACATAATCATTCAGTTTGGATTCAGAGGTTCACATGCACAATTTCATGATGTTCTTGCACAGAAGAACCAGAATACTACTTTGTTGTTGCATAGTGTTGCAAATTGCAACAAACGAATTTGCAAGTTTTTAACTTGTATTTCCTAATTACTGCTTATCTTGAGAGGGGGGTTTCCCATGAGGTTTTCCCCTATTTCCTCGGTTTATTAAGAAACATTTTTTATCTTTTATATTGTATATGGGTGACTTATGGCCTGGTTTCTAAGGCCCACAGTTGTCCAAGTTAGGATTTAGGGGGGCTGTTAGGATTTATAATCCTCCCTTGACCAAATTGTCTATTAGATTATTATTTGCCTAACTTAGGAGTATTTTATTATTATTTGGTCCACTAGTACCACTGGGTCCACTCGGCCTAATGGGGCCACATGTAGGAGTTGCTAGAGTGTGGTGAACATCGATAGAGGATAACTGCCACTGACTACACTTGCATTCATCATTTTAGGTGCCTCCTACACCAATCCCTACATTTTAGGAGCCACTTGGAGTCTCGAAACCAACCTCCTTTAGGAAGTTGGCGTTGGAACTAGTTAAGCTTAGTTATTTTCCAGTTACTTTCAGTTAGATCACAATCATCTCAATTAGCCACAGTTAGACATGACTGCATGTGGATAAGGCGTTTTTCCTCACCTACCACTTCAATTAGACTAAGTTAACTGATTATAATTGACTGTGTGACTTGATTAGACATCTAGAGTTAACCACTTGGACTCCGATAGTGATTGAGACATCCTTAGTTAGCTAGTCAGTTAGATACAGTCACATGCAGTTGGGAGATTCAAATTCATCCCTAATGATTTGGATTATTTTCTTATGTAACACTGGATATTGTAATGAACATGTACTGTAATTATTTGAGCTATACTCATCTGTTTCCTGTGAGATTTGATTTGTTCAGTGTGTATTGTCATTCCTATTTTAGTGCATCAATAATTTTGAACTCATTGCTTGATGATATAAATGGAATATGGATTCTAACATCCATCTGCACCATTAACAAGACCATCTTGGGAATCATAGTTACCAACATAGATTTCAACTAGCATACATAAATTTATAATTATTTGTGAAGGAAATGCAGCTGTATGCAGATGGGAGGGAACATTAGCATGGTTGTCTTCTTCCTCATCAATTGCATTCATGAAAATTTCATCACCAAGAACAATAGAGAACATGTTCTTGTTATGCATTGCAACATCTTTATTTTTGTAAAAAAGATAAGGAAAGGTTAGGTCATTGAGTGTGGGTCAAAAACTATTTTTATTGAGATATGCCAAATCATCTTCTGTTTGATTATTTGTCCGTATCCTATTCAAAGTGGAGAGTAAAGTTTTCATCAGTTTGACGCATTGTAGTGTGTAGTTCATATAATTTTACATTTTCTTTCCAAAATTCATATGTTATTACTTGTTTTTTCATTGTAGGTTGTTCAAAAATCAGAGAATCTTGTATAGGTTGTGCTTGATAGAGATGACCACAAAATATCATGTCAATGTCTCCAAAATATTTTGTTTGAGAACTATCAAAGAGGCTTCGTCAATGAGAACTACCCTTAATTATTGATAGAGTTTCTCTAAGATATCTAACATTTCATTGCTAAGTGGAAGGAAACTATATTTGTTGAAAGGAATTAGAAGTGCAGAGTGGATTGTTGTTCTACCTGCATTGTATGTGGATTTACCTGTAAATGCCAATATTAACCCTTTTGGTTTCAAGGGTTCAACAATAAAGTATGCATCATAAATTTGTATAAGCACTTGAAATATTGCTTTTGTTGTAAATGTTTTTCCAGTGCCTTCTCCACAAGTCATGAACAAATACAATGGCTTGTTTATGTCCATTCGTTTTTTCATGGAAATGTCTTTTACAATTGCTTGTTGTTCTCTATTGAGCATTCTTCTAATTTTGTAGTATTCCATGTTTTCAAGCAAGAATGGATGTTTAATCACTTGAAATCGAAGATTAATTTTTTTTTGTTGTGCATAATGTTGCGAGCATTGTAAATCAGTTTTTAAATCATATTCCTCACGACAATGTGTAGTTTTTCAGTGTTCTTTTGTCACTATACTAGAAATTTCCACAGTACTATCTTCAAGTTCTTGATCGATATTCTCTAAATCACCCCACATTGGGTTGATATTGTACATAAATCTAGCTTCATTCTTTCTAATTGTATCCTCATGGTGAACATATGCATCTTTCCATGTTGGCGAATTATGTTTTACTGCATTTTCATTGTTTTCAAAAGGAACATATAGAAACAGTTTCTCTCTGCAATAGTTTGCATAGTCAATGTATTTGTTATATCTAACAAATCGTATTGCATTTTTTTTTCCTTTTCGATATGTGAGTACCATTTTTATTTTACTTGACACGAATTTGGAAAGGTATATATGATTAATAGCATGTGGACGATCAATGTAATAGCCAATGATAGAATGGCACATTACATTTTCATAATTGTCAGCTTCGTGTTTTAATAAAAACGATGGATTAAGGACAAATGTGTGTTCATTTATTGGCGATGTGTTTATAAAAATACATTGTCATGAACTATGGTTTAATGGTAGAGAAAGTGCTATATGTACTGCTTGTTGAGATGACATTTGTTGGAGATTAACTAATGTATTTCCTAGTATACGTATTATTTGAATATCATCATTTTTTCTTCTTTCATGTTCTTTGTGAATCCTTTTAAATGCATGTGTCATTGATTTGTCAACTTTGGTCATGTATGAACTACAATATGATGTGTGATGTTGCAGCATATGCATTGAGCACATATTGAGCATCTATATTTGCATACCATAAATGTACCATGTTCATTGAAAAGCTATTATTCCATACATGTGAAGGTTTTTGTTTCAAGAAGATCATTGGTTGTTTTAGCATAGATTGTATTGCTTTTATGTAATCACTTTCTGTCAAGTCCAATTCATCTAAAATAACTTAAAAAGTAGTTGACTTGTCATATCGTTTTTATTCTAGCAACGTATACAATAACCTTGCTTTCTCAATTAATTTGTCATCTATTGTATTAATTGGTTCAATAACTCTTGTCCTTTTCATTGCAGGCATTGGAAAATTATATCTAGAATGCAAATTCTTTCTCTTTTTACAACTTTTGGTATGGTGATGCTCATGGACTTTATCAAGATTTGGATCAAGAAAGTCTGTGTCACAAGTTATATATTTGTCTACAAAGTTTTCAATTTCCAAGTTATTATTTTTTCCATATATTGGAGCATTTTGTATCCATAGAAATCCATGGTTATGCTCACTTCCTCTATTTTGAAATTCTGTTACAAAATAATAATCTAATATTTTCCCAAAAAATGTTTCTCCTTGACATATCAATTGTTTTATAGCATTTATCCCATGGCTATAGTCACGAGTACAAGTCAATGTGTCTTTTCTTACAATATAATCAATATCACATTCTTCTATTGTTTCAATGTGTTTTCTATTTTTCCTATTATTATCCAATTTAGTTAATATAGTTACTAGTGGACTCCATCAATGCTATGCACTTGTAAATGTAATAAAAAAAGTTGGAGGCCCTAATTGACGTATCATTGCAAATATATTTTTCTTGATTTGATGTAGGTAATCAGGAGAAATATGCATGTGCTTGAAATCTATGTATCTGATGTCACTCTTGAGAATTTGATCCAAGTTTGGCTTGTACTTAACATCTTTGGCTAATAATTTCCTACCTCTTAATTTCCCTTTTCTGATTTGTATCCATATGCTTGAAAGAATTTGTTCAATTATTATTCGCATGGTTTTGAAAAACAAATTTGTTATGTGGTATGAAAAATCACCACTAAAGTTCAACAATTTCCATTGTACTATTTTCTGGTAGCCAAATATTTTTGTAATGTCATCATCATGTGGATTTCCAAAGAAAAATGTTTGGAAAGTCATTTCATTTGCATATTTGTCTGTGAAAATTTCATGAGGTCATTGTCCTTTAGCTGGTGCAAGTTCAATAAGGTTTTCTTGCAAATCATGGATGTGTCGTGACTCTACAAATCCATGTACCAAGGTTTCCATGGGAATTTTTCTCTCTAATTCACTATAATTTGTTTCACTTTGACTATTATTGTTGTTAGTTTCTATGTTATTATTGTTGTTTGTTTGAAAGATATGATCCCATTCCTTATTTATATGAATGCTTTCAGGTTTATATAGCTTCCTAGAGCATAATTGTTTCAATGCTTTCATGACAATGTGTACACGTATTTTTTCTTGTTTGATATGCATTCTTATATCCCAATCGCCTTTTCAATGCAATTGCAATTGTTATTGTGTCGTCAATGGACTGCAGCAATGCTTTCTGAACAATGTCCATGTGAACAAGAACATTGATTATTGACCCTATCAAGCCCATCTGGGATATTTTATGGCCCCATTGTCTTATTTGTGCAAAGGAAATTCGTAGTGACACAAGTATTTTTTCAAGTTATGAAAGCGTTCCCACAAGTGACAATGGTTTGTTACGTCTTAAATGTTTAGGTGTTGTGAATTGTGGCAATTTCCCATTTTTAAGTGTCGTTTTACAAGAAACACATATTATTTTCACAAAAAATGTTTTGTCCTTTCTTGACAATTGTAAATAGACTTGTTCCAAGTCTTGGCTAATATTTCTCATGTTCTTTTCAAATTGCAATTGTGCACATATTGTGCGTTTCTTGCTTGGTGTGTCTTGAATTTGTTTCATATAAATTTGTTTTGGATATATTTTTGTGTGATAGACACATTTACCCAGTAGCATGTTTTTATTAATATTGCTTTTAACACGTAGCATTTGATCAATCGATGACATGTGATAGTAATATCTTTTTCTTTTTCATTGGTTCTTGTAGTCAATGCTCATTGAGGAATCTTGTATTCTACTTTTTTTCTTTTGTTGTTTGATTTATCTAACATGCTTCTATGGCTAGATATATCTTCATTAATTATTTTGTATGATTCTTGAGGCATTTCCTTGTCTCTAATAAGAGATTTCAAATTACGTAGTGGTATACTTTTTTTACTTTCATTTGCTAATGATATTTTTTTCATTTTTGTTGGTAGACATTTGTACATTTTTCAGTGGTTTATATATTATTTTATTTGTTCCAATCTCAAGTATATCAAATACCTTTGCTCCTTTTGTAGAAGAAGGCATTGAAGTTGTTATGTTTCCTGTATCAAAAGACCATATGTGGATTTAAATGTTCAATGTTCTTGCTAGCCATTGATAAACAAACAATCCACCCTCAATATTCCTTCTTTATATTGTAATGCTAATTGTATAATGTAACCTTGCCAATTTTCTATCTTTGGCATTTTTTTTATTACATCATTTACAATATATTCATGAATGCATCTAATTGCAAAAGAGTCATTTTGCATGATCGTGTTGCAAAAGGCTTATGCCACTATACGTCGTAAACAAAAAAAATCATATTCATTATTATGCAATAGACAAAGTGTCTGAAAACAACTCTCACCATCTACATCTTTAGACATATGAACTTCATTAACTTTGTTTTCTTCAAGGTTAGAAGATCCATAGATGTAATGTCCCCAGTTTTTACCCCAGTTGCATTAAAAGATACATGATGTATATGTTGTAATTAAACATGGTGTGGAGCTAAAGGAAAAAGCCCCACCATCGATTTGGTTGTGTATGTTTCGGCAATAGGGATCGTTGCCGATGGTATATCGTGTTATCCGGTACATTATAGTTTTGGGAATCATGTAAATATTCACATTAATTAAAATAAACCTACATCCAGCTATGACGGTGCAGCGTTAAATGAAAAGGGCATGATTCCTAAGGTTAAGGGGGGGGTTTTCTAACCCGTGGGGGCCATTGGGAGTTTGCCATGTGTCGGCCACCCATTTAAACTTCTGCTATCTAGGAGCTGTTATTGCTGAGTAGTGGTGGGTGTGGCAGGACTGTCATTCCTTTCCCACGTGCCCACTCCACCAGTGGAATATTCCTCTTCACTCACGCTCAGGGTAGGGGAACAGACCACAATTCCATTCCTCCCATGAATCCATTCTGGGGTTGAGTACTATTCACCCTCACACGAATGTTTTCCTCTCTGGACTTCCTGACACACTGCTTGGGGTAATTTCCCCATCGTTTTGTTTAATCCTCATGCACAGGCCAAAAATCGGATGGTTTTTTACCTCACGCAAGGGTTGGGGGATTGTGATCCCATGCAGCAAGCTGGAAGAGTGGCTTGAGGGGCACGAATATTCTGTGTGTATGGTTTCCCTGTCAATGCTGGGAATCCATTTTCTTCCCCATCTGCGGACTGTGTAAGGTTCCCGTTGTTTCATTATGGGATTGGGTTGTTGATCTTCACTGGTCTTGGTTGCTGCATGTGCAAGCATATTTCAGGTGCTGCTGAGTTGTTTTGGCCATGCTAGGGCCAAAGAAAAACTATGAGTCATCTTGTTGACTTGAGCTGTGTTCAGCTTTTCATTTGGGGTTGTCACCATGTTGTCTTCATCTTCTTCATAGAGCTGTGAACTATTTGTTTTACTACGGTATGCAGTGGTTGGTCTTCAGACTGTTTAGAGTAGGATTAGAGGCTGGGTATGCTTGAGAAAACTGGTGTTTGGAGCCACCCAGACAGGTTTAGAATGCTGGATTTCTTCTGCACAACCCTTGAAGAGTATTGGAAAGGGAAGTCAGGGCCTGAGGGACTGTGAAGCAGAGAAAGGACTGATTCCTAGTGTTGGGTGTGTGGATGTCTTAGAAGTCAGGTTAGCTCTGGTATATGCATCCTTAGCTCTCCATTGACACCACCAGCTTAGCATTTAGCCTTTCCTAGCTCCTTGACGGCCTAATAAACCCTATTGTGTGGGCTTAGATGATTTGTGTACCTTGGCTATGTGTAAGCCTGCTTTGACCCTTATTCCTTGAGGAATCATGCCTAGCTTGGGGGTGGCAGTGTTGCTGAGAGATTGATGAGCATGCTGGCCTATGGTTGGGTGGAATGTTGTAGTGACGTAGCTAGTTGCAGGATGAATTATTTTTAAGATAAGTATTATTAACTATTTCGTCTCTGCATTTATATCTACTAATTAATGAATATGATGAACATGTGGTATGCTTGAATGAATGTATGTTTGCTTCCGCTATGTATATGAAAGATTATGCATTTTAGTATGTTTTATGTTTTAAGTTTTTTATTTCAGAATTATATGCCTGTTCATGGGGCTATTTTCCTGTACCTTTGGTGATAGTAGCGTCCTCTTCACCGGTTTGAGGGTCGGGGACATTATAGTAAGGTATCAAAGCCAAAGTTGCAGCATGGGCCTAAATGGGCTGTGAAGATGCAGTGACATATATTATGTTGCAGCATTTGGGCCCTAGAGGGCCATGAGAAACAGTTAGTAGAGGCAAGTTTCCTACTGCCCATAAGTAAACCAGGAGAAAATGGGTGACGACAGGAAAATCCAAAATTTTTCTAAGTTCCAAAATTGTCAGCTCATTGGAAAACTTAGTGGGAAGTTCTTCTGATGCAGCGGACCACTTAGTTGGAAGGTCACCCAATGGACGTTAATTAGAAGAAATTCATGGAAAGGTTTTGCGTTTGTTGGCCATCAGCCCATCGAAGGACTAAGTGCGAAGGTCCTCTGACACAGTGGAAGAGTTAGTTTGATGACCACCCAACGGAGGACAGCTGACAAAAAATTTCACAATTACGCTAAGGTTCGTCGGCCGTCGGTGGAGGACAGAGGATGTGGGAGCCACAGTTTCAGCGGAGATCAGCCAAAGACTGTCGAAACACTGACTCCACTTAGTGGAAAGAACCTCCGATGTTGACTATTGGTGATCGACAAAGAATAGGAGATGGTTGAGCCGATGAAGCGGTAGAAAAGGAGATTAAAGAAAAATTCTTGGGAAATTTTTCTAGGTCGTAAAATCATCGGCGATCGGCGAGGATGAGTTGATCACATCGCCGATGCCTAGATGATTCAGTTGTCGATGAACTACATCAAATAAAATTAGTTGATTGGGCATCCGGTGTTTTGATTGGCTAGTGGACTATCCTTCTAATGGATAGAGTCCCCGACCGCTGATGCCATAGAGGAAAGTTGTTCTGACAGCCAACAGAGCGGAAAAATTTCCAAAATTTTTCTAAGGCATGAGATCATCGACGATCGGAAAAGTTTAGTTGTTGGGATCGCCGATGACTAGAGGACTAGATCACCTACAAATAGAAGATGAAGCTGCCGAGGCTAGTGAAGTGGATCAGCGATCATTAGTTGAAGGAAGAGCCGATGCAAGGAATAAATTTCAAAATTTTTCTAAGTGTTGAACCCATCGACGATCAGAGGAATTTAGTTGTACTGGTTACCGATGAACGTCGAAAAGATTAGTAGTTCATGCACCCGCCATTGCAGAAGTCTAGAGGACTAACCTTCTGATGGATAAAGGTCTCGACTGCTGATGCATAGAGTTTAGTCCTTCCAACGACCAATGGGGTGATTAAGGTCCGCGAAACCTACAGTAGGATCAAGTTGCAGCTGCCTAGAAGACTAACCGTTTGACGTCATAGCAGTTAGTGATTTTGACCACCAATAGCCTTGTGGCCGCAGAATACACAGAAGGTTTGTTGGCCGCCATTGTGGAAGCTGAGACGACTAGCCACCCGATGCACAAATCACCTGACCATCGATGCAACGCATATGTTGGTTTCATCATCAATAAAACTTAGATTGTTAGACTTGATACAGTGAGGGAAAATAGACAAGTAGGTCACCGAGGAGCCACGGAGAAATTAGTGGTTCTGGCCACCGAAACGTCGAAAATAAATAGGTGAACAACTCACCGATGCAGATCGAAAGCTTAGACATTTTGGTCACCGAAACACGAGAAGGTTATTGGGAAGGAGATCTGATGAACAGTCCTTGGCATCACCGATGCCATCCAGAAGCTTAGATGACTATAGACCCAACACGCCAGAAAGATAGATGAATAGGCTGCCGATGAGTACAGAGAAAACTAGAGCTTTTAACCGCCAAAATGTTGGAAAAAGGTCTGATTGGGAAAAAGAAAAATTGGGGTTTCAAGTGGATTTTTCAAGCATCTTTCAACTATTTTTTAGTAGAATTTTCAGAAAATTCTAGCTAGTGTTCCAGTGGGTTTTCAACAGTTTCAAGATTGAAAAGGGAGAAAACTCTAGGTGGCTGAAGTTCGCATTTCAGACCAAAATTCAGTGGTGTGTTTTTCCATCATTTTTGAAATGATGTGTTTTTCACACCCGAGGTCAAAATAAAGCATGTGGATAGGCGTTGGAAAGCTTATCCAACATGGAACAAGGGAGAGTCAGCAGAATTTGAATGCAAAGTACTAGTGATTGCTTGAAAAAGAATGTGATGTTGTCAATATGGACAAATCCGAAAATTGCATGCCTAGAGGTAGCAAGACCATGAAGTCAAACTAGCTGTTGTATGGAAGAGGGGTTCCATGCAAAGATGAGGGACTTCAAAAGGGAAATTTCCTTAAACCCTGTCTTGCTAATTATAATTACATCTTATAAGTTTTGTACATAAAATGTATGAGGATATGCCTTGCATGCATAAGATATTGCATGATTGGTAAGAGTAGTGAGAACTATACATTTATAATGTACCACTAATGGTAAATATTGAATTGGTGTTGGCATTAGTGGAAAAACCAACGACAACCTGTACATGGTTGAGTATGTTGCTGATGCTAATGAATGTGACCAGCAACCCTATGAAGAAAGGAATAAGGCAACAAGTCCAGAATCAAAAGTTGGTGAGAAAATTATGCAATCTTCTGCAAAGGACCAACCAAAATGGTAATGTTAAGGGTGTAAGTAGGATCCATAAAGGTAAGAGTTTTATTATGAAAATTGCATGGAGTGGTAAAAGCAAGAGGTCTCATACCATGTGGGTATTTGAATTTTATACTGCATTCATATAGAAATGTGCCATGCATGTATTATGTTGTTATGAGCTTAGTATCCCAAGGAAAGTAAGCACTGATGACCTTGATTGTAGTAATGCATCCTATATGAAGTAGTCATGGTTAGGCCATGCATGGTATGTTTGAATGCATAGTATTCCTAAATCAATGCAAGGTAGCATTGAGTGGATATGCATTAAAAGATTTTATAAATCTTATAGTTATGCATTGAATGGATGTATATGAAGGGTGTGAGTAACTGATTACGTAAGTATGGGTGTAAATGTTGTGATGCATTGCATTAATGCATTGAGATAGTGCATGTGATATTATGAATAACTAATGGCTGAAATGATGAATTGATGACAATTCTGGAACCACTTCAAGGGCTGTTATGAATGCAGGATAGTAAGTGCATGAAGAGGGTAGTCATGATCAATTGGATGCTGGAAATGATCTATGGAAGAGCAAGGTGGTACAAATGATACGCTTGTGAAGTAAGAAGTATCTAAACCACTCATTTAAATTACATAAATGAGGGGATTGTACCATGTAATTTAAAGTATGATAATGATTGCGTGAAGTAAACGAGTTTTGGTAGTATTGATGTGATTAACAGCTGGAAGTATTTGAATTTTATAAATTCTGAAAATGCTTCTATGATGGTTGCAGCAATGGAAAGGTTATATGCATCCGGACTTACCAAGTGTTTGGCTAATTGAAGTTCAGGTTTCAGGTAGATTGTTTGGAGGATGGCAATGAGAGTAAGACCATGACAAATGCCAGAATCTACCATGTGAAAGAGCTAAACCTTATGAGAAGAGTCTCATGGCTATGAAAATAGTTTGTATGCATAATGGGTTGTCAAATTTGAATTTGTGAAGTTCGGATTTAAGAAGATGCTGACAACTACTAATCACTATTGGATCGCATACGATTGTGTCAGGAGGACGCATTGTAAGTGAGTGTTCATGTTATGCTAGTAAGCATAAACTTATAATGGGCATAGTAGTTTTGCTTACAAGAGACCCACAAATGAGGATCACCTCATTGCCAAGCAAATCAATTTCCATAGTAAACAAAATTGCAAATTCCTATTGAACTTAATTACTAATGTCATTGCTTGGTTATGGAACAATCAATTTGGATTGTATTATCAGATAATGATTGACTATTTGGCTATTTAATGAATGTGCCAGGGGTACACACTGCAGGAAGATCATGTGTGATGGCCTGCAGGAGCCAAGCTCCACGGGAAGGTTTTCCCTTATCTTGGAAATGGGTTTCAGGTGAAACTCCATTGGACATTTTGGAAATGTCTCATCTGCACTACATGTTTGGTAAGAAACATGAGTGAGATGGTATAGATTATGTCAGTAAGACATGTGTGGATACAAAATGAAAAGAGGAGTTGGGATGGCAAACCAAGGGACTGTCAACTCAGAGAAGGGAGCCCCTATTCCTCCTTAATGAAGGAATACTGCATCGAAAAATGGATAAGTGTTCTGTGACCCTAGCTAAGAATATGCATGTCAAATCATTAAGATTCCATATGTAGAACATGTTTTGATTTTATTTCCACTATGGCAGATTGCTTGAGTATGAATAGGGCCTACATGGCACACACCGGAAAAGGGTGCACACTTTTTCGATGTCAGATCATGGAAGGGTTTTCAATATTGATTACACCCTAGGGAGTGGACACACTCCTGATGTCTCAATACTTGATAGTGAATGATGTGAAATATGATTTTAGTTTTAGAGCAATAATGATGATGAGTTGCTTATATTGCTTGTGTTGTCAGGCTAAACAGATGTAGTCTGGTGTTGTACACTAAATGGATAATGGCTTGGGCTCATCCTACCTTCTACTAAAGAGCACAGAGAAGGGAGTGGTTTCTTGTGTTGTATGGGATAGTGGAATTAGAGCTCACTGCTGGAAATGAAACCCGGAAATGGTTGTTTATTGTTGATATAAGTGCATTGTTGATATAAGTGCATTGTTGATATATGTGTATTATTGATATAAGTGCAGGTGATTTGTTGATGGTATGATAAACCCAACTAAAGGTTGGCTTGACTGTGTAATTAATTGATGTTGTGGAAATTGGGGAAATGTTACAGTGTTGGCTTGACTATCTGCAGTCTGATAAACCCAACTAATAGCTAGCTTGGCTGAGTAGCCTGATAAACCCAGTAGTGTATTGGCTTAATTTCCTATGGCCTAATTGTTCAGGTACACAGGGTACTCCCAAAAGACCGAACACCTTTAGCAGCCGCTTCACACAAACAAATCACATATCAACACACCAATGTTTGTCACGTGGTTAAAACCCTCGAGAGGGAAATAGTCCACAGCCCCAGCCAAATAGCTACTTGGAGTAATTTATTATGCAAAAGAAAGAAAGTTACATATGAGCTTCTGATAATCGATCAACTAGCCAACGACCCTCTATGCTCTTTAAATAGAGATCATAGACCAATCAGGTGTTAAGCCACAGATCAATGGTAGGTATGATCTAAGAGAAGTTGAACCGTCAGATCACTCTATGTCTAGAACATATCGTGACCGTCGGATTAGAATATTTACAAATGCATACTAATGCATACTAAAGAAACACACTTTTACCTAATGGATATATTACACAAGTTGATCTTAACTAACTCTTAAGTGTCTAAATATCCTAAGATCCCCCCTTAAGAACAACTTGGGATAGGATTGAAGGATTTACAAAAGTGACACTATTAGGAGAAGGAAGGAGGCATTAGAGCCTATCCCCCCTTGAGGACACATTCCTGGACTCCTAACATAGACCGAAGTTGAGAAAACTTTGCTTCTATAAGAGACTTGGTGAAGATGTCTGCAACTTGATCATCTGTAGGGCAATAGAGCACTTCAATAACACGATCATGAACAAGATTTCTGATGAAGTGCATGTGTAGCTCAATTTGTTTTCTTCGCTGATGTAGAACTAGATCTTTGTCAAGCTTGATGGCACTTTGATTGTCGCACCAAAGTGGAGTAGGCTGCTACTGCTCAAATCCAAACTATGAAAGGATCTATCAAAGCCATAAAGCTTCCTGACTGGCATTAACTACAGCTCGATATTCTACTTCTGCTGAAGAAAGAGCAAGAGCTTGTTGTTTCTTACAAGCCCAAGTGACAAGTTCATATCCCAAACTAAAAACATAACATGCAGTAGACTTTCGATCATCAGGATCGTTGGCCCAGTCTGAATCAGTCAAACCAACCAATGAAGGTTCCCCCCCTATACTATAATGAATCCCAAACTGAATTGTACCTCAAATATATCGAAGTATTCTTTTTGTTGCTTTCCAATGACTTTCATGATGAGTTGCATATAACAGGAAACACGACCAAAGGCAAAGGAAAGTTCAGGACAGGAATGAGTCAAGTATAAAAGACTACCAACAAGCTAAGGATACAAGGTGGCATCTACTTTAGGGGAAGTACAAGTGCCATAAAGTTTGACTCTAGACTAGAAGGGAGAAGGGGCTGGTTTACAATCTTCCATGTGGAAGCGACGAAGAAGGTCACAAGCATACTTAGATTGGGAAAAAAAGATTCCTTCTTTGGTTTGCAAGACTTGGAGACCAAGAAAATAATGCAAATGTCCTAAGTTTGACATTTCAAAATTTTGCTTAAGACTAGATTTCACATGGGTTATAAGTTTAGGGTCACTACTAGTAAGGATAATATCATCAACATAAATAACAAGTATGATGAGATGGTTTCCTACTTTCTTGGTATAGACATTGGGGTCAAAATGGCATCTAGAAAAACCAGTGTTAAGGGGAAAGCTATCCATTTTGGCATACCAAGCTCTAGGAGCTTGCTTAAGGCCATATAAGGATTTCTTAAGGAGACAAACAAGGATAGAGTTATTATGAACATATCCAGGAGGTTGTTCCATGTAAATTTCCTCATGTAAATCACCATGTAAGAAGGCAGACTTGACATCCATTTGATGGAATTCCCAGCTATGTAAGGATGCAAGGGAAAGAACAAGGCAGATGGAGTTCATTTTTGCTACAGGGGCAAAGGTTTCATTGTAGTCAATCCTTTCAAATTGGGAAAAACCTTTGGCAACTAACCTTGCCTTAAGTCTTTCAACACTTCCATCTGATGCATACTTAGTTCTGTAGACCCATTTACATCTGACAAGTTTTCTTCCTTTTGGAAGAGGAACAAGATCCCAAGTATTGTTTGCCATTAAGGAATGATATTCTTCATCCATAGCTACATCCCAACCTGGATTTCCTGAAGCTTCTGCAAAAGTTTCTAGATCATGATTCTTGGAAACTTGAGCCAAAAGAGAAGAGGCTCGCTGAAACTGAGAATGTGTTTGACGTTGATTTATAGGATCACTGGCAATATCACCAGCTGCTTCACATGTTGAACGGACACATCGAGAAAGTATTGGTGCTGGTGCAATTAGAGGAACATGATCAGGCGGAGGTGGATTTTCATCCTCACTGTCATCATCAGAAACTGGAGTTGGAAACCTATCAAGGAAGCTGGAAGAAGAATAAGAAGAATGTACAATCGCTGAATCAGACTCGCATGCCAAAGATGGCACACTCGCCAAGTTAGGATCACAGGCCAAGATATTTTCATCAAATTTAACATCTCTTCTAATGATTATATCATGAGAATGTGGCTGAAGAAGTCTATAACCTTTTACATCTTCAGAATATCCAACAAATATGCACTTTTCACTTTTAGGCTGCAATGCTTTTCGTTTTTCATCTAAAATGTGAGCCCATGCTTCACAACCAAACACACGAAAGTGACTTACATCTGGTTTAATTTTACTCGATGCTTCTTTCGGTGTTATACATTGTAAAACTTTAGTGGGTGTGCGATTAACTATCTAATTTGCACAATTTATGGCCTCAGCCCAATATTGAAGACTTAGTCCCTTAGATTGGATCATACAATTAGCCATTTATTTTAAAGTGCGGTTCTTCCGTTCAGCTACACCATTTTGTTGTGGTATATATGGAACAGTGTGCTATTGTTGGATTCCTTGTTCAGTGCAAAAAGTAGTGAACTTATTGTTAACATATTCTCCTCCATTGTCAGATCTTAACTTAATAATTTGATGACCAGATTGTTTTTCAACAAGGGCCTTGTAGGCCAAGAACATGTTAAATACTTAGCTCTTAAGTTTTAGGAAGTAAACCCAAGTGCATCTAGAGTAGTCATCAATGAAAGTTAAGAAATATTTGAAACCAGAAAAGGAAGAAGATGTAAGAGGGCCACACAAGTCACTATGCACAAGCTCCAAGGGAACCGAGGCGTGCTAAGAGGCACATTTTTCAAAACTGTCTCGATGATGTTTTTCGACTACACAATCGAAACAAACACCATCCTTGCAAGATACCAATGGAAGACTAGTCACCATATTGTCTTTACATAGTTGTTGCAATGAGCGATAATTTAAGTGACCAAATCGCTCATGCCAAAGTTTGCTCAAGTTATCACTATGGGAAACAAAAACTCAAGGAAAAGGTGATAACCCAAAGTTGTTAAATTTGTACAACCTGGTAATATCATCAACAATTCTAGTAGTAAGGATATTTTGAGGATTTTTAAAATCCTTGATTACAATTTGGTGAGGTGTAAACGTCACAGTTTTACCTTCACCTGAATGAGTAATTTGATAGATTGATAAAAAATTGCAGAAAATTTTTGGAACACATAGTACATCACTAAAATGACCATTTTCTACTGGAACTGTTCCATATCCTACAACACTTAGAGATCTATCATCACCAACAAATATTTGTTTGGTGTTACATTCATGCATAGTAGAAAAGATGGATTTATCCTTAGCCATATGATAAGATGCTCTAGAATCACTGAGTCATTCAATTGAAGTAGAAGAAGAAGATGCAGTATAAGAGTAATTAGAAGCACAAAGTGCATGTCCATGAAAGGTAGATTCTGAAGACAAATCTAGGCTGATGTGGTGCTTCTTTATTGCTACTTCCAAGGCTGCCATCTTCTTAAAACACTTAGATTCATTATGATTATCTTTCCCACAAAAATTGCAATGATGCTTAGTCTTATTTCCTTTTTGCTTGGATCCTTTGTCATATTTTAAAGAAGGAGCTGACTGAGAGGGTTTGGGACCCTTGTTGTTTTGCTTATTATTGTTAAAATTTTGTTTCTTGGGAGGCTTGGACTTTTGTTTCTGTTGGGACAATAAGGCTTTCCCAGATGTATCTGCATTGTTAATTATTCCAAGATGAATGAGCTTATCTTGCTCTGTAATTAAGGAATCACAAAAGGATTCAAGGCTAGGCTTTTGATAGCTAGCTGCAATCAAGGATTGTTTCATGGAGTATAATGTAGAAACAAAAATAGAATATGCAGGTCCAAGTTTTGAAAGAATATGATAAATGCATTGTTTGTCTTCTTTCGTAATCTTGCATTCTGCACATAATAGTCTAAGAGTTTTATACTTAGATAAATAGTCTTGAATGCATGAAAAATCATTTGGATTCAAGGAAAACAACTCATTCTCAAGTTGATGAACCCAAATTTCATTGTGTTTACCAAACACAGATTCCAACTTTTTCCAAGCGAGATTAGGTTCATCAATTCCAGATATGTGGAATCGCAAATCAGTAGAGATTGACATCCCAATCAATCCACGAGCTTCATCACATCTATTTTCCCATTTAATTTTCTTATAATCATCAGTGGGTTTTGTTTCTTTCCCTGAGGTTATCCTGAAAAGTCCAATACTTTGCAGAACATCCTCCATACGAGATTTCTATGAGAAATAGTTAGAACTTGTAAGTATAATATCACAAGGGGTGGCCATACTATAAAATAATGGCTGAAATAATAGAAACTAACTATCTATATGTAAAGAGCTCGAAAAAATATGCGGTTTAAAAAAAAAACACTTAAAACGGATTCTGGATGATGAAATTATGATTGATCAAAGAAAATGTTGAAGATGTCCCCAATAATGACGTTGCAGATATTAACTTGACCAACTAAAAACAAAAAGCCCCCTCTTCCCAATATCAACCTTTGACAATAACTTTACAATAAAGTTGCTTTGAAATGAATTGCTTTTGTAGAATAAGTGATGTTCACTTTTACAATAAATTAAAAGACTTAATTGACTCACTTTTATTTTATTTTATTTATGTGAGATACACTTTTACAATAAAATAATTTGAAAATAGAAATTGCATGCACTAAAAAGTAACTTAATAAGACTTGAACTCAAGACCTATTAAGTAATAAAGCAACTTTAGACCAAGTGATCTAAGTTTAAAAGGTATGTAAAATAATGGAAAGAGGAATGGGGTTTTTATTTATTTTTTATTTTTTATTTTTACTATTCTCTCTCATTCTCCGTGCTTGCTTTCTTTTCTTGCAAATCACAAAAAAAAAATGAAAAACAAAAAACAAAAAAAACTTTTCCCACACAATGGGGTTAGATCTTGGTTAGCTTACCCAGAAAGTCTGCGTTTTCAAGTTTTCTCATTGTTTCTAATTTGCCGTGATCGCACAAGGTGCACGGCAAAGAACATACGTAGCCGAGAAGACAAGAAAACAAACTTTCCTTTACTGTTTCTGATTCACCACGATCGCGCAAGGCGCACGACAAAGAGCATACGCAGTCAGGGAAGGTAATAGTCCGAGACTAAAACAGAAAAGATCTAATAATAAATTGATAAAATATGAGAGATTTAAAGAAAAAACCGTCACTGTAACATTATACCTTCATATTTGCCGAAACGGGTGTTTCTGAAGCAAACGGAAACAATTTTCGGTAAAACGAAAACTATTTCCCAATGGTAATGATGCTCAGGACACAATGGAATAGCTTCCATAGGCCAAAAATGCATAGAAAATCCATAAACAAAAACCTTTTCAAACTTTCGGCAACACCGGTTCCAGATCTTGATCAAAATTGAAAACGGCTCTTCATAAAAGCTCTGATACCATGTTTGGGTACACAAGGTACTCCCAAAAGACTGAACACCTTCAGCAACCGCTTCACGCAAATAGATCATAGATCAACACACCGATGTTTGTCATGTGGTTAAAACCCTCAAGAGGGAAACAGTTCACGGCCCGAGCCAAATAGCTACTTGAAGCAATTTATTATGCAAAAGAAATAAAGTTACATATGAGCTTCTGATAATCAATCAAATAGCCAAGGACCCTCTATGCTCTTTAAATAGAGATCATAGACCAATCGGGTGTTAAGCCACAGATCAATGGTAGGTATGATCTAAGAGAAGTTGAACCGTCAGATCACTCTATGTCTAGAACATATCGTGACCGTCAGATTAGAATATTTACAAATGCATACTAATACATACTAAAGAAACACACTTTTACCTAATGGATATATTACACAAGTTGATCTTAACTAACTCCTAAGTGTTTAAATATCCTAACACTAATAAACCCAATTATGTATTGGCTTGGATGAATGGTCTGATAAACCCAACTGTAGGTTGGCTTAACTATGCTTGATATATATAAAAGGATGTTTTGGAGCAGCTTGTGTGCTAACCTAACATCCAAGTCCATAGGCAATCCCAAGGCTTGCAAGGTGAAGCAGGATCCTATGGACCAGAGAGGAAACACACAACACAAATAAGTATTCGATTATTTTGCAATTCTTGCTTAATGAATATACATGTGTATATGATTTGGTTATGATGTTTTAAGCTCTTTATTAAGAGATAAAAAAAAACAATGGGAATAAACTAAACATGTGAATCTATTCAATGTTTGAATATAGGTATCGCTGGAAACGATGACTATGAAAGCATCCTAGGGGTGCATGTGGACATGTGGCTGTCCTAAAGAGCTCAAAATGAGCAATAATGAAAAAGGTTCTAGTGAGACTGTGAAGGTCCTAATAGCCGAGACAAACCATGTGGGGAGGCTCCATGGTTGAGAGGTCTGAAATAGATCAGAAACACTAAGTGTCATGACCAAGAGGGATTGGTCCAGCATTCATGGTGAAATGAAAGAGGCTGAGAGCATGAAAACCACAAGGTGGTGTGGGTTCTAGGATGGAACAAGACAAAGAGGGGAAAAACTCTTGTTGATCTCTCTTGCCTTTTGATTATATATATATATATATATATATATATATATATATATATACTTATGCATTGTGAAAACAAAGGATTGTTGAATGCATGTATGACTGGAAATATAATGTGTTTATTTGCTTAAAGTAAATTATGAATGCTGGAATAGTTAATTCCCTGCCTAAGAATGGACATGAATGAGCTCATGTACGTGTTGGGAAGGCATGAAAAATATGAAAGTCTCCTTGATGCGACTTGGACTGTCATGCCAATTGGGCAATTAATTGACTGATTTTGATGCCTATATTATGCTTGGTCTAACAAAATTTCAATGATGCATTTCATAGGTGAGAAAAGTGAAATCCACTGGTACACATTGACCATGGTAGCAGACCAAAAGCTACTGGATTTGGCTAGAAGTCTCCTTCAAACGATTTGCAAGAACCAAGAGAATCTTGGAGAGATGCTCAAGATACAGAAAAGGTAGAATGAGATGAACCACCAGATTTTGCAAGACTATATTGGTTTGAAAATGGAGGTAAAAAGCCTTCTGGGGGAAATCCATAAAGGCAAGGAAAGTGGATCAATGATGGGACATTCGTCCAAGCAATCTGTTAAGAAAAATTCCAGGCATGAATACTCAAAGGAAATTGAGGAGGTAAAGATGAAGCAACCAACGAAATGTTGGAAATGCGGAGGACATCATTACCGTTAGGACTGCCCAACGAGGGAACATAAAGAGGGTAGCATCCACAAAGTTCCTCAACTTGGGGATTAAATGAAAGTTGAGAACCAACAAGAGTAGCTCATGGAAGCTGGGGGGCTTGGTCCTAAAAGTTCAAGTAAATAATTGAACATCGGACAGATCTGCAAAGTTTTGAAATTTAGATGTGCAAATTGTATATGCAATCCTATGTATTGGAAAACTGAGGATGATGTTACTCCAAGGGGGAGGGGATTGTAATGTCCCCATTTTTTACCCCTGTTGCATTAAAAGATACATGATGTATATGTTGTAATTAATCATGGTGTAGAGCTAAAGGAAAAAGCCCCACCATCGATTTGGTTGTGTATGTTTCAGCAATAGGGATCGTTGCCTATGGTATATCATAATATCTAGCACATTATAGTTTTGGGCATCATGTAAATATGCACATTAATTAAAATAAACCTACAACTAACTACAATGGTGCAACGTTAAATGAAAAGGGCATGATTCCTAAGGTTAAGGGGGGGGGGGTTGTCTAACCTGTGGGGGTCATTGAGAGTTTTCCATGTGTCATCCACCCATTTAAACTTTCATTGTCTAGGAGCAGTTATTGCTAAGTAGTGGTGGGTGTGGCAAGACTGTCAATCCTTGCCTACGTGCCCACTCCACCAGTGGACTCTTCCTCTTCACTCACGCTGGGGGCAAGGGAATAGACCACGATTCCATTCCTCCCATGACTCCATTCTGGGGTTGAGTACTGTTCACCCTCACACGAATGTTTTCCTCTCTAGACTTCCTCATGCACCGCTTGGGGGAATTTCCCCATTGTTTTGTTTAATCCTCATGCACAGGCTGAAAATCGGATGGTTTTTTACCTCACGCATGTTAGTTTTTCATCATATAAGCTAGCATTATGATCTTAGAATATTTTAACTAAGAGAATAACAAGCACAACAATAAAACATAAGCACATCACAAGAGACAAGAGACACAAAGAGTTTTCCTCGGGGAAAACATAAAGGAGAAAACCCCGCAACTTCCTCAGAGATAGAATCAACACCAAAACAGTAAAATCCCCAAAACAATAAGATGATCTCTCGACAGCAGCAGCCTCTCTCTCTCACACTAAGAGAGCTTCTCCTCTCTCACTCATGCGCCCCAATGAGTGAGTGTGAGTGTTGCAAGTGAGATAAATAGAGAGGCTCACTCTCTATTTATATTCTTTCGTTCACTTGAAGTACACTCCAACATGTCGTCCTCACTTAACAATTACTTACTAGAGCTGACATCTCTAGGAGTGTCTAATAACCCTGGTGCCCCACCACTTCTGGGGACTTTGCCTCCTTCGACCAATAGGAGGGTAACACAATGGTGAGGACTATTGCCCCGACTTACAATGACTCACCTAGGGTCGACTTCACTAGGATAGTCTAATAACCCAAGGGCCCCACAACTGTGGGGACTTTAACCCTTGACCAATAGGAGGGTTACCCACAATGACTTGACATGACTTTCTCATTATAGAAAATTCCTGGAATAAACATCGGGGTATGACATGACTCAAATACATTACAATACATCCTGGAATGAACATCGGGTTACAATAGATAAGAAATACAAGTGAATACATACCAAAGTTACAATTACATCAACACTCCTTCTTAACTAGGAAGGTATTCACTCGACACAATTTATCAGCACAAGTCTTCTTCTCTATATCATTTGAATCATCATCAACTTCTCGTCATCTTCATATTCAAGTCATTTTCATCTTTAGTCATCTTTCATATGGATCTAGATCATCACTCAATATGGATCATCACTGGATATCATCACTGGTGCTATCTCTTGATTCTTCTCATCATCGGAACCTCTATAGAGCCAGTCCTTTTTCATACTGGATGTATCATCTCATAGCTGGTCCTTTTTCATACCAGATGAGGCAGCTACTCAGAGCTAGTCCTTTTTCATACTAGATGAGTCTTCCCAGAGCTAGTCCTTTTTCATACTAGGTAGGGCATCACAGAGCTGGTCCTTTTTCATACCAGATGAGGCATCACAGAGCTGGTCCTTTTTCATACCAGATGTGGAAGCTACTCAGAGCTAGTCCTTTTTCATACTAGATGAGCCTCCATAGAGCCAGCCCTTTTTCATGCTGGATGTGCCATCTACACAGAGCTAGTCCTTTTTCATACTAGATGTGTCTTCATAGAGCCAACCCTTTTT
Source organism: Pseudotsuga menziesii (assembly GCA_001517045.1). Taxonomy (NCBI): domain Eukaryota; kingdom Viridiplantae; phylum Streptophyta; class Pinopsida; order Pinales; family Pinaceae; genus Pseudotsuga; species Pseudotsuga menziesii. The sequence continues at coordinate 230,774 of LPNX010056110.1, forward strand.
CATGCTAGATGTGGCATCTACAAAGAGCTAGTCCTTTTTCATACTAGATGTGTCTTCACAGAGCCAGCCCTTTTTCATGCTGGATGTGGCATCTACACAGAGCTAGTCCTTTTTCATACTAGATGTGTCTTCATAGAGCTAGCCCTTTTTCATGCTGGATGTGGCATCCTGACAATGGAAGGAACCAATCCTCTCACCATGTCAGAAAGGCACAGCACAGACATATCACTTCCTCTTGGGAGGAACCTTGATCTAGAGAACACCAAGCTTCTCCCTGAAGTACTCAAACTTCACTCTCGCTATTTATAGCATAGAATCACATCAGGGTTGATTACGTTCAAGGATAACCTGCAAGCTTTGCCAAGACCAATTACATCCAAGGACAACCTACAGGACCATTTATGTCTGAGCAACCTACGAGCTTCACCAGGATTTATGCTCGGACAACCTGTCTCACCAGCTATGCTAGAACTCCCTCTTTCGAGAGATCTTGATCTGCATCACAAACTGGAGCTTCACTGCTCCTCTTTGCATCATACCAAAAATGCAAGTCAGATCAATAAAATCAAATAGTAGTTTTCAAAAGAAACATACTACCTCCCAAATCACAAGTGGCAACATCTTTTTCCTCGGCTGTACTCAGTGCCATCCAGGACTCCATCCTGTCAAACCAAGAAATCACACCTGATCTCATACTGAAGTAGCACCTCAAAGTGCTCTTCCTACCAATGGCACTGCCTGTCCAATACGAATCCACATAGCCCTCTAAGTTGATCTTCTGATTCATATCATACTTGAACCCATACTCAACTGTACCCTTCAGGTACCTCAATGCATGCTTTGCAACCATCAAGTGAACATGTCTCAATGTGTTCACAGCAAAGCAAATATCTAGTCTCGTATGTGTCACGTACATCAAGGAATAAATCATTTGACGATACATTGTGGCATCAACTGACTCTGATGAAGCAACACTCAATAGCTTCAAGTTCGATGCCATAGGTGTGGCCATAGTCTTGCAGTTCATTGTCCCAAACCTCTTCAGGATCTCTATTGCATACTTCCCTTGTCCAAGGATGATTTCATCTGTACTCTACCACACCTCCATACCTAGAAAGTAATGCATCATCCCAAAGTCCTTCATTTCGAACTCAACAGCAATCTTTATCTTTGTATTAGCAATCAACCCATCTGTACCTGTCACAAATAGATTATCTACATATAGTGGAAGCATCATTGGGTTGTCATCTTCAACCTTGTAGTAAAGGTTGGAATCTTCTTGGTAAAGCCCAAACTAGATAGAAAGCTGTCAATTATGTTGTACCATGTCGAACCTCAGGATATTCTATAGTCACTCCCTCTGAAGCGGGGCGTCATACTCCCTCTGTTTTCTATACTCTATGCACTAAACATTATGTACCGGAGTGACAAGTAGTGTCCATCTAGGATCATGGGATACCAAGATCCTCTATTTTGAACTTTTCCAAAATTTCTTCTCACATCCATCTGTGAGCTTGTCATCCTTTATCAACCTTGTAGCAATGGTTAAGATATTCATCAATCTCATCATGTATGAGTTATCCCGCGGGTGTCTTCTGAACTCGTACAAGGCCTTCTTTCATTTGCACACATGATCATGTCATGTGACTTCACTTCTAGTAGCTGTAAATGTTTCTTCATAGTCTATGCCTTCCTTTCGTGAGAAGCCTCGTGCTACGAATCTTGCTTTGTATCCCACGATGTTCCCATCTAATGCATGATGGAACTATGAACTTCTCTTCAGGTCTCGATACTACGCCCTGACATCATTCTTGTTGAACTGGTCTTCCCTTTCTTCTTGGTGACTAGAAGGTTTTGCATTAATGATGTCACTGCACTTATCATATTATTCTTTATTTTGAACTGTCATCACTTGCTCTTCGAAACAAGTCTTCATTCTTCTTTGCTTGTAGGCAATTATGTATGTGGTCTTTCCTACAAGTCAAATGCATTTGTATGGTTAGAAACATTTCATAAGGAATATTTATACTGGCAAGTTCTTATGCATAAATATATGATCATGCAACTACTTTAGCCAATACAACATTCATCCATATCTCATTGAAACTTTCTAGATGCCTTCCATCTCTACCAAGACAACATTGAGATTGTGCACTAATCCAATATCTCAGCAAAGAGGTTTCATTCTAGATAAGTAGCAATGGAGAGTTGTATAGCACCATGAGCTACTTACCCATCACATGCATATTAGTAGTATATTGTCATTAATGCAAACATTCTATCACGCACAATACATTAACTGAATATAAACAAATGCATAACAAAATAATGAAATGACAATTGAATACTTATCTTTATTTGTTTCATGGGTATACTCCTTCTTGAGTCTTCAGCTTCATCATCTTCTTCATTCATGATATCATCGTTTCTTATCCAAATGCTAAGGAGGATAAGAGGTGCTTCAAGAGTTGATTCCTTTGTATTGTGAGATCTTGATCTTCAATTGCTCCCATCTTCTCTTCTTTTCTTATGAGTCGAGCTGAAAGTAATCACTTCCTTCTGGCACACATTCCTTGCATGAATGAATCCCATGATCCTAGGAGGCCATTCAAGGTGGCCATCACCACTTCTGCATTGTTCACTTCTTCTTTTACCGCTTCAAGTTGTTCTTGATTTGAGAGACTCTTATGACTGCATGGTCTCTGCATTCTGGATCTTCATATTCTTCAACTGGTTTCTTAAGGTCATATTCTGATTTCTGTACTTCCCTTCAAATAGCTTGGTCAAGGAATCAAAACATCTTGGTGTCTTTAAGGAAGAAACTTGTAGTATAAATTGATCAATGACTGAATCAACCATGATCTTCTTTGGCCTTGACCAAGTTCTTCTTGTGAAAGGCTTCTAACCTCATCTCCCTCTGAAACTAGAACCTCTCTACTCATGTAGGTGTCCAATTCATTTTCTTCAGAGAGATCATATACTTCCATGCTTAGAAGTTGTCAATTTCACCAAGCTTATCATCAAGCTGATGTGATAGATCACTTTGAAATGAGAACCTCAAATGAAAATAGCAAAGGATTAGATCTTACCGATTTGAGGTGTCCATCTTGATTCTGGAGCTCGTTGATCTAGGGTTTGTCAGAGAAACCCTAATTTTCAAAAATTAGAATATTTCAGATCTGATTGGATAGACAGATAGATCTCTTCAAATGGAGCTATCCAATGTACTCCTTTTCTGAAAATAGTGGAGGGAAGCTCCCGGAACAGGAAGCCCTAATTTTCTGATTTCTTCTATAGAACTTCCTGTTACTGTTTCTGTGATATATCCGAAATTAATGCTCCTCTATATCTGGAATTTCGTACTAAGGTAACCTCACATGTCCTTGATCCAACACCATAGGTTCCATCAGAATTGGTTTCACCAATTATGATTTATTATCCTTTTACCAAGGTGACTTGTTACAGGACTGTTCAGAATAGTGAAGTTGTACGGCATGACATGTGTCACTGGTTCATTTTCTGAGTCTGATATTCATACCATCGAAAATAAAATCCGTTTCTTTTCTGGAACATCTTCAGGAATTCCATTTGGACCTCTGTAGCCCAAGATATTGCAATTCTTCCCAGGTGTCCTATTTAGGGATGAATTCTGGAAGAGGCTGGAACCCTAACTTGGAGGGATCATATCTCCCCGAATATAGTGAATTGAAGGCTGAAGTTTGCCCACAGTGCGCATCGGGATTGTATATTTGGCCCCTTCAATTTTCAGCTCCTGAGACTTCTCCAATTGTGGGATATAGCAAATGTACCAAAACTTAGCAGTTTTAGTATTTAGGGTTTTTCTAGCTCGGGGTCAAACTAGGGTTTGACTTTCCTGGAGTTTCACCCTACCAAATTTCTTGATATAGGTCTCTAAACTTTGGTTTTGATAAGGAGAAAAATCCTATGCTGGTCTCACTCAAAAATTCCTCTTCTGTAGAAGGCCCTAATTTCCGCACCGAAAACTGAAAATGTTCCGAATCGAATTCCACTTCGACAGAAAGATGCACCCTTCAATGGAGAGTTAGCCTAGCATGATTTTTCTAATAGATTGTGGAAAGAGACCCAAAAAGTAAGAATCCCTAGCTTCTGTAGCTGCATAATGTCTTCTTCTCGGGTTAGCTCTGATACCATGTTAGTTTTTCATCATATAAGCTAGCATTATGATCTTAGGATTTTTTAACTGAGATAATAACAAGCACAGCAATAAAACATAAGCACATCACAAGAGACAAGAGACACAAAGAGTTTTCCTTGGGGAAACCATAAAGGAGAAAACCCCACAACTTCCTCAGAGATAGAATCAGCACCAAAATAGTAAAAGCCCCAAAATAATAAGATGATCTCCCGACAGCAGCAACCTCTCTCTCTCTCACTGAGAGAGCTTCTCCTCTCCCACTCATGCGCCCCAATGAGTGAGTGTGAGTGTTGCAAGTGAGATAAATAGAGAGGCTCACTCTCTATTTATATGCTCTCATTCACTTGAAGTACACTCCAACATGTCGTCCTCACTTAACAATTACTTACTAGAGCTGACATCTCTAGGAGTGTCTAATAACCCTAGTGCCCCACCACTTATGGGGACTTTGCCTCCTCCGACCAATGGGAGGGTAACACAATGGTGGGGACTATTGCCCCGAATTACAATAACTCACCTAGGGTCGACTTCATTAGGATAGTTTAATAACCCAAGGGCCCCACAACTGTGGGGACTTTAACCCTTGACCAATAGGAGGGTTACCCATAATGACTTGACATGACTTTCTCATTATAGAAACTTCCTGGAATAAACATCGAGGTATGACATGACTCAAATACATTACAATACATCCCAAAATGAACATCGGGTTACAATAGATAAGAAATACAAGTGAATACATTTCGAAGTTACAATTACATCAACACTAACTGGTCGCTCCACTCAACAGTATCCCTTCTCTGGAAATTGGTCTGCTTAGTTGCCAATATTAACAACCATTCATGCAGTAAAATAGGGAACTCAACAAAGAAGATCTCATGAATATCAGAGTATATATATTCATGTATCCATTTCTCTGCACTCAACCATGTTCCTACACTCTCTTCTTGTGCGAATGCCAGTGTTTTAGAATCCATCTAGTATTCTATCTCCTTCTTTGTCGGGTTCCACAACATCTCCCTCTATTTGATCACTAGGGTCCCGACAACAGAACCATTTTTGGCCACTTTTCCTAACTCACGCGACCCAGGTTCTGTGCATCCTATCAATCCAACGACTACCCGAGATACCGGCCCAACAAAGCAAGCCCCGTTGGCAACACTTGTGAAGCAGGCGCAGTCTCAATTGAGATATCTCTTCGATGGGTAACTGCCAGAACCATGTTTCTGCGATTGTCAAGGGATTATATTCCCTTGGCGCTTGGCCAAGGAGCTCAATGAAGGAAACAAGATGGTTGGACGGAGGATTCAGTCTCATGCGACCAAGCACAACTATATGTCATTGCGTGCAACTTTTCATTACCCTCCACCTCGCAACTGGCACAACTTGTGCAGCGCAGCTAACTCATACCAACATGTCTACTGTGACTTATGTTGTGACTTAAGACAGAAGTGTACATGCCAGCATATATGTAGGTTTCAATGACACTATCCCTATCATTCATCTACTACTTTCATTATTACACCAATCAATTAAACAATACTCAGCATTATACATAAAACAAATAACAATTATTTACATAAACATTCACAGCATTGATCATCCATTCGAACGCAAGAGATAACATGGAAACCCATCTGGGAAAAACCACCAAGGTTCTCTTCATCTCGCATTACAAAAGGATATAACACCTTGCAGTCTGCGGGATGCAGACTGATCTTAAGATATGTCTTTAGGACTTAGACTTATGGTTCTCATGTTCTTTGGTTTTCTCTTCTACCCTACATCTACTCCTAGAGGTTCGTGCACACAACAGCCAGACCCACAGCTCAGCAGCCTCCTATAACCACTAGGCTCTTCCTAAGCCTTCTCCTCTCCTAATCTCTACAAGATTATAGCAAAATGGTAACCTTCACCGTGGATTACCACCGAATAGGAAAACTATTACTGCAAAATTGACCTAACACAATTATGACTAACTAGAAGCAACTGAAAAGCAACCTTCTATCTATTGAATCCCTCCTATTTATACTATTTTACATGACCACACAGGGTCGACTACATACAAGCATTCTGTTAACTGTCACCATCAGCCGTCCCTCAGGCTACAACTGTGGTGATTATGACTTGACACGAGGCACTATCGACTTGACTTACAAATATCCCTTCATACGTGCGTAGCTACAGGCTTACGCCTCCTTAAACAAACATGATCAAGATTCTGCACCTGTCGCTTTCTAGATTTTATCACTTGCGCGCTCCTGCGCTTTCCGTTCCTTCACCGCGCACCTCTCCATTTTGCTTGCACTAGTACCTTACTTCCTTCGTGATCTCCCTTGTTTTCTATCGTGCGCACATCGGACCTTCTTTTCTCATGCGCGAGCTTCTTCCTTATGCTCCTTTCCCAAGCCAATAACAATCTTGGAGCAAGGTCACCTGCAAAAATATTATAATAACTTTGTGTTAGTCAGATAGCTAAGTAATACCATGGAAGCCATCCTCCTAACTTCATAAGAGTGTTGACAAGTAAATCTAGAACATAAGTGTTAAATACACCAACTGTAAATGACAAAAAATAAACATGCCACTCCTTCATAAACTAACGACAAGTAAAGTAGTGTTGACATAACAGTAATTCACACCATAATGTTGTCATAATAAGTCATTTTTTTATGGACAAATTACAGATTAGAAGTCAATTACTAGTATGCATTATGTATTTATAGTTAAATATGTAATTCTAGTTTTTTTTTTTAATTTTACGAAATTTGGAGATGTTACAGAAAGCCTAAGGTAAGGCTCAAGGTCTAGCAGTAGAATAAGCAAGCAATAGAGACCTAGCACGAAAATCATGGGATCAACCTATTAGAAGACATATATGGGCGAATATGGAGATGGCAGGCGAGCCCAAAATAAATAATTAAAATAACAGTGAATGTCCGCATGTGCTTGCAAAGATTATCCCTTCTCTCAAGTCTAACTTGTTAGTTCTGTTATGATTTAGCTGCTATTGAATGCATTTTCATATAAATTCATTCCATAATAAATATTACATCAATTGGAGTAGCCATCCAGATCCTTCTATCATGGTTAAACTTTCGGTTGTATTCGCATATTTGGTAACTAGTGTGCAATTTTTATTATAGCGTATCTAAATTCATTTCGACCTGGATTTGCATATTTGGTGATTGATATGCCTTATTGTTACTATCTCTTTAAAGGTGCTATTTGTAGTCAGTAGTGAGCGTAAGTGGCATGTTCAGAGTTATTATTTGCACTAAGTAGTGAGCAGAAGTGGCATTGAAGTCCAACCTTGGTAGTCTTCCTTATCGTTTGGTTGTTTCTTCAGAGTTCTATATCAAGAGGTATGTAAACAGTTCCAAATATTTCTTGGTTTTATTTCTTAACAGTTTTTGGAAACCCTTTCTTGCTTTCTGAGAGGGCACTCCATGTTTCTAAAAATATATTTCTTAACATTTCTTAGAAAGTGAGCTAGAAACTAATTAGTCCTTAGTCCTTAGATTTTTGAGCTTTTCAATTTTTTTCTTGTATTTGTTTCTCAAAATAAAAAACTTTACCTAGAATTGAATATAGTATGAGTTAAGTCCATTAACAATTAGAAATCCATATGTTTGAATCATAGTTAATAAATTCTTAAGGTTAATCGCTACGTAAATTCAATTGTTCCATTCATCTTACAGGTTTTTAAATTTTTAGGTTTAATCAGGTTTGTTTATGTTTAACTCAGTTTTCTTGATAAACTAAAGTCGATGATGTTATTGAATCAATCTATTCTTAGTTTAGGGATACGCAGTTCCTTGACACATATATGGTTCAATTTCTTGTGAATGACTCAAACATAATTCCATATACGGTTCCATATTTTTACCTAAGTGTGATTAGGCTGATGCACTAACACTGGACTTTTAGCAATAACCCAACCAGACACCTTTCAATTAAAACTTACTCGAGGTGAGACTTGAATTTTCAGTCCGCAATACACAAGTTCAACTTTGATTGCATTAATTGTCGAGGCCTGAGCACCCACTAAGAATTTCCCATGTCATGTCTGCCTCTGAAACTGGAAAATTGTTCAACCAATTATCATCCTCCTCCTCCCATATAATTCTCTCAACTATGAGACGAGAGGATGCATGGTTTCTATAGCTTTCATGTTTGGATTCCAAAAAACTAGCGGGTTTACAAACTCGATCATCATTATGTGTAGTTATTCGAGCTGGTTCACTCTTACATACATTTATCTAAATTGAGTCGTTGTTGTATGCAATTACTCAAATGGGTTCACCCTTATAGACACTTATATAAACTGGGTCATCGTTATATGCATATTTCTGATCAGGATTTTCAATAGAAAGGTGAGGAATCATGCTGTTAGTGGAACTTGGATAGGAATCCTGGTCGTTTTTTGCGAAGAAATGAGGGAAATTAATCTGAGGTGACACTCACCTCGCCATCTGTAAGAAGTTCATTCATATGCCAGAGCTGCTTCTTTTGAGATTTAAAAGGTGCCAAGCCATAGGCGCGTTCGAATCTAGGGAAGGTGAATCTCGGCTACCCATTTGCCCCATTTCCTCTGTTGAACTCCTCGGTAGTGTTTTCTCATGGGATAGCGAGCTGCAACTGAACCTTGTGGGATTCATGGGATAGTGTTTTACGGATGGAGGGAGATATTAACCACCAGCTACAAGAGAGATCCCTCTACCTTCATTAATTAACCACCAGCTACAAGAACGACCGAGATCCCCGTATTCTGGATGGAGGGCGATATCAAGTTCCAGCTACAATAACGACTAGCTTTGGGTGAGTGAGCATTCTTCCTGCCACCAATATTCTTCTCCTCCTGGAGTGAGCACCATGATTATCCTTGGCCAGTAGGGCGTGCTATACTCATAAGTGCGATGGCATATTTAAAAATAATTTGCCAATACTGTGAGTTCCAATTTGTTATTCCTAAATTATAGAGCTAACTTTGCTCTTGAAAAATATTTAAACATATTGTTGTACTTCCATTTCCTACTTACTTTATAGCTGGAAGTAGAATTCACTGTTGCGTTGCCCCCATTTTTGTAAGGATCTGTCGGAATGGATCCCGCAACCTCATTGGCTTCCCTGAGCATTCCTCGGGGAGGGGTTGAACCAACTGAACTATTCCATGGATATTTCATTGTAATATGCATTGTACATTATTTTTTTAGAAAATTTTTGGAAACATATTTGAAAAACAAAACATCATTTCAATTGTAATATTTTCAACACCTCCAAAATGTTAAGCGCATAGTTAAGGGTTCACAGGGGAAATGCATATTGTTAATTTGAGTAGATAATATTTATGCACAATTTTACCTCAAAATTCAAATGACATGCACTGCATCTTATATTTCATTAATGAATAAAAAATTATACATCATAGGCATTTCATGGAGTAGAGTTTCATATATGATAGGATTTCAAAATTTAATTGGCCCAAGTGCACCGACTTATGAAAATAATTCAATTTAATCTGTCACCATATGTGTTAATTAGGTAGACAGAGTGAAATTCACAACTTTCTACCATACTGGTAGCTTAATAGTTAGAGTGTATTAAATGAGGAGCTATAAATATGACATGTGGCATATTGCATCTTTGACACATTTTGCAGGTTACCATCTCATATCATCACTTTTTCGTTGAAATCAATTACACTTTCTGTTAAAAGAAACACAGTAAACAATTATAGCCTTCAACGCGTACAGGTATGTTTAGTAGCACTCGCATTTGAAGTGTTCATATCGAAAATATTTTATATAATTTATATTGAAAGTTTATATAGTTATCTTATATAATTCTCTTTTTCCCGGAATTGTAATTGCTACATAGGCTTATACATTGTTTTAGTAACTTTGATACTTTGAAAAAGAATAGTTAGGATAATAAAACATTGTAGGAAAAACATTGTTGACTTAGAAAAAAAAATGCAAAATGAAAACAAAGATCCCAATCTCAATCATCAATATCGATAGTGTACTAGAAACCCATGGTTTATTTCGCTTGCATTGCATACTTAATAGGAGATTGTCTATACAACGCATTGCAAGTGATACTTCATTTTAGATACACATCAATAGAAATTAGAGAAGGTACAATAGAATACTTTAGGGCTTGTTTGCAAAATAAAGATAAAGAAGCAATCACTTCTTATCAATTTGAGCTAAATAGTTTTTCAATAATGGACATTGGAGGAAATTTCAACTCAAAATGGGCCTCCTAACGAAAATTAATAAAATAATAGTTAAAATAATAAAAAAAATTATTAATTTTGGAGGAAGAAAAAAAACTACTTTTTTGTTTGTATTTTCGACACATCTCCCTGTGTTTTTACTCAAATTTCAATTGAGAGAGCTCGTTGGATGTGGAATTAAATTATGCATCCAATGAGTACCCACTCATCATACTTTTGATAGACCTTGCTACCCGAAAAACAAGAAATACCTGAAAAAACACCCCTCTACCCAAAAAACAAGAAATACCTAGAAAAACGTGATGATGACATCATCATCATGTTTTTTTAGGTATTTCTTGTTTTTGGGGTAGCGTGGTCTGTCAAAAGTATGCCGAGTGGGTACTCGTTGGATGCATACTTAAATTCCGCATCCAACAAGCTCTCCCAATCGAAATTTGAGTAAAAACACAGGGCGATATGTCGAAAATACGAACAAACAAAGTAGTTTTTTTATGATATATATCCCCAAATTTATATTAAAAATTTATTTAAGACCTATACGGTATTTCAAATTTAAATCAATTTCATTGGCTAACACATGATGACATGGAATTTGAATTAGAGTTAAAAGGCCCATTTTGAGTAGAAATTGCCTCTAATGAATGCATAGTGTCAATGACCCAGAAGTCTAGTTGGACAAAATGTATAGATCAACATCAATTGACATGGAACTAGAGCATAAAGGGCTATGGGGAGACATATTTTGCATACATTGGGCGCCAAATTGGCTAAAAATACCAATAAGAATTTAGTCAAAGAGCCAAGGAAAATGTTACTTGCATTTCAACTCAAACTTGTCTGAAGACATGTATGCCATATTATTTCATGGTGAAAATTCACTTGCTGTACATTTTGAGTCGTTGCTACATAAAAGAAATATCTATTGTAACATCCCCGACCCTCAAACCGGTGAAGAGGACGCTACTATCACCAAACATACGGGCAAATATCCCCATGAACATGAACACGCATATAATGCTGAAATAAAAATCATAAAACATAAAACATACTAAGATGCATAATCCTTCATATACATAGCGGAAGCAAACATACATTTATTCAAGCATACCACATGTTCATCATATTCATTAATAAGTAAATATAAATGTAGAGATGAAATAGTCAAGAATACTTATCTTAAAAAGAATTTGTCCCACAAACAGCGATGTCGCTGCAATGTTCCAACCAACCATAGGCCATCGTGCTCATCAATCTCTCAGCAACACTGCCACCCCCGAGTTGGGCATGATTCCTCAAGGAATAAGGGTCAAAGTAGTCTTACACATAGCCAAGGTACACAAATCAGCCAAGCCCACACAGTAGGGTTTATCAGGCCGTCAAGGAGCTAGGAATGGCTAAATGCTAAGATGGTGGCCTCAATGGAGAGCTAGGGATTCCTATACCAGAGCTAACCTGACTTCTAAGACATCCACACACCCAACACCAGGAATCAGTCCTTTATTTGCTTCACAGTCCCTCAGGCCCTGAATTCCCTTTCCAATACTCTTCAAGGGTTGTGGAGAAGAAAGAAAGCAGTATAACTCTGTCTGGGTGGCTCCAAACACCAATTTTCTCAAGCATACCCAGCCTCTAATCCTACTCTAAACAGTCCGAATACCAACCACTGCATACTGCAGTAAAACAAACAGTTAACAGCTCTATGAAGAAGATGAAGACAACAGAGTGACAACCCTAAATGAAAAGGTGAACACAGCTCAAGCCAACAAGATGACTTAGAGTTCTTCTTTGGCCCTAGCGTGGACAAAACAACTTAGGAGCACTCGAAAGATGCTTGCACATGCAGCGACCAAGACCAAGGAATATCAACAACCCAATACCATAATGAAACAACAGGAACCTTACACAGTCCATAGATGGGGAAGAAGACGGATTCCCAGCATTGACAGGGAAAGCATACACACAGCAGAGTTGTGCCCCTTAGGCCGCTCTTCTAGCTTGCCGCATGAGATCACAATCCCCCAAACCATGCGTTGTTGATGTAATTGTAACTTCGGAATGTATTTATCAATATTTATTATCTATTGTAACCCGATGTTTATTTCAGGATGTATTGTAATGTATTTGAGTCATGTCATACCCCCGATGTTTATTCTGGGAAGTTTCTATAATGAGAAAGTCATGTCAAGTCATTGTGGGTAACCCTCCTATTAGTCAAGGGTTAAAGTCCCCACAGTTGTGGGGCCCTTGGGTTATTAGACTATCCTAGTGAATTTGAACCTAGGTGAGTCATTGTAAGTTGGGGCAATAGTCCCCACCATTGTGTTACCCTCCTATTGGTTAGAGGAGGCAAAGTCCCCACAAGAGGTGGGGCACTAGGGTTATTAGACACTCCTAGAGATGTCGGCTCTAGTAAGTAATTGTTAAGTGAAGCCGACATGTTGGAGTGCACTTCAAGTGAACGGAAGAATATAAATAGAGTGTGAGATCCTCTTTATTAATCACTTGCAACACATACACTCACTCAATGAGGGCACATGAGTGAGAGAGGAGAAGCTCTCTCAGTATGAGAGAGAGAGACTGCTGCTGTCGGGAGATCATCTTACTATTTTCTGGTTTTACCTTTTGTGCTGATTCTATCTCTGAGGAAGTTGCAGGGTTTTCTCCTTTATGGTTTCCCCGAGGAAAATTCTTTGTGTCTCTTGTCTCTTGTGATGTGCTTATGTTTTATTGCTTTGCTTGTTATTCTCTCAGTGAAAAGATCCTAAGATCATAATGGTAGCTTATATGTTGATAAACTAACATGGTATCAGAGTTAACCTGAGAAGAAGACATTGTGCAGCTATAGAAGCTAGGTATTCTTACTTTTTGGGTCTCTCTCCACAATCCATCAGCAAAAGTATGCTAGGTTGACTCTCCATTGAAGGGCGCATCTTTCTGTCGAAGTGGAATTCGATTCCGAGCATTTTCAGTTTTTGATGTGGAAATTAGGGCTTTCTACAGAAAAGGAAATTTTGAGTGAGCCCAGCATAGGATTTTTCTCCTCATCAAAACCAAAGTTTAGAGACCTGGATCAAGAAATTTGGTTGGGTGAATCTCCGGGAAAGTCAAACCCTAGTTTGACCCCGAGCTAGAAAAACCCTAAATTCTAAAATTGATAAGTTTTGGTACATTCGCTATATTCCACGGTTGGAAACGTTTCAGAAGCTGAAACTTTTAGGGGCTACAAATAAAATCTCGATAAACACTGTGTCCAAAACGCAGCCTCAGATTCTCTCTATTCTTGGAAATATGATCCCTCCAAGTTAGGGTTCCAGCCTCTTCCAGAATTCATCCTTAAACAAGAAACTTGGGGATAATTGCAATATCTTGGGATACAGAGGTCCAAATGGAATTATGGAAGATGTTATATAAAGGTCACGGACTATAATTGTGGTGATCCTAATATTAAACTCTGAATATCAACCAGTGACACGTGGCATTCTGTACAACTTCTCTGTTCTGAACAGTCCTATATCAGGTCACCTTGGGAAAATGATCATAAATCCTGATTGGTGAAACCAATTCTGATGGAACCTATGGTTTTGGATTAGGGACATGTTAGGTTACCTCATTATGAAAGTTCAGATTCAAAGGATTGTTAATTGTGGATATATCATAGAAGAAGTAACAGGAATTTCTGCAGAAGAAATTGGAAAATTAGGGCTTCCTGTTCCAGGAGCTTCCCTCCACTGTTTTTAGAAAAGGGGTACATTGGACAACTCCATTTGAAGAGATATATCTGTATATCCAATCATATCTAAAATATTCCAAGTTTTGAAAATTAGAGTTTGTCACACCTAGATCAGCCAGCTCCGGAACCAGGACGGACACTTCAAATTGGTAAGATCTAATCCTTTGCTATTTTCATTTGAGGTTCTCATTTCAAAGTGATCTATCACATCAGCTTGATGATAAGCTTGGTGGAGTTGACAACTTCCAAGCATAGAAGTATTTGATCTCTCTGAAGAAAATGGATTGGGCACCTACATGAGTATAGAGGTTCTAGTTTCAGAGGGAGATGAGGTTAGAATCCTTTCACAAGAAGAACTTGGTCAAGGCCAAGAAGATCATGGTTGATTCAGTCATGAATCAACTTGTACTACAATTGTCTTCCCTAAAGACACCGATGAGGTTTGATTCCTTGACCAAGCTATTTGAAGGGAAGAACATACATCAGAAGATGACCTGAAGAAACTAGTTGAAGAATGTGAAGATTCATAATGCAGAGACCATGCAGTCATAAGAGTCTCTCAAATCAAGAACAACTTGAAGCGGTAAAAGAAGAAGTGAAGAATGCAGAAGTAGTGATAGCCACCTTGAATAGCCTCCCAGGATCATGGGATTCATTCATGTGAGGAATGTGTGCCAGAAGGAAGTGATTACTTTCAGCAATCTTTGGGAAGAAGAAGAAGCTCTACCCATAAGAAGAGAAGAGAAGATGGGAGCAACTGAAGATCAAGCTCTTAACATCCAAAGAAGATCCCTCAAGCAATGAGGAATATGAAGAAATCAACTCTTGAAGCACCTCTTATCCTCCTTAGCATTTGGATAATAAATGATGTTGTCATGAATGAAGAAGATGATGAAGCTGAAGGCTCAAGAAGGATTCTACCCACGAAACAAATAAAGATAAGTATTCAATTTTCATTTCATTGTTTTGTTATGCATTTGTTTATATTCAGTTATTGCATTATGCATGATAGCATGTTTGCATTAATGACAGAATACTACTAATATGCATGTGATGAGTAAGTAGCTCATGATGCTATACAACTCTCCATTGCTACTTATCTAGAATGAATCCTCTTTGCTGACATATTGGATTAGTGCACAATCTCAATGTTGTCCTAGTAGAGATGGAAGGCATCTAGAAAGTTTTAGTGAGATATGCATGAATGTTGTATTGGCTAAAGTAGTTGCATGATCATATATTTATGCATAAGAACTTTCCAGTATAAATATTCCTTATGAAATGTTTCTAACCATACAACTGCATTTGACTTGTAGGAAAGACTGCATACATAATCACCTACAAGCAAAGAATAATGAAGATTTGTTTCGAAGAACAAGTGACGACAGTTCAAGAAGAATGATGTCAGGGCCTAGTATCAAGACCTAAAGAGAAGTTCATAGTTCCATCATGCAGTAGATGGAAACATCATGGGATACAAAGAAAGATTCATAGCACAAGGCTTCTCACGAAAAGAAGGCCTAGACTACGAAGAGACATTTGCAGCCAGTAAGAGCTTAAACACATACATGATGATCCTGATGAAGATCTTAAACTTTGCTACAAGGTTGAAAATGTAAGTCTATGCACTAGATGGATACATAGAATACTAGTAGCATAGGAAGCTACTTGTCACTCCGGTACAGAATGTTTTCAGTGCATAGAGCACAGAAGACAGAGGGAGTATGATGCTTCGCTTCAGAGGGAGTGACTATAGAATATCTTAAGGATCGACATGGTACAATAGGATGGGAAGACTACTGATGAATCTAGGCTTTACTGAGAGTAAAGTGGATTCCAACCTTTGCTTCAAGGTTGAAGGTGGAAGACTAGTGATGCTCCTGTTATGTGTCGATGTACTATTTTCTAGGCATGGAGGTGTGGACAAGGGAAGTATGCAGTAGAGATCCTGAATAGGTTCAGGATGATGAACTACATGACCACACCTATGGCGTCGAGCCTGATGCTATTGAATGATGCTTCATCAGAGACGATTGATGCTACGATGTATCATCAGATGATTGGGTCCTTGATGTACCTGAGACCAGATATTTGCTTTGCTGTAAACACCTTGAGCCAGTACGTGACAAATCCAAGAAGTGTTCACTTGACAGTTGCAAAGCATATTCTGAGGTACCTGAAGGGTACAATTGATTATGGGCTCAAGTATGATACGAATCAAAAGATTAACCTGGAGGGTTATTTTGATTCAGATTGGGTAGGAAATGCCATCGATAGGAAGAGTACTTCAGGATGTTGCTTCAGTATGGGATCAGGTGTGATCTCTTGGTTTAGCAGGAAGAAATCCTGTGTGGCACTGAGTACAGCTGAAGCAGAGTATGTCGCATATTTTTCAGCTAGTTGTGAGGAAATATGGCTGCGGAAGCTACTGTCTGATATATTTGATCTCTAGTTGGATGCTACTTGTATACATTGTGACAACCAGAGTTGCATGAAGTTGTCAGAGAATCCAGTGTTCCATGACAAGTCAAAGCATATCGAGATCAAGTATCACTATATCAGGGATATGGTGCAGAGAGGAGTAGTGAAGCTCCATTATGTTGTGACAAAGGAACATATAGCTGATGTGTTGATGAAGACATTGGCCAGAGTGAAGTTCAAGTACTTCAAGGAGAAGCTTGGTGTTCTCCAGATCGAGGTTTCCTCCAAAGGAAAGTGATGAGTCCCAAAGCCATTCTAACGAGCAGGTCAGATGTAAGGGCTGAGCCATTCTGTCATGGTGAGAGGATTTAGTTCCTTCCATGTCATATATGAGTGTTGAGATCCATATCCATTCTGACGAGTAGGTCAGATATAAGGGCTGAGCCATTCTGTCATGGTGAGAGGATTTGGTTCCTTCCATGTCAGATATGAGTGTTGATTGCCATTCTGGGAATGGAGGTACTTGGTCAGTTACCAGGAACACTCAATCCGGGACTGAGAGAGCCATTCTGACTTGTAGTTTAGATGTAAGGGCTACCGCCATTCTGACGAGTAGGTCAGATGTAAGGGCATAGCCATTCTATCATGGCTAAAGGATTAGGTTCCGTCCATGTTAGATGTGATTGTTAGCCATTCTGTCAAGTAGGATAGATGTAAGGGCTACCACCACTCTCTGTGAGAGTGGAGGCACCTGGTCCATTACCAGGTAGCTTAGTCTGGGACTGGGGGCCATTCTGAAGAGAGTGTAGGATTCAGTTCCTACCAGGTCAGATGTGATTGCATGCCCTTCTGACGAGTAGGTCAGATGTAAGTGCATAAATCTTCTATCACTGTGAGCAGGATGCGATTCTAGCCTGGATGAAAGTATGGAAATATTTCATCACTATGAGTAGGATGTGGTCCCACCTGGGTATAAGTATTCCATCATTGTGAGCAGGATGTGGTTCCGGCCTGGGTGAAAAGAACATAGTTCTTTTATCATTGTGAGCAGGATGTGGTTATGGCCTGGATGGAAGTGCAGAACTCTTCCATCATTGTGAGCAGGATGTGTTCCAGCCTGGATGGATGTGAGTACTAGGCCTTTCTAACGAGTAGGTCAGATATAAGTGCTAAAGCCATTTCACAGATGGTAGTAGATGTGCCTACCATGCTGGTGAATGTGAGTGCTAGGCCTTTCTGATGTGATTGTAGTTTACTACATGATCAGATGTGAGTCATGGGCATGCCATCTGACAAGTAGGTCATATGTAAGTGTTGGGCATGCCTTTCTGATGAGTAGGTCAGATGTAAGTGCTGGGCGAAGACCTAGCTGATGGCTAGGCCTACAACCAGCATGAAAGAAGGCTGGCTCTGTAGAACTTCCTATGACGAGATACTACACACATGATGATGACCAAGTGAGATCCAGATCGAGCTATGATCTAGATCCAGTTATGATGACTCCGAGAGATCCAGATCGAGTGATGATCTAGATCCAGTAGTGATGATCCAGATCGAGAGATGATCCAAATCCAGATCCAGATTGAGTGATGATCCAGATACAGTCCAGTGATGTTGATCTAGATCGAGAGATGATCCAGATCTAGTGATGATGTTCCATGATGATCCAGATCGAGAGATGATCTAGATTTAGTGATGATGATTCATATCGAGTGATGATCTAGATTCATTGATGACTATCTAGATCGAGTATGATCCAGTGATGATGTTCCAAATCGAGTATGATCCAGTGATGATGTTCCAGATCGAGTATGATCCAATGACGATGATCCAGATTGAGAGATGATCTAGATCTAGATGAAAGATGACTAAAGATAAAGATGACGAGAACTCAATGATGATTCAGATGATACAGAGAAGAAGACTTATGCTAATAAATTGTGTCGAGAGAATACCTTCCTAGTTTAGAGGGAGTGTTGATGTAATTGTAACTTAGGAATGTACTCATCTGTATTTCTTATCTATTGTAACCCAATGTTTATTCCGGGATGTATTGTAATGTATTTGAGTCATGTCATACCCCGATGTTTATTCTGGGATGTTTCTATAATGAGAAATTCATGTCAAGTCATTATGGGTAACCCTCCTATTAGTCAAGGGTTAAATTCCCCACAGTTGTGGGGCCCTTGGGTTATTAGACTATCCTAGTGAAGTCGACCCTAGGTGAGTCATTGTAAGTCAGGGCAATAGTCCCCACCATTGTGTTACCCTCCTATTGGTTAGAGGAGGCAAAGTCCCCACAAGAGGTGGGACACTAAGGTTATTAGACACTCCTAGAGATGTCGGCTCTAGTAAGTAATTGTTAAGTGAGGCCGACATGTTGGAGTGCACTTCAAGTGAACGGAAGAATATAAATAGAGAGTGAGAGCCTCTCTATTCATCATTTGCAACACATACACTCACTCAATAAGGGCACATGAGTGAGAGAGGAGAAGCTCTCTCAGTATGAGAGAGAGAGACTGCTGCTATCGGGAGATCATCTTACTGTTTTCTGGAAATGGATTTGGGTCGAAAAAGATAAATCCAGTGCATATTTACCTTGTATCTCAACTATCCAAGGTGGTTGGATTTGGGTGACAAAAAATATTAGGATTTACTTAGGTTTTGAAGAAAGGGAAGAAACTTGTTTTAGTGAATTTCCATTATTGTATTATGTATAGCATTCTAGGAACGAAAATTAAGGCCTTATACCTTGCTGAACCATTTTTGTTTTGCTGGGGACAAAATTTGTTGATTAGAAAGTGCCAGACTGTTAGACGTTTTTCCTTAGTTAATATTTGATCCATGTTCATAGGACATGGGCAATGGATAATATTTCTTCCTTACAAGTTGGCAGTTGAGAAAGGAGGTTAAGCCTGGATAGAGGATCACGTTGATCAACATCTCCATTCTTCTCCTGCATTGGTATGGTAATTGAGTTTTTGCTGCATGTTATGGCCATGGCCTTCTTCAAGGGAAGTGGAAGAAGGTCAAACCCAAAACCCATGGACTCATTCTCAGAGCCCATGGACTCAAATGACAGAAATGACTTTGTTGTGGGCTTAATTTGGTTATGAGAGCTCTGGCCTAGAAATATTCTTTGGTCCCCTAGATTTTTGTTTTCATACTTTGTTGTGTTTCTAGTATAGATACTACCAATGGGACCCAAAACCTTCTTTTGATGCACTGGATTTTTGTTTTCAAACTTGCTAGTGTTTCTAGCAGAGTCACTGCCAATGGGACCCAAAGCCTTATTTTGGGAATTGATGAATGAGTTACTGAAACAAGCATTCTTATTTAAAATATATAGGGCTTGCTCGCTGCTTGAAACTGAGTTACCTCGTAAAATGATCATAATTGGGGCTGGAATAAAGTAATGCCCAAATTCATGTGTCATTCATAAGGGCATGCTAGAATTTAAGGGGGAAATTGGTCGAAGCAACTAATACATGCCAGCAAACTGAAGCTTTGATATGATCAAGTGGGGAGAGCTAGCTTGAAATAGTGAACCACCCTGCTATGTTGTGTCAACTATATTTTGGAAATCAATCGTGAGACCTTCAGATGCCGGAGTGGCCTTTGATAATAAGTGAATCAAGTACTTAATTAAAGTTATATTTAACTAGGCAAATTGAATGGCACATTACTAGTTGGGTTGTTGCCCTGATCTATAAAAAGTGACAAATAAACGATTGAATTGAATGTTGTATTTACAAATAGATAGTAAGTAAGGAAGCGTATGAGTTGGGGTTGTTTGCCAACTATTATTATTGAAGGTACACTTGCTTCAAGATCGTAAGAAATGCATCATAGAGTATAATAGAATCCTCATCACTCAATCCAGAAATAGAAGATTATCTAGTTGCAACAGCTGAGTCCCTAACCAACCCGTACATGTATTAACCAATCCTCATACAAATCCTGATGTATATCTAGGTTCCTCTGCATACCATCTTTTAATGTATGCCATGCATAAGGAGTCTCCATATCTATCTCTCTATGCTCAAGATATACCCATAGCAGTAATCTGTATGCATTATCTCTTTGTACTCAATCATCCTTGATCATAGCTCAAGCTATCTCAATAAGAATCTAAGGTCAATATCTCCTAGCTACCTCAATATTACTGATCTATTATCTTATATCTATTTCTTCCTCCTTTATAAGTCCTTATTTTCCCCCTCATGTCCCTTTATGGCTCCCTCTCGTGCTTCTCCCTTACATATAGTCTCTATAGACCTTTCTACACCAGCATCTATCATACCAAATATCTATGCTCTTTTTATGTGCTATATAGTTTCAAACTCACATATCCAAGCCAGTTTGGGCTCATCCTAATACTCAAACATTACTTGCTACTATACTAGATCCATTCTCTCCCTAAGCCATATAAGACGCCTCTCTATGCGTGGTAAAATATGATAACCCTATGATGCCTACTGGAAGGCAGTGCTTCAGCCCTAGAACTGGGAAGACTTTTAGGCCTAATACCTCACTGTAAAGAGTGTCATGCTATATAATGTAATAACTCAAGATGTCTATACTTCTTTTTAAATACTTGGATACATAAAGTTGGTCACATCATTTAGTAGAGACTCTTCTAGGCTAGGCCAATCATCTCCCCTCATTGTATGAACATAATAATGCTTCATTATCGGTTGTGCATGAATGTTAGGACCTCTATTCGATCTCCATCAAGCCAACATATACCACTATAAAGCTATGATTAAGCTTCCACACGTAATTTGTATCATCCTCGACTTAGCATAAACATCTAGCTTCTCATAGACCATACCCTTAAATAACTGTCAAAGTGCATACCAGAAAGGTTAATTGTATATCTGTTTAATGATAAGCATAACCCTTATTGTATCATGCCCTCCTAGTAGTAGTATAGTAATAACACACTATCTCAGTTCAAACCCTAAATATTGGGCCAGAAACTTGGCACATTTGATGATTTACTTCAGTGTTTGAATGCCCTTTCAAAAACTGTGACTACTCTTCTTGATGTTTTCCTGTTGCCACTTTGAATATTTAGGTGTTTCCTTTATTTTCTGAGCATCTAACATTGAAAACCAGCTACATTGAATGGAATTCTATGGATTTTCACATAAATCTTGGCAAATGATTGCAAATTAAAGACCATCCTATAGATGCACTTGCAAAACAAACATCCTTACTTAGAGGTAATTACAAAAGCTTCTTCAAGGAACTTGTCCAAACCCGAGATAATAGTTAAGATGCCTTGCTTCTCTCAATATAGGTATGCAGATAGTCATTTGATTCAAAGGGTTTGATCTGAAATTTACTTATCGACGTAACATAAATATAAAACATGGCCTGTGCCCACTGAATTTTGGTTTAGCTACGATGTGGAGGTGATCATGTTTGAATTAATGCAGGGATAGAGTCAAAATCGAATCAAAATATGTGCTAATAATATTGTATGTAAGAACTGTTAATTTTGACAACATTAAAATGTCTAGCTTACTTACAATTTTAACATTAACTCTATTTGGGAATGTAAGAATTGTTAATTTTGACACCATTACGATGTCTAGCCTACTTACAATTTTAACATTTGAAAGCTGCCGTACGAGACCTTTGACAGTGGAAGAACTTTATTGAGAATATAAGAATTGCTAATTTTGATAGCATTAAGATGTCAGAATTTTATTGAGAATATAAGAATTTCTAATTTTGACAACTTTTTGACAACATTAAGATGTCCGACCTACTTACAAATTTCAACTTTTGAAATCTGTTGTACAAGGTTCATCATAAAGACCAAAAAATGGATATATCAATCCAAAACAATTTAAAAACTAAAAACTGTGAATTTTCTTATGAGGGAATTAACTCAGATAGTTCTTAAAAACTGAAAACTGTGAATTTTCTTTGAAGGTTTTTCAGTGCATTAACTCAGATAGTTCTTACCAATGACATTTTCTTCAGATTTAACTCAGACAGTTCTTATCAATGACAATTGCTTCGAATTTAACTAAGACAGATCTTCAACTGAATTCTGACATATTTTGTGTGTTTTCATAGATCTAAATCTAATAACACAACCTAATCAATGCAAAATCCTTTGGGTAAAAAGCACTGCTATATATTGCTAAATACTGTGCACAATTTTGTTAATGTCAAAAAGAAATCGTAACAGCAACATAAATACATCCATGCCACTACACAGAGATTGATGACATGATAAAAATATATTACCTATGGAACAAAATTTAAGTTATGAAGAATAGAGAGGTACAAGATGTCTTGCGCACTATCAGTGGCAACAAGCATTCCATTTCCTGGTTTTTTTTTTGGTTATGATAGCAGCCTTCTCTGCTCTGTTTCTTACCCTATCTCTGTGGCTTCTTCTTCCACTATCTCTTTCTTCTTGGCTCTTGTCTGGCTAAAAAACCTTGGAGTTTGTTAGGTTTAGGGCTACATGTCTGATCCAATGTGGATTCTTTTCTACTGTATCCGTTAGGGATCAAAGCTCCCCACTTTGGAGGTTTTTGATCTCCCAAATTATATTTGAGGACTCCAGCCTTTGCTTAGGTTTGGTCTCCAGTTATAGGTATAACTCAACATCTCAGCTTTGGATCTTGCCTAAGATTTTCTTTGGCTCTAAACGAGCTTTCTTCTTTGGCTCCACTCAGGATCTAGAGTAAGCTCTCGGTCTGCATTGTTTTTTGTATTTTTAGGCTACCCTATCGTGGCCACATTCCTCCCAACCACCCAAGCTATGTCCAATAGACAAGTGTATATATATATATATATATATATGTTTCATATCGCATCAGCATATGCATAGTTACCAGACTTTGGCACAACAAAAAACTCAGCAAGGTGAAAGGGTCAAGAATTTAACTTGGCTTGTATAAACTGTCCATGATTTTTTTTAGGCAAGAAAATAATTCAAACTTGTTGACCTGTCAATGAATCACATGCACTGACCAGGTCCCTATTGACTCATGAGTACTTGCAGTTCAAATTTGTCCTAGGATTCACCCACGAGGATGGGTCAAACCTGGTAAGTGTAGTAACTATGATAGTATGCTTCTCTATGATTATGCAGCAGATGAACCCAATTTTAGAACATATTGCAATGTGATATATAATATACCAAGTGAGATTTGACATGGATTATAAAAACCCATTCCCAGATAGAGAAAACAAGAGAAACATCCTCTTTCTTATTTTTAACATATGATAGGGGCCTAGGGCATTATGTCTAGCAAAATTGAAATATCGGTAGTGTTCACTTCCTACTACCTTGGAGTTAATTTATCTTTGTAACAACCCAACATTTATGATTTTATTTTCTATTTCTATTATTCTTCTTGTTGTTTATTTTAGAAATCTGTTTATTTTGATAGTATTGAAAGTTCGAAGATGTTTGTGCCATTCATTGCTGGTTGATTTCTTTGAGATGAGCTACAATTTATATAATATTTTTAGTTTTTTCTATGCATCATTTTGGTGCCTCCCCCTTTCCTAATTATGAACTTGTTTTTGATTGGGACAATGAGAGGTCCTACATCTTTGGACATAGAACACCAAAAGTTCCACCAACTATATGTGGTTGGTTTTGTGTTTACTTGATGTAGTGGCAATATGCACTTGTCTTCACTCTCACATGAAGGCATTCTTTATGCTAATTTTTTAAAGGACACATGTCTTCTTGAAGTTCATAACTGATATCTTTCAATTGACATGCCATTGTTGTTTCTTCCTGTATTTTTTGATATAATGTATCTGAATGGTTTTCAGTGGAATCAATATATACATCAAAAGGATTTATCTTTGGCCTTTCAAGCAGGTTTTGTTGGTTAGTTCAATGAGTAGAATAACCATCTGCCTCTCACAAATTCATTAACTATGTAATAAAGCATGAAATGCAAAGATTGATTAGAATACAACATTCATTTTCAGCATACATGTTTAATTGTTTCAAGTTGATATATTACCTTTGGTCTCCATGATATTGAAACTCTCATCTTAATACACATAGACATGTCTATATGTATGTCTTGTTCCAACCATTTGAGGAGATTCATATGTTGGAGAATGAGGTCCGTTGTAACTTCAACGAAAGGACAAACTTCTAATATGCGGTGTTCCTATGAGAGATTTACTTTCTTAGATGGTAAGAACTTTTGTTTTAGGAAACTAATTGAAGTTTTTTGTCCCTTGCTAGAGCCCTTTTATGGTACAATATGTTTATATCATAGAGAAAGGAGAGAATAACTGATATAGGACTTCTATTTCCAGTGCTTTCACAATGAAATGATAGATGTAAGTACCATTCAATTTTTCCTGTTATGAGAGCAATTGATTTGATTGATTTTTTATTGAGTTAGTTACCTCATTTTGTTTCCTGTTCTTAGGTCATTATGCCTAAATGTTCTTGGCACCCTACTTATCTACTGCATTACCATTTTTGAAATAATATATTGATGCGAAACCAATAATTTTTGAGCTTGGTTTTATTTTCAAAGATTGATTGATGACAAGATGTTTATGATAATATGCCAATGTATGGTGCCAACATCGTGCTATCGTTTCTTTGGACTGCCCATCTTCATTTGTTTTCCTACTTATTCAGTTGGAAAATACTGCAACTGAAGGAGGATTGACACCATTCGTATACTCTCACAAAGAACTTGTAAGTACATTTCCATCAAATATATCTTCCTTTTCAGTCGTTTCCTTGTTTGATGAAGTTTACTTAACATTCTTTACTCAGTGCTAAATTTTTCAGCATGGTTGTGTCAGTGACGGTGTTTCTTGATCTTGAATTTTGGACTCATATATTTATGTCCATATAATTTGGATGTTTTGTTTCAATTGGAGTTTGCCTCAAATAAATGGAAGTTGTCTTTCTCTTTGAAATATCATATAAATAATATATTCTTCCTGATGTGACATTCCATTGATGTTCTATTGGTGTTCTATTCTAGGGCCTTTTTCTTTCGAGAATGGTTGAGCAATTTTTATTTTTTTATAGCTATTTAATATCATTGTCTTGTTGAATTTCAAAATTCTCCAATATGTAGTTTTTAGATCCCACAAAATTTCTTGGTTATAGTAAAAATTTCAGGTTCTTGGAAGAAAAAGCTTATAAGGATATATTTTCTAAATAGTGATGGAGCAAGAAGAGCTGAGTGATTCTGAAGATGAAATTTTAGGTTCACGTATAGGTAAAGATGGTAGGTACTTCCGAAAGATGGCATTACTTTTCTTTATGCATCTTTTGTCAGAATATTCTTCCAGTTCAATAACCACCTTGTTTCTTAAAATTATCATGAGGGTAAATAGGACTACATGTTGTGTTGTACACAACCTTTTAGCACTGAAAATTTTGGTTAAATTGTATCCTGGGTATTCATTTCACTCATGGAATAGTACTTTCAACATGTGCATGATTTTCTCCATGGTTGCAACAACATCACTGTACTTGGATTACTCTAAAGATTACTCTAGACTGAGCCATTGTTTTGTCTTAAAACCTTTAATCAGGCTATTTATGAAGAAATTGTCATCACTTCTAGCCCAAGTCACATGGCTTTACCATAGTGGTTTGATTTCCATCAAAAAAATGTATCATGTGTAAACAAACCCATACATATTGGGATGTCATCTTGAACCTACTCAATCCTAAGCCAGTTGAGCTCTCAAAAGGTGACATGCCAGCAGTGATTGAAAATTTGAATGATGTTGTGAAAGGTCTTGGATAGTCATACATTTTTTTCCTCACAATGGTTTTCCTTGGATGACACAATCAAAGTTAAAAAGACATTTTATTTGGATTTTCATTCATTTAAATCCTATTTTCCTTAGTTTTTACTACATAAACTGGCTTGGAGCATCATGCATTCTCTATGCCTTCTGTTACAAGTGCATTAGAATATTTTTTAACATAAGCCTTAATCCGTCCTTTGCATATTTACCTTGTATCTCAACTACCCAAGGTGGTTGGATTTGGTTGACAAAAAATATTAGGATTTCCTGAGGTTTTGAAGAAAGGGAAGAAACTTGTTTCAGTGAATTTCCATGATCGTATTGTGTATAGCATTCTAGGAACTAAAATTAAGGCCTTATACCTTGTTGAACCATTTTTGTTTTGCTGGGGACAAACTTTGTTGATTAGAAAGTGCCAGACTATTAGAGGTTTTTCCTCAGTTAATATTTGATCCATGTTCATAGGACATGGGCAATGGATAATATTTCTTCCTTACAAGTTGGCAGTTGAGAAAGGAGGTTAATCCTGGATAGAGGATCACGTTGATCAACATCTCCATTCTTCTCTTGCATTGGTATGGTAATTGAGTTTTTGCTGCATGTTATGGCCATGGCCTTCTTCAAGGGAAGTGGAAGAAGGTCAAACCCAAAACCCATGGACTCATTCACAGAGCCCATGGACTCAAATGACATAAACTGCTTTGTTGTGGGCTTAATTTGGTTATGAGAGCTTTGGCCTAGAAATATTCTTTGGTCCCATAGATTTTTGTTTTCATACTTTGTTGTGTTTCTAGTATAGATACTGCTAATGGGACCCAAAACCTTCTTTTGATGCACTGGATTTTTGTTTTCAAACTTGCTAGTGTTTCTAGCAGAGTCACTGCTAATGGGACCCAAAACCTTCTTTTAGTGCACTAGATTTATGTTTTCCGACCCAAATCCATTTCCAATGGGACCCAATATCATCTCTTCAAATGGATTCTTTCTCTGCTAATTTATTTTATCAAACATAAGGGGTACCCTTTCTTCGAAACATGTCATTGATCCTAACCCATTTGAAAAAGTAGACTTCATGTCGCATTGATTGGCCTATTTTGAGAAAATGGACCAGCTACACTATTAAAACTTGATTATGATGTAAGAAATGATGAATGCTTCACATTGGACTTTTCCTTCAAGCAAAATTTCCCAAGAATTTTCCTCAAGACTTCTACATTGCTTTGTTGAGTTTTAGGATTTTGAGAAAACCCAAATGTAGCCCTATCCTGTGAGTATACTGATACATTACTAATATGTATATGTAACCCAGGAAATGCACCAGATAAGATGACAAATATGTTATCATTTTCTGCAAATTGTTGTTGTTAGGTCTCATATAGTGGTACACTTATTGTTGCTAGGGAATAGTGATTTTTGCAATCCCATTAAGCTAATTTCTTGAGTTTTCTTCAAAATTCCTAGAAAATTTTTATGGATTTCATAACCTACTTGATCATATATTGTGAACATAAAAAATATATCATCATTTTCTGACCATTAGATACTCAAAATTGTGTATTGATTCTTTTTACCAATATAGAGGACTCTGTAAGCTAGGTTCCCAAATTCTTAAAGGGTGCTAGCTCAATGGAAGAGCGCCTACCTTACAAGCAGGAGGTTGGTGGTTCGATTCCTCCATTTCCTAATGATATTATAATATCATTTAAAAAGAACTATATTAGTAAGCAAAAAATAAGAGATAAGTGACCAAACAATGAGAGATAAGTGACGACACAAAATAACCAAAATTCGTATATAAAACTACTAAAAACGACTAAATTAGTGACCAAAAAATGAGAGATGTGAAACTAAGCATTAAAAATGATGCAACATGTGGTGCTAATGATGAAGCCAAACATAGTGTTGATATGGTAGCAAAATAAGACACAAAACTAGGCATTAAAAATTGTGCAACACATGGCGCTAATGATAAAGCCAAACATGGCATTGATATGGTAGCAAAATAAGACGTTACTTTGGATGCAAAACATGGTGCTACATAGAAAGAAAAATATGGTGCAACAATAGAAGCAATATCTGGCGTCATTTTGGTAGCGAAACATGATGCAAAAAAAAAGCAAAATTTGGTGCAATTTTGGAAGCAAAAATTGGCACATATTTGGAAGTAAAACATGGTGCAAAACAAGATGCTAAAGTGGTAGCAAAAATGGATTCAATATTGGATGCTAATTTGGATGCTAACATGGTGATATTAAGGATGCAAATATGGTGCTAATGGATATTTCATTTAAGAAGCAAAAGCCAACACTTGCTAGCATGCAAAACAGGATGTTGTTTAGGAAGCAAACCTCGACGTTGTTTAGGAATCATAGATGGACGCTATTCTGGAAGAAAAAAATAGACACTATTCTGGACATCATAAAGGATGCCATCTAGGAAGCAAAAAAAGACGTTTTTTGAGATGCTTTAAGTTTTGTCCATGACGCGTCCCATTTAGCGTCTAGTTTGACCACTCAATGTAAAAAACAATTACACTAAAAAGGGACGCTAAATGGGACGCTAATTCCAGTATTTTTTGTAGTGCAAGTAGATGCATTGGGTTTTTGGGATTGAGAGTGATGTGAGGGGGGGTAGGGGCCATAATATCTTCCACCTTCAGGTGGTTGGTCCTATTTAGTAGAGAATATTAAATTATTCTTGAAATAGAGAGGAGCTCAATGAATGGTAAGGAAGTATACATTAAAAACAATTATTTCTATAATTGTAGTGTTTAAATTTTACTTTTGTTATTTGACTAATCCATTGGAACTTGTTACAGATAGAGTTGGGAAACATTTTCATAGTTCAAAGAGAAAAAAATGGTGTTTTGATGTGATCGATGGCATTATATACATAGTGCTATGGTTCTCCATGTTTCCTTAGGTGATCTCTTATTACCAATTACTTTACTTAAATATTATTGTAATTTACATTGTTAAATTAAGAGATTTGAACAACAGAAAAATGTTCATTAATATTGTTCTTTGCAATAATTGAGAAAAGCTACTGAAACTATATTTATTTAGCTTTGTTTTGTTATTTTCATAAACAGACAAATATTTATTTGATGGGTCCTAATATGAAATTATTGCAACAGGAAAATATTTGTAGTATGTTGAATGATGTTTTGAAAGGTAAAGTAAAAGAAGACAATGTGAAGCTCCACAAATCAAGGTACATTGTAACAAAAAAAAATTTAGATAGTATCGGCAACATATTCCTAATTCTCATACATATTTTGCTTCAGTTAATTTGATTAGTATTCCATACTTGATTAATTTCTACCATTCTTTGTTCCCTATAATGTTAACTTGCTTTAATTGATAATAGAATATATCAAATATTCTCAGAAGTCCAAAAACATGGACAACATGTTTTGTTGCCTAAAAATGTTAGGTTCCTTATTGTCGGTTTTGAATGGTTTTCTTTGTAACGGAATCGTTGTCAAAATAATAGATACATTTTTACATCTTATTAGATTGCAGATACAAACCTAGGGTTTCCCAAGATCTCTTTATATGGTTGAAAGAGATCATATTAAAGAGATGTGAATTTTCCTTGATCTATATAGCCAGAGGCTATAAATTAAGTTTATGGATTTGTTGATTGTTCTTCATCCACGTAATCACCAACATGGAATCTCCATAGACCTGAAGTCAATGAAGACCTTTCACAAGTGATAGAGATCTTCTCACAACAAAACCTCTCTCTTGGTCACTAGGGATAGAGAAATTGGTCCATTCACTATTTGTTATAATCATGCTTGGTTCACTTTATCAAACACTCATAGTCCTAGAAATATACTCATGGTCCACCCATATCCATTCATCTATGTCCTAATTTGGGAATAAAAGATAAAAGTATTAAAACTTGGACCAAGACACATTCTATAGATCCCTAAAAGGAAATAAAACACAATGAGAAAATGCTTAAACAAGACTAAAGTGAATAATTAGGGATATTGGGGGAATCAAGGAACAAAACAACTAGCAATTCCAACTTGATCAGATCATACAATCCAAAGGAGGAGGTTAATTCCAAGAAACCTACAGATTAAAGCAAGTAGTAAGAACATTAATTTTTTCATAGTTGAGCCAAATTTAGATTAATATGGAACCATATCTCAAAATGTTCCCTTCTAAATGGAACAAAGAAAAAAAATATTCAGTAACAAAGAATGTTTCATATAACCCTCATCAAGCCATTCTTTTTGCATAAACGGTGGCAACCATTTACATTTTCCAAGTATTGTCCTTAGATTTTTCCATATTGGTTGTTTTCCTAACCAAACATATTGAACCAAGTATTTTGAGGTAAAAAAATTGGTGTCACATCATTTACACTAAATGGCATATCCCCATGCTAGGTTATAAAGAACCTCATTACTCTATGCAATATTGTCCTAGGGTTTGAATCCTCAAACCCTAATTCTTCCACTCTTACATCATCATAAGCATCAAGACTTCCATGTAGCAAGAATACAATAACTCTATGATATTTTCATAGCCTTACATACCATAAGAATAAAGATCCAAAAACATACAAGGAAGTTAAATCTACTCTCAATGTCTTCTACTAGGGTAGAAACCTTAGTGTTACAACACGATACATAAAAACCATCATCGGCAATGGTGTATTATTATATAGGGTTTGCATGTATAAAACAATCCTTAGTCATCACAAAAAATACCTAACATCACAAATGAGAAAGCTCTCCAAGAAGATCTAAGTTGTTTACCATCCCTTGTCTTCTCCTAAGGTTACCACATGAACCCTAAGTCTCCAAGACAAGTACCATGAAGGGTACAAATGATAAATGAAAATGACATATTTCTAATCTCTTATATATGCAAGTAGGTGAGAGAGGATAACATAAAATAAGGACAATTTTCCCTACAAGTAACCAACATGGAGCACTCTACAATCCAAGCTTGTGCATGTCAAACTAGGGTTTTTTCCAACCCTGAAAGTGAGATTCCCTCCAAGTAAAGATCATTGGATCAATTACCGTCATCCAATATGGTTTGGTCTCCAATAGGGTGTTACTCCTACACTCCCTCTCCCATGTTGTATTGGTGTCCAAGTTCCCTTGTGTAAGTCGTTTCTCTAATTGTGTGTCCAATGCCCTCTCATATACCCAAGGCTACTCTGATATGTACTAATGTGGTAAGTAATCTCCCATTACCCTCCTCAATATATGTGCTTGGGTCCATCACAAACCTCCATGAAGTATGCTATAAATTTATGGCAATTTAAGGTCATTTCTTGCACATAAGCGCATGTTGGGATTTTTTGGATGATGTTGGTGAAATGTTTTACAAGGAAAATGTGATGTCATAGTGATATTTTGTGGCCAAAATAGTAAAGAAAAAATCATACAAAATAGCAATTACTTGCATTGTAAATATCCTCATTTTGGAGAAAGAAGCATGAATTAACATGGGAATGTTTTCCTAGGACAAGGAGGTAGGTTTAACAAAGGCCATTGTACCCATAGGAGCAACATTTCTTAGTGCAAATTCATGCTAACTTGTATAAATTTGGGAATTCTAACTTTTAATGTGATTTTGAAATTTCAATTCTCGCCAAAGGTGTCCTCTATTCAATTCTTATGAATATTCAACCTTCAGATGACATTGAATATAAATTGTAGTAGAAAACTATGGACGATATTTCACTTTATATCAACCCTAATCTACTAGGAATTGCAAGAGTAAGGATATCAAATGTATGCCAACAAGTTTCAGGTATTTTAGGCACACTTTTCTAAGCTAAACCATATTTGAAATCACTTTAATTATTCAATATTTACAATATTAAGTATGCATTATTATCTTTAAGGTGTTTGTCAAATCACTCAACAGTTTCAACCCTTAATATGTCAAATTAGCATGAACAATAAGTTTTTAAAATTACTTAATCAAGAATACAATGAAAGATGAAAATCAAATATGCAATTACATTGGTATTGGATAGATGAAAACTTCACTGATATGAGTTTGTCATAATTAAGTACATGTACATGCCAGAATTTTTCACAAATATGGTACAATTTTTCAACCTCTCCAAAACCCTCACTAGGGAAATCATGAAAACCCTAGCCACCACCAAATATTGTATCAAACAAACTCTCCACATTAGCATGGATTCAACAACAATATTGTGTCACACAAACTCTCCACATTAGCATGGTTGTCTTCGTTAGGGTTTTCACACCCTAGCCATGTTAAATCATATACATATGTGGAAAGAAAAATCTAGTGTTGGCCTCCAATTATACTTCCTGTCCTAGGGTTTGAATCCTCAAACCATAATTCTTCTACTCTTACATAATCGTAAGCATAAATACTTCCATGTAGCGTCAAGAATACAAGAACTCTATAATATTTTCCTAGCCTTGCATACCATAAGAATAAAGATCCAAAAAACATACAAGGTGTTAAATCTACTCTCCATGTCTTCTACTAGGGTAGAAACCTTAGTGTTACAACAAGAGAAATAATCACCATCATCGACAATGGTGTATTCTTATATAGGGCTTACATGTATAACAAAAACCTTAGTTATCGCAATAAAAATGTTAGATTTTTATCGTTTAATCAATATGATCTAGGATCATATTTGAGAGAATAACATGCACATTAATAATCACAAGAGACAAGAGACACAAATATTTTTCCTCGGGGAAACCATAAAGGAGAAAAGCTTGCAACTTCCTCAGAGATAGAATGTGCATCAATAGAAAAAGTAAAACCCAAGAGTACAAAGATGATCTCCGACATTTGTTCTCTCTCTCACTTGTGCGAGATACTTCTCTCTCACTCATGCACTACTGTTGAGTTAGTATGTGTTTCAAATAGAGTGTCTCGCTCTCTGTTTATACTTGTTTTCCACTTGATATTTACTCTATAGGGTTGACTTCTCTAGCAGAGTCTAATAACCCTAATACAACTCAACTATGGGGACTATTGCCCCGACTTACAAAAGAGGGTTAACCTCAATTACTTTACATGACTTCATTATATTAATGACTCTCCCAATCAAAGGAACAAACATCTTCATCGAGGTACAATGAAGTACAGTATGAAATATACAAGTGAATACATTGTGAAGTTACAAATACGTCAACACTCCCTCTGAACTGGGAAGGTAGTCTCTTGACACATTTCATCAGCACCGTATTCATCACTGGATATCATCAACATCACTGTTGCTGTTATCTCAAGAAATGGTGCTACCTCTTAAATGTAATCATCATAGGAAGTTCTACAGAGCCAACCCTTTTTCATGTTGGATGTAGGCCTAGCCTCCATGTAGGTCTTCATCGGCAGATCCATCCCTTTTTCATGCTGGATGTAAATCTATAGGGCCATCCCTTTTTCATGTTGGATGTAAGTCTATAGGGCCATCCCTTTCTCATGCTAGATGTAGGTCTCCATCTATAGAGCCAACCCTTTTTCATGTTGGATGTAGGTCTATAGTGCCAGCCCATTTTCATGCTAGATGTAGGTCTCCATCTACAGAGACAACCCTTTTTCATGCTGGATGTAGGTCTACAGTGCCACCCCTTTTTCATTTTGGATGTAGGCCTTTCCCTCTGTAAGGTCTTTACCTATAGAGTCAACCCTTTTTCATGTTGGATGTAGGCCTCACCCTCTGCAAGGTCTTTATTTACAGAGCCATACCTTTTTCATGTTGAATGTATTCCTAGCCCTCTTCCATGTCTTTATCTTCAAATAATCTCATTGTCATGCGAAGCACGAACCAAATATACATAACACAACATCCACATTCACCGGCATGATAGGACACACCTACTACCATCCAAGAAAGGCTTAAGCACTTACATCCACCGGCATGGTAGGACACACCTACTACCATTTGAGAATGGATCATGTGTATCACTTCCCCTTGGAGGAAACCTCGATCTGAAGAACACCAAGCTTCTCTTTGAAGTACTCAAACTTCACTATGGCTAATGGCTTGGTCAATACATCAATTGTGTGCCCATCCATGGCAACATAATGGAGCTTCATTTCTCCTCTTTGTACCATATCCCTGATATAGTGATACTCAATCTCGATATGATTCGACTTGTCATGGAGCATAGGGTTCTCTAACAACTCCACAAAACTTTGGTTGTCGCAATATATACAAGTAGCATCCAACTGGAGATCAAATAGGTCAGATAGTAGCTTCCTTAGCCACAATGCCTCACTACTAGCTAAACAAGATGTGACATACTTTGCTTGAGTTGTACTCAATGCCACACATGACTGCTTCTTGCTAAACCAATAGATCACTCTTGATACCATACTGACGTAGCACCCCAAATTTCTCTTCCTACCAGTGGCACTTCCTGCCCAATCCAAATCCACATAAATCTCTAGGTTAATCTTCTGATTCACCTCATACTTGAGACCATAATCAACTGTACCTTTTTGGTACCTCAGAATATGCTTTGCAGCAATCAGGTGAACATGTCCTGGATCTGTCAGGAACTAGCTCAATGTTTTCATAGGAAAGCAAATATATTGTCTTGTATTCGTTAGGTACATCAAGGATCTAATCATCTGACGATACATCATGGAATCAACCAACTCTGATGAAGAAACACTCAATAGCTACAGGTTCGATGCCATAGGTGTGGCCATGGCCTTGCAGTCCATGATCTCAAACCTCTTTAGGATTTCCACTGCATATTTCCCTTGTCCAAGGGAAATTCCATTCGCATTATACCACAAATATTGGTTTATATTCCTCTATGTTGCCATCTGTAGCATGCTTGATCTTGTAGATCCACTTGGAAGTCACAACAAACTTCCCTTCTAGTCTTGGGACCACATCCTAGACATCATTCTTCATGATCGATTAATACTCCTCAATCATCACATCCTTCCATTCTTTATTTTCTGCCTCTTCTTCATAGTTGGAAGGTTCTTTATCAATGATGTCACACAGTAGGCTACATAGTTGGAGTAGGACCTAGTTCTCTTTCTTTCTCTGTGCATTTCTTCTTGAGCGTCATATCTTTTTGCACTTTGGATAGCCTCACGTACCCATGTTGGTTTTCACTTGTAAGAATTCTTCTCACAGGGTGGATCTATTAGTTCCTGAGGTTCTTCCATCTCTCGATCTTCTTCTGGAGTTGCTTCAATCATTATTGTTTCTCAGAGCCTAGGTACTTCTGTTTCTTCAAGATATTCAACAAGTATCTTCTCGAATTTGTTGTAAGCTAAGTCTTCATCAAATTTCATGTCCCTACTGATGTTGATCTTCTTTAATCCTGGGAAATATATTATGTAATCCTTCGATCTTTCACTATATCCCACAAATATACCCTTCTTTCTTGAAGGATCTAACTTTGTCCTCTTTTCTTTCGGAATATGTAGGTACACCAAGCAGCCAAATATTCAGAGATGGTTGACTTGGTTTCTTTCCAGATAAGACTTATTCTGGTGTCTTGTTCTCAAGTACTCTATGCGGAGTACGATTCTGTACATACACAACTATCCTAGCAGCTTCTTCCCATAGATGCATAGGAACATCTTGATCATGAATCATTTCCTTTGTTGCTTCCATAATCTATTCTTCCTTTCTGCAATTCCATTCTATTGTGGATTATATGGAGTGGTCAACTCCCTCTTAATCTCTAACTCTCTGCATAATTCCTTGAATTCAACTGATATGAATTCTCCACCATTGTCTGATCGAAAGGTCTTGATTTTATTTTATGTGTGATTCTTGATCAAGGCTTTGAATTCCTTGAACTTACTGAATACTTCATCCTTTCTTTTCAAGAAACATATCCATGTATTCCTAGAAAATTCATCAAAGAAAGAAACATAATATACATACCCACTCAATGAATTGGATGACATCAAACCGCATACATCGGAGTGGATAATTTCCAAGATTCCTTTTGCCTTGCTCTCACTATTTGTAAATGTCTTCTTTGTGTTATTTCGCTTCGCACATCCTTTGAAAATGCCTTCATGCTTTTCCTGTATTCTTGGAAGACCTTCAACAACTTTGCTTGCAAGTGGTAGTGCCCTATAGTGCACATGTGCAAGCCTTCTATTCCAAAGTTCACTTGGTTCTACTAAGTCATGGACCACATCTTGTTCTGGTTGGCCCTTTAATTTGTATAAGACTCCCTCTTTCTCTCCAATCACTACTGCATCATCTATGGTATTTCCCTTTGACCACATAAGGACTTGGCCATCTACAAATGCAACCCTCATACCTTTTTCATGCAGATATGGAGAGAAGATTCTTCTTTAGTATTGGTACAAACAAGAAATCCTTCATCTTCATATATATTTTCCAGAGTATAGTTTATAGGAAGCTTTGGCACTTCCTTTTATGGGATACTGGTAGTCATCCTGAACTTTCCCTTTGTGGGGTGACTCATGTTCGGATAGATTCACAAAGGATTCTTTGAATCTCATCATATGCTTGGAATCCCCACTATCTATGAGCCAATCATTTATTCCATGTGTAAAAGTTCCTGTGAGGGATAAAATCAAAACATACTCTTCATCGCTTGAAGATGTTAGTTTTTCAACATTCAAGCTAGCATTATGTTAGGATATTTACTGAGAGAACAACAAGTACAGCAATCAAACACAAGAGACAATGAACACAGTGTTTTTCATCGGGGAAACCATAAATGGAGAAAACCCCATGACTTCCTCAGAGATAGAATCAGCCCAAGATGTAAAACCCAAAACAATAAGATGCACTCCCGACAGCAGCAGTCTCTCTCTCTCTCACTGAGAGAGCTTCTCCTCTCTCACTCTTGTGCCCCAATGAGTGAGTGTGTGTATGAGAATGATAAATAGAGAGGCTCACACTCTCTATTTATATTCTTTAGTTCACTTGGAACCCACTCCAACATGTCGGCCTCACTTAACGATTACTTACTAGAGCCAACATCTCTAGGAGTGTCTAATAATCCTAGTGCCCCACCACTTGTGGGGAATTTTCCTCCTCCGACCAATAGGATGGTAACACAATGGTGGGGACTATTTCCCCAACTTAAAATGGCTCACCTAGGGTCGACTTCACTAGGATAGTATAATAACCCAAGGGCCCCACAATTGTGGGGACTTTAACCCTTGACCAATAGGAGGGTTACCCACAATGACTTGACATGACTTTCTCATTATAGAAACTTCCCAGAATAAACATCGGGGTATGACAGGACTCAAATACATTACAATACATCCTATAATAAACATCGGGTTACAATACATAAGAAATATGGATGAATACATTTTGAAGTTACAATTACATCAACACTCCCTCTTAACTAGGAAGGTATTCTCTCGACATAATTTATCGGCACAAGTCTTCTTCTCTGTATCATCTAGATGATCATTGAGTTCTCATCATGTTCATCTTCAAGTCATCTTCATCTAGATCTGGATCATCATCACCGAATCTAGATCATCACTGGATCTGGATCATCACTGGATCTGGATCATCATCACTGAATCTAGATCATCACTCGATCTGGATCATCATCACTAGATCTAGATCATCACTCGATCTGGATCTCTCAAATTCATCAAAACTGGATCTGGATCATAGCTCAGTCTGGATCTCATCTGGTCATCATCATGTGTGCTATCTTGTCATAGGAAGTTCTACAGAGCCAGCCTTCTTTCATGTTGGTTGTTGGCCTAGCCATCATGTAGGTCTTCGCCCAGCACTTACATCTGACCTACTCATCAGAAAGGAACACCCAACACTCACATCTGATCATGTAGAAACCCACAATCACATCAGAAAGGCCCAACACTCACATATGATCATGTAGAAACCTACAATCACATCAGAAAGTCCCAACACTCACATTCACCAGCATGATAGGACATCACATCACTAACATCTGTGAAAAGGCTTTAGCACTTATATCTGACCTAGAAGGAAAGAAGTCCTCCACCCTCGCCAGAAAGGCTTGCACTCACATCTGACCTAGAAGGAACTGAATCCTCTCACCATGACAGAATGGCCCCCAATCCTAGATTGAGCTACCTGGTAATGGACCAGGTTCCTGCATTCTCCTAGAGAATGGCAGTTTCCCTTATATCTAACCTGGTAGAAAACAAGTCCTACACCCTCACAAAAATGGCCTGCACTCACATCTGACATGGAAGGAACTGAATCCTCTCACCATGACAGAATGGCCCCTAGTCCGAGACTGAGCTACCTGGTAACAGACCAGGTGCCTCCACTCTCCCGGAGAGTGGCAGTTTCCCTTACATCTGTCCTACTCAATAGAATGGCCAACACTCATATCTGACATGGAAGGAACTAAATCCTCTCACCATGACAGAATGGCTCAGCCCTTACATCTGACCTGCTCATCAGAATGGCTTTGGATCTTAGCACTCATATCTTACATGGAAGGAACTGAATCCTCTCACCATGACAGAATGGCTCAGCCCTTACATCTGACTTGCTTGTCAGAATGGCTTTGGGACTCATCACTTTCCCTTAGAGGAAACCTTGATCTAGAGAACACCAAGCTTCTCCCTAAAGTACTCGAACTTCACTCTGGCCAATGGCTTCATCAACACATCAACTATCTATTCCTCTATCGCAACATACTGGAGCTTCACTGCTCCTCTCTACACCATATCCCTGATATAGTGATACTTGATCTCGATGTGCTTCGACTTGTCATGGAACATTGGATTCTTTGACAACTTCACGCAACTCTAGTTGTCACAATTTATATTATTAGCATCCATTTGGAGATCAAATAAATCAGATAGTAGCTTTCGAAGCCATACTGCCTCACAACTAGCTGAACAAGCTGCGACATACTCTACTTCATCTGTACTCAGCGCCACACAGGATTGATTCCTGCTAAACCAAGAGATCACACCTGATCCCATACTGAAGCAACACCCT
This sequence comes from Pseudotsuga menziesii, assembly GCA_001517045.1. NCBI lineage: Eukaryota > Viridiplantae > Streptophyta > Pinopsida > Pinales > Pinaceae > Pseudotsuga > Pseudotsuga menziesii. Next base: position 270,098 of record LPNX010056110.1, read on the forward strand.
GAAGTGCTCTTCCTATCGATAGCACTACCTGCCCAATCTGAATCAACATAACCCTCCAGGTTAATCTTCTGTTTCGCATCATACTTGAGCCCATAATCAACTATACCCCTCCGGTACCTTAGAATATGCTTTGCAACAATCAAGTGAACATTTCTCGAATCTGTCAAGAACTGGCTCAAGATATTCACAACAAAGCAAATGTCTGGCCTCGTGTTTATTAGGTACATCAATGACTCAATCATTTGATGATACATCATAGCATCAACTGTCTATGATGAGGCATCACTCAATAGCTTCATGTTCGATGCCATAGGTGTGGTCATGGCCTTGTAGTCAATCATCTCGAACCTCTTCAGGATATCTACTACATACTTCCTTTGTCCAAGGAAGATTCCATCTGCATTCTTTCACACCTCCATGCCTAGAAAAATAGTGCATCGACACATAACAGGAGCATCACTAGCCTTCTGCCTTCAACCTTGAAGCAAAGGTTGGAATATGCTTTACTCTTAGTAAGGCCTAGAGTCATCAGTAATCTATCCATCCTGTCGTACCATGTCAAACCTTAGATCTTCTGTAGTCACTTCCTCTGAAGCAGAGCATCATACTCCCTCTATCTTACGTACTCTATGCACTGAAACATTATTTACCAGAGCACTAGTACAAGTGATCAATTTTTCCACGGTAAAAACGTGGCAATATCCACGCTTATCCGTGGATATTGCCACGTCTAAGTGTTTTTTTTGTCGTTGTAAGTTTTTTGTCGCAATAGCGACGACCCCTAATTTGCCGTGGAAACGTTCCACGGCACGCCGTCGCTGTATCCACCCCTAGCCGTCGCTGTATCCACCCCTAGCCGTCGCTATATCCACGCTTTGCCGTCACTGTAGCCACGCTTGGCCATCGCTGTATCCACGCCCTGTATAAGTTTTAAAAAAAAAATGCAAAGTTCCACGGCATGCCGTCGCTATAGCGACGCTCTGTATAGGTTTTAAAAAAAAAATATTTAGTAAGAATATATAGTAATTTTCACTGTCAACAAATATGCCCCATGAGGATTTTCGAAAGTGTGTACTAAGGAATGAATCAGATTGTGGGGAAGAGAGAATATACCCTTGCTATTGACATCTGCTCCATATTCTAGAAGAAGGTTGACACAATCATTAAAGCCATTTGCTGTTGCAATGTGCTGATAACAAAAACAAAATAAAATACTAAGTGAATAATATTGTGGGAAATTTTTCTTTAAAAACTTTGCTCATTGTATAAATATTTTAGAGAAGCTCACAAGAACATGTTTCACAATATTTATATTCTTTAAATGCTTATGCATGTCTAGCAGCTTTGTTACAAATTATTCAGTGCCCATATTGCTTCTTTTCTTTTCCTTCACCCATGGCCTTCAGTTGTCTACGATCTGTTCTTTTGTATTGCTATTATTATTTGTTTTATTCATTTACTACAATCTTTGGAAATGCATGCATTATACATTACGGCATGGTCATTTCAGTTAATTTTACCATCAAGTCGGTTGGCCTAGTCTAGTCATTTATATCATTTCTTTATGTCTTCTAATTAAATTAGAAGCAAGAAAAATTTGGCATATACCTCAAGCAGCTGAATTTGAAATGCAACTTACAAAGAAGACATCAAATTATACTCCCCGCATCATTCACATATCTTTGGCTT
>LPNX010056115.1:0-20631 GCA_001517045.1 Pseudotsuga menziesii
TATATATATATATATAATACTTAGCTTAGCTTAGAAGGATGATAGTTTAGCTTAGAAGGCTGGAATTGGTTCTCAGTTTAGTATCAGAGTAGATGATGTTATGGGTTGTAGCAATATAATACTAGAGGGAAATGAATTATATTTTTTCTTAAATTTTTAGAATATTTTCATTCTAACTCAGATTGCTGATGAAGATGCCTCTTTAACCTAGAAGTGGGGATGGAAAACAATCGGTCTACTTGATAGGTCGATTGAAATATCAATTGAATTGTTTTCTTTTAGAACTAAAATTCAGACAAGTTTAGTTAAACTAAGATCCAAATATTTTGATCGAGACTCTAAATAAGAATGGAGGTTATACATTGTAGACAAACTATTAAAAGATTATGAATGTGGAGGATTTGGAATATAGATGGTCGTGGGAAATGATTTGGAGAATTAAAGATCCAAAAAGTCTAAAATTCTCTTCTTGCTTGCTCTCACCTCAAAAGTCTTGACTGAAGATCTCTATCAAAAGAAAATTAATGAAGGTCCGAGAATATGTTATATTTGTTTGCAAGGTGGAGAATAAATATCCCACATCTTCATGAAATGTCCATTTTCTCTTCAATTTTGTAATAAGATAGAATGTTGATTATGAAAGAAGGATACTTGGCAGTACGAGTCTATGGAGGTAAGCCTAAAAATATGGTTTTCATGAGAACATATGAACAATTATAGAGAAATTACTTTCCTAACTAGCTGGAATCCTTGGAATTCTAGAAATGTTGTGTCTTTTCAGAATTGTCCCTTCGATTCTACACAGGTTTCTACTGCTATGTGCTCTTTGAATAAACATTTGAAGGAAGATTAGAAGATTAAGATCAATAGATATAAAACACATATGTGTTATAGAGAATATGTGATTTATATTGCATATGCATTTTATATCACATATGTGATTTATATCACATATGCATTTTATATCGCATATGAGTTATAACGCATATGCATTTTGTATCGGATATGCATTTTTTTATCACATATGTGGTTTATAAAATTTAAAATTTCAGCGGGAATAAGGATTGGAATCATGCTTGGAAATAGTTTTGGACTACTGAACCTATTGGCTAGGATAAATAAACCAAGGTTATTGCTTGTATTTCAGAACTTTGTGAAGATGCTCAGTTTCAATGTTTTTTTTTTGCAATGACAAACACAATATTTTTTTATGAAAATATACAATATTGTAGAATAGATCTTACAATTATGAATATATAATGTTTTCCTATAGATGTATGTTTTATTTATTATTATTATTTTTCTAAATGATACACTCCAGTTTTTGAAAATAGATACATCCATTGTTTTTTATACAACTTTTGATTTCCTTCACCATTTCACAAGAAAACTATATGGTGCACTAGAGGAGAGAGGGCTCTACAATCTTATATAAATAAATCAAGAACTTCATAAGTTTGGCCCCTAAAGTGTTGTTCCCGCACATAACATTTTTGTTTCAAGGTTTTCAGACTTCAATAATTAATAATAATAAAAATAATTCATGATTTTTTTTGAAAAAATAGTGTTTCACTAGTACCATATGTCATTTATATGTCTACATGAGTTTATCCAAAAATGACATCATTTACCTCATATAGTGTTGCACCCGCACAAACATATATGTTATGATGTGCTGAAAATTTGAAAACCCAATTTAAGGGAAAGTAATTTTATAATCATTTTCACAAAGTTTATATAGATAAAAGTTATATAGTATGAAATGCTATTCAATTACCTAACTTTTGTATTTTTACTTGATCTTCAAATCGATTAGGGAAGTACCTCTAATTGTCACTTAAAGTGAGAGGTTCCATGTTTTTCTGTATTATGTGGCATCTAAAGTGGCTTTAAAGTAGTCCATGATTGTGCGTTAACCACACCCCCGCCCCTCACCCCCCCAACACACACACACACACACACACACACACACACACACACACACACACACATATATTAACACCTCGGTTTTGACCCCATTTTCATTAAATATATATGATGTAAATATTTTATGGAATGAGGGCAAGGGGATCAAGGCCAAGGCCCTGAAATTGATTGATGTTTTGTGTATAGGTGATCAAGGTTGATGCCTATGGTTTATGGTGCTAAGTCAAGCATAGTATATATTTTTGGACACCATATAAATATGCAATTTAATTAAAAACCCACAACCATCTATGTCAATGCAACAAATAATTAGATGGGGGCATGATTTACTAAGGATAAGGGGGGGATGCTTAACCTTGATCCTTTTTGGGAAAATCCATGTGTTAAAAGGAACACCCAAAAACGTATTCTCATTCCCTCATGCATTCACATTTTCATCTTCCCTCACATTTTGAGGAGCGACGGGACATTTTTATCATCCACCCTTCACGTTTTCAGTTTTATTTTCCTTGTTGTGCATTCCCAGTCCATCACCTGGATCTCACTGAAGCATTGTGTTCCATTCTGATCGTTCTCTATTCCATTTGTGCATGCACGCTGTGCATTCGTATTGCTTGCAGAACCGTGATATGTTTTGGGTTGTTCGTCTGTTGTTTCAATCCTTAGTGTTGTTGTGCAATGGTCTCCTCTATCACAAAGTGACTGGAAGCCTGTTTTGTTGTGTTGACATTATGGTCTGCTGTGTGTGCATATTTTTTCCTTGTCCTGAACTAGTTTGGAGTGGAATTGGATCTGAACTAGCTTGATAAACCTAATGTAGGAAGGAACCTCACAAATAGATTTGGATGGGTTGGGTTTCTTCTTTGCGCACCCTGAACAACAATGGAATGGAATACGGGGCTTGAGGGATTGTGTAGTAGAGAAGGGGATGTTTCCTTGTGTTGGGTGTGTAGATGTTTTAGGATCCAGGCCTGATCTAGTGTAGGTGTCCATAGATCAGTGGTTGAGCTCACTATCTTAGCATTTCAAGTTTTCTAGCTCCTTTGCAACCTAATAAACCCATCTGTTAGTTGGCTTGGCTAGTCCTTAATGTGAATGTTGGCTTGGATGATTAGCTTAATGAACCTAGAAATATATTGACTTGTTTGTTTGTAGCCTGATAAACCCAACTATGTTGGCTTGGCTAAGTTTGGTTATATTCTTGGCTATGTCTAAGCCCGCTAGTGTTCCTTATTCCATGTGGGAATCATGCCCAGCTTGAGGGTGGCAGCGCTACTGAGATATTAATGAGCACACTGGTCTATGGTTGGGTGGAACATTCCAGTGACGTAGCTGGTTGTAGAACAAACTTCTTTCAAATATAAGTATCTCTTTGTTAATCTATGCAATTGTAATTGCTTAATGAAATATGATGAACATGCCTAATGTGTTGAATTGATGAATTGCTTCTACTGTATAATTGCAATGTATGCATCTGTGTATGTTTCTTTCAATGTGTTTTAAATTATGTTATGTTTCTTAGATGGTCGTATTGGTGATGGCCTGAATGATCAAATCTATCCATATACTTCTGTTAATAGATTAAATTTCTTTCCACAACATGCGGGATGTGGGATGCGGAAACGACCTTCTGTAAACTTTGTTCCCCACAAATTTTCCTTCTGCAACTCACTTTTTTGTATGCGAGATGCGGGATGCGGGAATGCAGGATACAGGACACGGCTTCACAATCTCTATTTGCGCAATTGATTATCTCCTCAATGGTATATTCCGCATGCGGGATGCAGGACCCTAATTCCCATATTTGCTCGATTTCGTAGACTCAAGCTTTCCACACCGTTGTTTCTTGCGGGTTTATTCTCAGCAGTTGATATGTTCTCGGATGGAGAACAAATTCTGACTGTCAATTTTTTGTTGTGATATTTCCTCATCGTTCGATCTCCTCTGAGATTTTTTCTTCATAGTTCGTTGAATGGATCACTAACAAGATCAATTTCTCTGTTATTGGGAAGTGAAAGAATTTACATAGTGGTGAATATATTGAACTTTGAGCTGGGTGCTCCTGTAATAATCAGAGCGAGCAGTTATGGTCACGTTCTCTCTTTGGTGGGAGGGAGGGGGCGTGATAGTGTGGCATCAGAGCTACAGGTTGCATCATTGGGCCTTGATTGGCCAAGTTGAACAGTTAACAGAGCTGTTGGTAAATCATTTTTACTTTTTATTTTACTATGTGGATAACAATTTTATTTATTAACACATTTTGCAGAATTATAGTCACTCTCAAAGGGCAACATTCCAGATAGTGCAGTTGAGTAAAGTTGGTTTGGTTGAGCCATGAGAAATGACATGTGTGACAATGCAAAGAACCCCAATGAATAAGAGGAAGATGTTATGGGGGGAAATGTCTGAATTGGAAATGCAGAGATAGATTCTAATGGGAGGAGGTGTTAGCACTAGAATTGAGCCAAAGGTTGTGGAAGGCCCGCTCCCAGGTATCATCAAAACCACTTTCGAGGAGAGAACTAGACTTTTTCTCTTCCGAGAGGGATCTCTCACCAAATATTAACAATGCCAGATATGTACAAGTGAAAATAGAAATTGTTTGTAAAGTTGGTTGAAAGAAGACATAGAACCATTGGGTGATGGAGTCAAGATGTGTAACAGAAATAAACATAACTTATGTAAGTGATTTTAACACAGAGGAAATATAGCCATTCAATCACAGTCAAATTATAATTGTCTGGTGGAAAAGAAGAACATGAATAGACAATCAACATAGAGCATTGGAAAATTAATTTTGTATTAACTTTAGAAGAAATCTTTAGTGGATATCTAAAACAACAGACGGAGCATAGCATGTATGAATTCCAAACTGTTATACACTTATTTCAGACATGAAAGAAAACATAACGGAAGAGATAAACTGGAAAAACATTCACATAAGAAAGGAAGCAACAGACTCTAATACAAACAACACATGAATCCCTATGTAAAATGTCGACCTCGGCTCTGCAACTTTATTAAAATACTCTTGAAAGCATACACTGCAAAATTGCATCAGTTTCAACCCTTTCTCCCTCTTCAGGAAGTACATTTATACATTTTTAGACTTCCTAAACCGACATTTGGAAATCAAAATTTGTTACAACTGAAGAACATCTTCTAACAAACTCTAATGTGGCATATCTGCCACGATTTACATAAAACTGAAAAATAATGCGGACCGTTGAAAAATAGGCTTAAACAGTCCCTCCTGCATATCCTAGCTGGTTATAGCTGTGTAAAAATTGAAAGAGGTTTTTGTAACTGGCCCAGTTCCAAAAAAAACCCATGTCTTGGTTTCCTTTGATTCAGCTCCAGCTCCTTAATATCTAATTTTGAAATTGAGGACTCATATAGTAAACTTGTAAATTTCTGGAAAAATACCCTGTAAATATATTTTAAATTATCCCAACCTATGATACTTGTGTAAAAACTGAAGGAGGGTTTTTAAGGTGTGCCTAGGAAGAAGAAAAAAATCTCTTTGTTTCCTGAAATTCAACTCCATTTTGCTGAAAACATTCTTTGAATGTGATGTCTAAAACAGTCCTTTGGAAAACCTAAAACATAGCCTGTGAAAATCACTTTGTTTATCCTAACCCATATGACCTGTGTAAAAAATAAAGGAGGTTATTGAACATGATCCTATTATCAAGAGAAATAGCATTCAATTTTGGAAAATTCTTTATGGTTTTCCCGAAACAATTGATTGAAATAACTGACTAAAATAGTCATTTAAAAATCTGGAAATTTACTCTCTGAAGATGACTTTGGTTCTCTCAATCCACAGCACCTGGGTAAAAATTGAGAGAGTTTATTGTAGATAGGTGTGTTATGAAGAAAACAAATTCTTGGTTTCTGAAAAATCATCTTGGTTCGGCAGGAAAAATTGATTTAAAATAATGACTAAAACAACATTTTTCGTAAAAGAACAACCATGCTCTGCTGCTTTAATTCCGAATTGAGCTCATTTGATCCACAATTAGTACAATGTTCACGATATTTTTTTTTCCAAACTCCCTTCACATTCACCCAGAAGAATTAATTTAAGCGGTTGATCAGTTTGACTGGATAATGGATGTTTACCACGTTTGTGAACTTGCATGCGGCATAAAAATTTCGCTAATCTCAAAACCTAATTTCTCCTTGGTAGTTGAGAATGCGAAATTTGTTTTATCCATGGATTTTCCTCACCTACCAATCTAACCGTCAAAACCTATTTACCATTTAACATCATTTCGCTGATTGAAAATTTAATTGCTCCATGCAACTTCATAATGTGAAATTTATTTGAGCTGTTGGATGAAATGTGCTCTAATATGAATTGTTGATTAATGTTTAGTTTGCAGGAGATTTAATTATACACATTTCCTCCTACAGAGAGTACACAACACTGGCATTATCGCTATCACTTATTTCCCTTTCAACTAGAATCCATTTCTTTGTATTTGGTGCTACATATGTTACCTTCTTTGCTATATCTGGATTATTAGTTTTCAGCATTAGCACAATGAAAACATGATCGAATTTTGATTGATGATTTGAAACAATGAAAATTTATTTGACGGTATCGTAAGCTTCAGATTCACTGTCAAGTTCAGCCCAGAAACGCTCAAGATCTTGTTGCTTGGTATGCCAAGCATTATATTTGTACAAACCACTCAAATTGGAAGTGCATCAAGTATTTGGTGTGTTCAAAGGAATACCAGACTTTGCATCTTCAACTAATGACATTACCAATTGCTTCGTCTATGGAAATGAAAATATTATTTAGTGTTAATTTCTTCAATTTATTTATTGTATAAATTTTACTTTAATTAATCTCCACATATAACTAATTATATTCTGTCCACCAATATGCATTGATGCAAATAATTCTCACGCTTTTATATTTTGCTTCCTTTTGATGAGGCAATTATCCCACATGCGAGGGAACACTTACCTGTAAACTATTTATAAACACCAATCATTTCAAATTATACCAAGGAATAATGTGTGTATTAGTCTTGGAGAGCTTAGCGCTTGGACTTTGGTGGAAATATTTGCTTGGTGGGTATGTTGAGCGGTCTTGTGCCAAAACTTTTTGTAAAAATCCTCGCCAAATTTACATTAAAACCCATGTTTTATTTTATCCAGAAGAGAAGAAAATCCTTTAATTCATAAAATTATTTTCTTTTTGCTCAAAACCTTTAACCTTTTTCTTCTTGCAGCTCTGGGAATTTTTTATAAAATTGCTTAGCGGGAAGAATTTGAAAACCACCCGATCACCAATATATCTTAAAAGCAATTTAATGATAGAACTAACTTTCAGCAAAAATAAATAGTGCTAATAGCTGACTCCATTAGGGATGCTATCCTCCTTGCGAGGTAACAAAGAACCCCGTAGACCAAGTGCCGAATCCATTGGGTGGCTCCCAAATTTTTCTGAAATCCTCTACCTGTTCTAAACTAAAACCATTCTGCAAATAAATCCCACTATTTCAACATGTAACCTTTCACCTGTCACTTGTCCATACCCTAAAAACTAAACACAGGTGTAACTATAGACCTGAAATTTAAAACCGAAACTGAAATCAAAACTGAAACTAAAAATGAACTAAAAATTGTTGAACGGAACTCTCGCCATGTTGAGCTTATTCATATTTACTTACCTACCCTAATTACTAAGAATAAATGCTTAGTCAAGTAACTTCTGACTTCCAATGAAGCCACTCAAGCAAATGATCCCATAAACCAACATTCTCTTCATGCTTGATAAAACACAGAGATGACAGACTTAATGGAAGAAAGTTATAATAAAGAAATTGATCTTTACAGTAGAGATATAACCAGTCATTACCACTGCAAAATTCATCTATGTAATCAGCCACTGGATCATAAAAGGAATGACAACTTTCAAAAAATTATGTCATTATCTTACCATGAGAGTGTTGTCCCAACTGTAAATTCTCTTGCACGCTATCAAACTGATCTTCAAAAGAACCATGCAAAGAAAACTCGTGACAATTTCCAGGCGAGACATCCACAACTTCATCTAAAATTTCTGATTTTAGAACTTCATATTCTTTATATGCTTAAGCAAAAACATCATTCATTTCTTCAATAGGATCAAGCAAATAGATTTCTTCCTGAGAAAAAATTTCTGAATTTGAAAAACAAAAAGAAACATCCATTTGAGAACCTTCATCTTCTTCTTCATTATTCAACTCTTCATTGCATACCGCTGGTTTTTCTAATGGTCGGGATTGATTGCATAACTATCCTTCTCGCTCATCGCCCATTCCAAGGAAAATTATACATTCATCTACAATATCAAATTCCTGTTTTTGATTGGAAACTTCTAGTCTCTTTTTTAGCCACTCGAATGAAGGAAAACACAACAACAAATAATCATTTTCAACATGTTTAGTTTCCACTCTATTTTCATACTTTTGATCTTGGATTGCAATGAAATTTTCTTCACTAACAGAAATTGTGATAGGCTGATTGCATTCTTCAAAAAACAAATTAGTACACCCATCTCCTTTCAAATCACTTGGTTAATCATCTTCTTCAAGCAAAGAGAGCTTCATATAGTCATGTAAATCTTTAGGTAAAATTTGAATTTGATCAACATGAAGAGGTCTTCCTTCAACCACTATTTCAAAATCTGATTTCTCTTTACTTACATTTTCAGAAAATGAACATGTCGAGGGACTACAAGACTGAATTTTTCCAGAATTATCATCTTCTGTGTAATCAATCACACAAGCATTGTAACTTTCAAGAGATTGTTGTTGCGAAAAGGAATTTTCTAATTGAGAAGGGGAGGCCTCTTCTTGTAACAAAAATTCAGAAGTTGAATATTATAAGGAAGGATCTGATTGGTAGTCCCAACCTCTCTCTTGGTCACACAGAGAATGATAAGAATGCTGCAAATCATCATCAATTTCAAGAAGAGAGATATAACTAGTTGAATCTGAGCTTTGTTCTATGTCAACTTTAGTCAAAGAAGATAGTACTAACTGCTGGGAACTTTCTTGAATATCATGGCAACTAGTTTGTCTTTCTTTTTGAGATGAATATTCATGTAAGATACCTAAAACCTCTTCATCCAAATACTGATCATCACCACACTCATCTTTCACATTTTCAATGAACTCTCTATCGTGTGTGCAACAATCTTGAAGTAACAACAAAGAAAGATAATGCCTTTTGAAATGTTCATGAAATATGGTATGAAAGTATTTAAGGGAGGATAAACTCTGCTGGAAATCCCTCATACCAAGACCTTGCATATCCTTCTAAACTAAACATGAATAGTGCTTCTGTTGTATAATTGCAATTTTATGCATCTGTGTATGTTTCTTTCAATGCGTTTTAAATTATGTTATGGTTCTTATATGGCCGGATTGGTGATGGCCTGAATGATCAAATCTATCCACATAATTTTGTTAACAGATTAAATTTCCTTTCGTAACATGCGGGATGCAGGATGCGGAAATGACCTTCTGTAAATTCTGTTCCCTACAAATTTTCCTTCTGCAACTCACTTTTCTGCATGCGAGATGTGGGATGTGGGAATGTAGGATGCAAGACGCAGTTTCACGATCTCTATTTCCATGATTATTTTCTCAACAATATATTCTACACACGAGATGTGGGATGTGAAATGTAGAATGCAGGATGCGAGACCCGAATTCCCATATTTCCTCGATTCTGTAGACACAAGCTTTCCGCACCATTGATTCTTGTGGGTTGATTTTCAGCAGTTGATATGTTCCCGGATGCGGAACAAATTTTGACCATCGATTTTTTGTCGTGATACTTCCCAGCTGTTCGAACTCCTCTGATATTTTTTCTTCGTAGTTCGTCAAATGGATCACTGATAGGATCAATTTCTCTGCTATTGGGAAGTGAAAGAATTTACACAGTGGTGAATAGATTGAACTTCGAGCTAGGTGCTCCTGCAACAATCAGAGTGAGCAGTTATGGTCGTGTTCTCTCTCTGGTGGGAAGGAGGGGACGTGATAGTGTGGCATCAGAGCTACAGGTTGCAGCATTGGGCCTTTATGGGAAAAGTTGAATAGTTAATAGAGCTGTTGGTAAATCATTTTTACTTCTGATTTTATTATGTGGCTAACAATTTTGTTTATTAACACATTTTGCAGAATTATAGTCACTCTTAAAGGGTAGCATTCCAGATAATGCAATTCGGTAAAGTTGGTTTGGCTGAGCCATGAGAACTGACATGTGTGATGATGCACAAAACCCCAATGAATACGAGGAAGATGTTATGGGGGAAAATGTCTAAATTGGAAATGCAGAGACAGATTCTAATGGGAGGAGGTATCAAGATACTCCCCCATATTTTTCTGTCACCATGAGAAGCCTAAGGATGGAGATGCAAAGTCTTGAGGCTCTAGAGGAGAAAAATCAGTTGAATGCAACCATGCTGCAAAGTTTGACATACATTCAGAGGCGGATGAACTCTGGGGACCGAACAGTGAGACTAGAAGGAAGTAAGAGCACTGCTAGAGGAAGAAAGAGATCTTCTAGTGGGTCATTTGACTTTGAAGGATCCACAGGTGGTTCAAGTACTTCTTCTAGAGAGAATAAGAGAAAGAGGCACTACCAGAACCATTCACGTGATGAATTTAAGAAGGAAAGGCCTCCTACCTTCAAGGATGAGGAAATATTTCCAAGTCCAAGACTAATCGGGAAATATGAAGGCTATAGTAGCCATCTTCAATTTGATTTGAAGGGAACCCATATGGTGGGAGCACTTCATGCAAGTGAAGAAGATTAATGAAAGGATTATTGCATGGAAACAATTCACAAATTATTTTAAGCAGAAGGACCTCTCTAACAGGTACTATGATGATAAGATCAAAGATTTCCACTTGTTGAGATTGGGACAGCAGACCATGGAAAAGTATGCAAATAAGTTATTGGAACTGTTGAGGTATGTTAGGTACATCAAAGATGAGAAGGTGAAAATCTAGTGTTTCGTGAGTGGATTGCCTCAGTCTTACAAAGATATAATTGAGTTTTATGAACCTAAAACTCTGGAAGAAGCGATAAGGAAAGCTAAGTATTGCTATGAGAAAAGAAAAGGGAAACCTGATTATCATAAGACATGGAAAGACAAGAAGAATGAGAATTCTGACCAAAGGAGAAAAGGTTTCAAACCTTCTAACTTTAGGAATCAATATAAGCATCCATCCCAAATTGATAATCAACCAGCTAGACTGGTGGGACAAGAGCCAAGAGATCCACAACAAAACAGGGCACCATTCCAATGTTAGAAATGTGGAGGACCCCACATACATAGGAATTGTCCACTTGCGAATGAGAATTCAAGGGAAAATTACAACATTCAAGAGGAAGAAATAGTCGGTCAAGTAGCAAGGGTCATCCCTAGTATCTATGCAGCACTACAGGGCTGCCAGGAAGATCACTAGTCAACTGTGCTTGAAGTTGCATGTAATATTGTTGAGAAATCTGTTTCTATTTTACCTTGGTTCTATTCACAATTACATTGCTCATAGAGTAGTGGATATTTGTGATTTTAAGAAAGTAAAGCATAGAAAATCGTGCTTAGTTCAACTAGCCACTAGAACTAAGAGAAATGTTAGTGAAGTGGTAGAGAAATACAAATTGGTGATGAATGGATTGGTCACTTATGTAGATATGAATGTTCTACCACTTGGTTCCTATTATTTTCTCATAGGAATGGATTGGTTAGAAGATCACAGGGTAAAGCTTGACTACTATAATAAGAATTTTGAATGCATGGATGAAGAAGGGAACCCAATAGTTGTAAGAGGCATTCCACAGGTGATATCTGTGAGGCATATTTCAGCAATGTAGCTGATGAAGTGTTGTAGGAAGGGTTTCCAGTTGTATGTAGCTTATATTGTGGAGGAAACACATAATGAAACTATTAGGTTAGATGACTATCTTGTATTGCAAGAATTCAATGATGCTTTTCTTGATGAGATTCCAGGTATCAGGGATGATTTTAAGGAACCATACTTATTTAAAAGTTTATAAATGTTGGTGAATATTACCAATTCTTAAAACGCCAACTATAAAATGATTGGAGATATTTTTCAAAAAATATTTTAATTTCCAAGGATTTTATATCATTTATATAATAATTTGGCAATTTTTAGGCTGAAAAAAGTATACCCCATCAAAATTGGGTGAAACAGGGCTTCAAAAAATGCAAAATGGCGAATATTTTTTGGGAGAAAAACATGGAAAAATAGTCCACTGGGATAAAACTCACCCTAAAACTAGCCCTGCCAAGGATTCCTCCAAAGAGAGACATTAAATTCACAATTAAACTTGTTCCCGGAGCATCACCAGTGTCCAAGACACCCTATAGGATGAGTACACCAGAAATGATAGATCTGAAGATGCAACTGCAAGAGTTATTGGAGAAGAAGTATATCAGGTGGAGTGTGTCTCCTTGGGGAGCACCAGTTCTATTTGTGAAGAAGAAAGATGGTACACTCAGATTGTGTATTGATTATAGACAATTGAATCAAGCCACTGTGAAGAACAAATATCCTTTTCCTAGAGTTGATGACCTCTTTGATCAAATGAGAGGAGAAAAGGTATTTTCCAAGATAGAATTGAGGTTTGGTTACCATCATGTGAGAATCAAGGATGAATACATTCATAAGACGACCTTTAGGACAAGGTATGGACATTATGAGTTTGTAGTGGCGCCATTTGGTCTCACAAATGCACTAGCTACATTTATGTTCCTTATGAATTGTGTCTTCAACAGGTATTTGGACAAGTTTGTTCTTGTTTTCCTTGATGACTTTATTATTTATTCTAAGAATGAGGAAGAGCATGAAGAGCATCTGAGATTGACATTGCAATTTCTCAGGGAGCATCAGTTGTATGCAAATTTGAGAAAGTGTGACTTCTATAAGGATAGGATTCAGTATTTGGGTCACATTATCTTAGAAGAGGGTATATCTATGGACCTTGACAAGATTGAATCCATTATGAATTGGCCCATTCCAAGAAATGTGACAGATGTAAGATCTTTTATGGGACTTGCAGTATACTACAACAGATTTATTGAAGGATTCTCCAAGGTTGCACATGCCATCACTTCTTTGCAAAGGAAGGGGATAAAGTTTGAATGGAAATCGAGGTGTGAAGAAAGTTTCCAGCAATTGAAGAATCTTTTCACAAGTGCACCAGTCTTGAAAGTTGTAGACCCAGAGAAATATTTTGTGGTGTGCACTAATGCATGCGGTCAAGGAATTAGAGGATTTATTATGCAATACAACCATGTGATATGTTGTGAGTCAAGGAAGTTGAAGGAGCATGAGAAGAACTATGCCACTATTGACCTAGAAATTGCAACCATAGTACATGCTCTTAAGATGTGGAGGAATTGCTTGATGGGCATAAGATTTGAGCTAATATCAGACCATTGTTATCTAAAATATTTGTTTGATCATCCTACTCTGAATGTTAGACAAGTTAGATGGCTGGAGTTTTTATGCAAGTTTGATTTTGAAATCAAACACATAAAAGGGAAAGAGAATAATGTAGCTAATACACTCAGCAGGAAGGTGTAGGAAATGCATGTGGCATCTCTTAGTATTTTCCAGTTAGATTTGAGACAAGAGATTGTTAATCATGCTGCTGAAGATGAATTGTATGTGCAGGTAAAAGACAAGTTGTAGCAACAAATCCTTGAAAAGAAGTATGAGGGATATAAATTAGAAGAATATGGACTCCTTACTTATAAGAACGTAATTTATATGACGAGGGTTGTTATGGATTAGATCCATCAAGCTCCATATTCTGGACACCCATGATATCAGAAGACAACTGCTACAGCTAGAAAGTAGTACTTTTGGCCAGGAATGAAAAAGGAAATGGCTGAATATATTTCAAGGTGCATGAAATGTCAGCAGGTGAAGGTCGAGCATCAACACCCAGCAGGATTTTTGCAACCTTTTCTAGTTCCAAAATGGAAATGGGAAGTTATTTCCATGGATTTCATTACAGGATTGCCAATGACTTGGAGACAACATGATTTCATCATGGTTGTGGTGGAAAAGTTGACAAAGGAAGCCCATTTTATACCGGTTAAGTTTATGTATAAGACTGATGACATTGCAAAGATCATCATGAAGGAGATTTTCAAATTGCATGGATTTCCTAAGGCAATAGTCTCTGACAGAGATGTCAACTTCACTTCCAATTTTTGAACGGGATTGTTTGCATATTTAGGTACAAAGCTGAATTTTAGCACTGTCTACCATATTCTGACTGATGGGAAGATAGAGAGAGTTAACCAGGTGCTTGAATACATGTTTCTGATGTATGTTATGGACAAACTAACCAATTGGGAAGATTATTTACACTAGGTATATTTTTCTTATAATAATGGATAGCAAGCATCCTTGGGGACGAGTCCATATGAAGCTTTGTATGGAAGGAGGTGTAGGACACTAGCGACTCGGGATAATCTAGTGAACATGGTTTTTCTTGGTCCATAATTACCCAAGGAGATGGAGCAAGAGGTTGTAAAGATTAGGCAGAATCTAAAAGCAGCCCATGATAGATAGAAAACCTATGCAGATAAGCATAGGGTGAACATAGAGTTCATTGTTGGGGATCATGTTTACCTCAGAGTGAGGGCAAAGAAGAGTTCCTTGAATCTTGGAATTTGTGCCAAGTTGTCACCTAGATACTGTGGGTCATTTGAAGTGCTTGAAAGAATAGGGACACTTGCATATAGGCTTTCATTTCCTTCTATCACTAGGGATCATAATATTTTTCATATTTCTTTTCTTAAGAGATATGTACATGATCCTAACCATGTGATAAATTGGGATGTGATTTAGGTGTAATCCGAGGGAGAATTCCAAATCAAGCCAGTGTGCATAATCGATAGGAAGGTCACAATGCTCTGGAACTAAGCCATAGGGAAGGTAAAGTTGAAATGGGAGCACTACGGTCCTGAAGAGGCTACATGGGAGCTCAAGGATTCCATGCGATTGGCACATCCATTTTTGTTCAATTTTGCAGAGCACCGACGGAAGTACCAGCGTAGCATTTTTGTTCAATTTTGTAAAGCACTGAGGACAATATTATTGAAGTGGGAGTAGAATGTAACACCCCAGTTTTGACCCCGTTTTCAGTAAATATATATATGATGTAAATATTGTATGGGATCATGACAAGGAGCTCAAGGCCAAGGACTTGCCATTGATTGATGTTTTCTATATAGGTGATTAAGGTTGATGCCTATGGTTTATGGTGATAAGTCAATTATAGTATATATTTTGGACACCATATAAATATACAATTTAATTAAAAACCCACAACCAACTATTTCAATGCAACAAATAATGAGATGGGAACATGATTTCCTAAGGATAAGGGGGGAGGAATGTTTAACCTTGAGCATTTTTGGGGAAAATCCATGTGTCAAAAGGAAACAACCAAAAACATATTCCCATTCCCTCATGCATTTGCATTTTCATCTTCCCTCACATTTTTGGGACTCGCGGGTCGTTTTGATTATCCATATTTCACTTTTTCAGTTTTTTTCCTCGTTTTGCAAGTCGAGTCCATCAACTCGCTCTCAGTGAGACATTGTGGTCCATTCTAATAGTTCTCTATTCCATTATGTGCATGTGCACTGTGTTTTCGTCCTGCTTGCAAAACTGTGTTTTGTTCTGGGTTGTCCATCTGTTGTTTCGATCCTCAGTGTTGTTGTGCAATGGTCTCCTCTATCACAGAGTGAGTGGAAGCCTGTTTTGCTGTGTTGACATTGTGGTATGTTGTGTGTTCATATTTTTTCCTTGGCATGAACTATTTTGGAGTGGAATTGGATCTGAACTAGCTTGTTAAACCTAGTGTAGGAAGGAACATCACAAATAGATCTATAGAGGCTGGTTTTCTTCTTTGCACACCCTCGAAAGCACTAGAATGGAAGGCATAGACTAAGGGACTGTGTAGTAGAGAAGGGGATGTTTCCTTGTGTTGGGTGTGTATATGTTTTAGGATCCAAGCCTGATATATTTAAGGTGTCCATATCTCGGTGGTTGAGCTCACTGGCTTAACAGTTCAATTTTTTCATCTCCTTTGTAGCCTGATAAACCCATCTGTTAGTTGGCTTGTCCGGTCCTTAATGTGAATGTTGGCTTCGCTGATTAGCTTGATAAACCCAATAGTATATTGGCTTGTTTGTTTGAAACCTGATAAACCCAACTGTGTTTCCTTAGATGATTTGGTTGTATTCTTAGCTATGTGTGAGCCTGCTAGTGTTCCTTATTCCATCTGGGAATCATGCCTAGCTCGGGGGTGGAAGTGCTACTGAGAGATTGATGAGCATACTGGACTATGGTTGGGTGGAATGTTGCAGTGATGTAGCTAGTTGTGGAACAAAATTCTTTCAAAGATAAGTGTCTTTGTGTTAATCTTTGCAATTGTAATTGCTTAATGAAATATGATGAACATGCCTAATGTGTTGAATGGATGAATTACTTTTGTTCTATAATTGCAATTATATGCATCTGCGTATGTTTATTTCAATGCATTTTAAATTACGTTATGGTGCTTAGAAGGCCATATTGGTGATGTCCTAAATGATCAAATCTGTCCATAGAATTCTATTAATTGGTTAAATTTCCTTCCACAATTTTTCCTTCTGCAACATGCAAGATGTGGGACATGGATTCACGATATATATTTATGTAACTGATTATATCCGTAATGTTATATTCCGCATATGGGATGCACGATGCAAAATGTGGGATGCGGAATGTGGAATGCGGGATGTGGGATACAGGACTTGAATTCCCGTATTTCCCCGATTTCGAGGACTCAAGATTTCTACACTGTTGATTCTCAGCCGCTGATCTAATCTTGGATGTGGAACAAATTATGATCATTGATTTTTCATCACAATATTTCCCCACCATTCGATCTCCTCTGATATTTTTTCTTCATAGGTTTCCGAATGGATCAGTGACAGGATCAATTTCTCTGCTATTGGGAAGTGAAAGAATTTACACAATGGTGAATACATTGAACTTCAAGCTGGGTGCTTTTGCACCAATCAGAGCGAGCGGTTATGGTTGAACCAAGTAATATCATATCATATCCAAATAAGATCATATCAGATCCAATAAATTTCATATTAGATCCAAAAGTATGGTCCACTGAGATGGTGGATGCACAATTTCTCCTTTTTTAAAATTCTAAATATTGGTGCATGCAATACTGTAGGATTTTGTTGGAAGATCTAGATCAAGGAAAGCAAATGGATCACTTCTACAATCTGATATTTTTTCCAAAATATCCAAGTTATTACTTATATCCACACCAGCAGCAACATTAGAGGGATACATGGATGACTTTAATGAACCATACGTATTTAAAAGTGTATAGATGTTGGTGAATATTACCAATTCTTAAAACACCAAGTATAAAATGATTGGCGATATTTTTCAAACAATATTTTAAATTCCAAGGATTTTATATCGTTTATATAATAATTTCGCAATTTTTAGGGTGAACAAATTTTACCCCATCAAAATTGGGCGAAACAGAGCTTCAAAAAATACAAAATGGCGAACCTTTTTTGGGAGAAAAACATGGAAAAATAGCCCACTTGGCTAAAATTTTCCCCTAAAATCATCCTTGGAGGGAGAGAAATCAAATTCTTCTTCACTTTCAGAAGAAATCACTGGCAAACTTTGCACAAAATTTAATGGAGAATCAGTGGAGAATGTTTGCATAGAAGTGCAGCATTGTTTTTCTTCAATATCATAGATTTGAATGTCTTCTTTTGTATCAGCCATATGAGAATATTAGCTATTAGAGATATCACAAACTTTTGGAGCATCAAGAGAAGGATTCACTGCAAGGAGACTTTCTTCAATTCGAATTGACTGTGTAGAAGATTTTGCTACTTCTTCATCTTAAATAAATTCAACAGAGAGAGTAGAGGACGAGAAATTTTTATCAAGAAATATTTTGGTGTTGGGTGTGCTCTCTAAAGTTCTATTATGATCCTCAATATTTTTTCCAAAGGCTCTGTCTAATTTTGTCCAGAGATCCTTTGGGTATTCAATAGATTTAATGAGGTAGCGCAATCTAGGAGAAAGGGATAGACCTATTGCTCCGAAGGAAACATCACTGTCATTTAGCCAATCATTCTCATTATCATAAGACTCTTTACAAATTCCAATAGACACCTCATAGAGATATTGTCTCTTGAGAGATGCAATCATCTTCAACTTCCATTCTAAATAGCTTGTGAATGGGGTGAGAAGATTAACTGATGAATCCATTCGAAGTTGTACCTACAAAAACACAAAAGGGGAACTATAAGGTGAGACAACCTACACTTTTCAATTTTTCATCACACCCAGCTTAGTTAATCAAGCAAGCTTGATCAATAATTCCTTTGCTTAGGATTTCTGTGGTAAACTTGTCGCTTCTGGTGCAGAGATGGAAGGAGAAATTTTGCTCAAAAATAATTTGATCCAACATGAGATCTATAGAAAGGAGAAGTGCCTTGTCCTACTGAGGCTATAATACCATATTAAATTGATCAAATAGATCTGTGGACCAACACACAACTCACAAGACAATTTTACTCAGAAATTGAAGAATGAAACAATGCAAAAATGGCTTGCAACTGTGAATGCTTTCATTAATCAGAAGTAATTGGATAATAATTACAATGTAATATACTGGTATTAATAACCATTCAATTCAAATGCATGAGATAGGAATTCAAATTGATGACTCTACCTAACTGCATGGATAACTGAATAGGTCTAAATCATTATCGGAGCTCAACTAGTTAGCCCCAGTTGCCTCAATCAGTGCACCAGCCAGTTAGAATAATTTAACTATCCTAATTGAATGTGGTAGGTGAGGAATTTTTCCTTCCCACATGCAATCAATCAATGACTAGAACTAACTGAATTTAACTGGATGTAACTGAATGTAACCGACTCCTAACTAGGCTTAACTAGTCACTAACTGAAATCAACTGAAGCAGGTTGGTTTCGGCACTCCCAGTGGCTCCTAAATTGTAGGGATTTATCTAGGAGGCTCCTAAATTGATGCATGTAAGTGCAGTCAGTAGCAGTTAGCCTTAGTTAGTGTTCCCCACACTCTAGTTATTGGTACATGTGGCCAAATTATGCCAAGTGGACCCAATGGTGCTAGTGACTAAATATAGACTGAAAGGACTCCTAATTTAGACATAATTGACCAAATTAGACAAGGGAGGATTATAATCCTAACAAACATAGCAGTAGAAACCTGTGTATAATGGGAGGGACAATTCTGAAAAGACACAACATTCCTAGAATTCCAAAGATTCCATCTAGTTAGGAAAGTAATTTCTATATAATTATTTATATATTCTCATGAAAACCATATTTTTAGGTGTGCCTCAATAGACTCGTACTTCCAAATATCCTTATTTCCTAATCAACATTATATCTTATTACAAAATTGAAGAGAAAAGGGACATTTCATGAAGATGTGGGATATGTCTTCTCCACCTTGCAAACAAATATAGCATATTCTAGGACCTTCGTTAATTTTATTTTGATAGAGATATTCAATGAAGACTTTTGAGGTGAGAGAAATCTAGATGAGAATTTTATACTTTTTGGATCTTTAATTCTCCAAATCATTTCCCACAACCATCTACCTTCCAAATCCTCTACATTCATAATCTTTTAATAGTCGCGCTACAATGTATAACCTATTCCATTCTTATTTAGAGTCTCGATCAAAACATTTGGATCTTATTTTAACTAAAATTGTCTGAAATTTAGTTCTAAATGAAAACAATTCAATTGATCTTTCAATCGATCGATCAACTGAAGTTGGTCTTCCATCCCCACTTCCAGGTTAAAGAGGCATCTTCATCAGCAAACTGATTTAGAATGAAAATATTATAACTATGTAAGAAAAATGATAATTCATTTTCTTCCAGTATTATATTTCTACAACCCGTAACATCATCTAATATGATACTAAATTGAGAACCAATTTCATCCTTCTTAGCTAAACTATCACTGAGCACAAGAACAACTCTATTGATATCTATCCAATGATTAGAAGCATGCATGGAATATTTAATAGGATTTTTGAACCAATATAAAATGGAATAATGAGCTTAATAACCAAACTTCCTTATCTCACCACTCCCCCCTTGAACAAAATTAAACACCCCTTGGTCTTGAAAAACCACACCCTCTCTCTCTCTATAACCAACCTTCCCCCCTTTTTCTCTCTCACACATATCCGCAAACCCTCTCTCCATCCCTCTCTATCTAACCATCACTATTTCTCTTGTTCACTATCCTTCTGCATCTATAACCATCCCTCAACCCTCTCTCTCTCACCCATTTCCATCCCTCTCTTCCTCTCTCCTCATCCCTCCCTCTCTTCCTCTCTCTCCCTCCCTCCCTCTCTTCCTCTCTCCCCACTCCTTCCTTATATCACCACTCCCCTTTCAAACAAAATTTCACACCTATTGGTCTTGGAACACCACACCCCCTCTCCCTCTATAACCAACCTTCCCCCTTTGTCTCTCTCAAACACATCCACACACCCTCTCTCCATCTATCTATATCTCCCCCCCCCCCCCCCCCCCCCCCC
>LPNX010056135.1:3427-16160 GCA_001517045.1 Pseudotsuga menziesii
TTCATGTGAAGAAGGGCAAGACAACCTATATAAACCCATTCAATTTCCATTTCCCACTCATGCTTTGGAGTGGAGACTTTGTAGCTAAAGGAGAGAAGGGAGGTTGCGTAGCTCTGCAGGAGGAAGGTACGAGTGTTTATACTCGTTTTACACCGTCTTTAGGCTTCGGAGTTGCTGGAAGCAGTCTTGTTGTGTTTTGGGCAGCGGTTCTCTTCTTGAACATTGTCGCCAAGGTATCATTGTATCATTGGCATGTATTTTTCCTTATGCTGAGATTATAGATTGGCCCCCCTATTGAGAAGCATACTTGGAGACGTAGTCCATCCTGGATGAACTCCGTTACCAACTTGTTGTCTTTGTGTGCCTGTTGTCTATGCTGTTTGGTTCTCTTCTTATGGATTTGTGAGCTTTGTTCATGCTCTTTATGGAATTCATGTTAACGTCATAGAGTAGCAAAGATCTTGTTTTCGAGTCACCGTTGATCTGAGATCAAGATACGAGCTATCAGAAAGTGGAAGGCAGGATCTCTTCTTTTCACGACCAAATTTCTTATGTTTTTGCTTTCCGCCTTTCCTCTCTCTTCCTTGCATTTTATTTTTTGTAGGAACCTTCTGTACCGTCGATCTTGCGGATCGCGAAAAGTGTACTTTCACCCATTCGTGACCAAATTTCTATCCTTTTCCACTTCCGTCTTTAGTGAAAAGCAGAAGGCAGATTTTCCAACTTTCACAAATGCAATTTTTCCTTCTCCTCTTCCACCTTTTTCTGGACCGTTGATTTGTGTGGAAGTTATGCTTGACCATCGATTTTGCGGATCACGAAAAGCAGGATTTCAGATTTTGACAATAAAATATTTTTGTATTTCCGCTTTCCAATCTCTGCCCTTTTTTGTTCTTCTTCGAGTCATTGATCTTCAACGGAAGTGCTCTGAGCCGTCGGATCTCGTACTGCAGAAGGCAGAAGTCGGGTTTTACTATTTTTCATCGCTGAATTTTGTCTTTTTCTCTCTTTTGCTCCTGATTTTTCATTGGTGGAAACGATTTATGGCCTTTGATCTTCTCTGCTGCGCATCCAGGCCATCCATTCCCTGTAGAACCTTATTAACATCCTTTAAATTTTTATGATATGAGAATTTTTAGGCCTCATCCTTTAATTCACTGATATGATTTCTTGCTAAACACTTAGCCCAAAAATAGTGCTAACACCTTGTTTGAACCCTGTTCTTCTTCCCGTCTTTCTTTCTCAGGTGTTCATAACAATGAGCATAAAGGTCAGCATGCAGACTGCCCTACTTCTCGAAAAGCAGTTGAGAGACTAAAACTCAGAAACAAAGGAGTGAATTTGTACATCATGTCTCTCCCTCGAAGTAGCCCAAGTTTCACCTCTATAATTCCACAAGGTGATACCCCATTCCACCCAGGAAGAAATATTCCTGATAGTCATTTCAGAGAGTTTTATCATGGTGGTATCTCCAGAAGAGAATTCATGCCACACAGATCATCAACCCCACATGAAACAGTCTAAAATGAGATAAAGCTTCTTATTTACAACAATTATCAACATCATCTAACTGGCTAAAATATAGATGACATTGCCTTGGATATTATGCTTCTAAAACAAAAAAACTCAGAGAGTAAAAAAGCATATTGTGTTGTTAGAAGCTAAGATTGATTATTTGCTTTCAGATGAAGAAGTAAAAAATGCAATTATCTTGGCAAGTAATAAATTAGAGAAAAGGCTGGATGTCCTAAGAAAAATGATGGCCCAGATTCACAACATAAACAATAAAAGGAGTCCTGTAAGCCAAACTGCATTAGAGCTTGCAGCTAAAGGTCACCAAATCAAACATGAATGAAGATACTCATTCGAGATGATGAGTATTTAAGAGAAAGAAGAAGATTAAAGGCCAGAATTCCTTTTTGTCAAGAAATGGAAGACTAAGGAGAACTTAATGAATTGAAAGATATGGTCTCCTAGTTTAAAAGAATGCCAAATGCCCTTCCAAATAAATATTTATCGACATTCAAAATTTCAAAAAGAGAATATGCTGGATCTTCAAATCCAACCAACCAAAGGAAAACTCATCCTCAGATAACAGGTCCCCTTCCTCCTTTTGATACAGAAATGTTAGAACTCTCTGACCCTTCTCCTTCATCAGTACCTCATTCTCTTAGCTTCAGAATAAATATGATGAATAATTTAATCTCCCAAATTATTTATCAACCCTTGTTGAACATACAATGTCAATCCCGTGCCCAAATCAGAACAACCATCCAACTTCTGTCAAATTAGGTTTTGTACAAAAGAAAACAGGACAACACAATATCTGTCCAACAACTAGCACTCCAGATGGTTGCAAATTTCTAGGTTTAGCTTTAGAATGGTGGCATTGGATTCCTCAAGAATCCAGGGAAGAAGTGCTAAATGCAGCAGACGCAGTAAAAAAAATTCTTACTGTCCTAGGCAAAGAGTTTTATGGTCCTGAATAAAATGAATATTATGAACATATTGCATCCTTATTTATGTTTGCCACAATCTATGACCTAAATAAGAGTGAATAATACTTTTTTTATATGCAAAAATTATTAAGTTCTTCTGGCAGTGCTGATAAACCTGCATATCTGAAGCATTACTTAAGAAGTTTTCCTAGCCATGTTCCTGATGCTGTTGAAAAAAATATTAAATATAAAAAAATTCCTCTCTCATGTCTTTCTCTTGCTCAATTGCATGGATTCATCATGGTAACTTGGCAATCTACATTATCTGGAGAAAAGAGTGGCTAAAGATTTTGAGCGACACTCTTCAATGTTTTCCATTGGTTTTTGTAAAGACGTTGTGAAACAACCATATTGGGGATATGTTGCCAATAATATAGGACACTTTGGGCAAGAATCAAGTAGTTGCAAAAAGAAAAAGCAGCCCAAATGCACTAGTGCACCTAGATTTCTTCGAGATAAAGGCTACAAGCATAAAAATGGAAAAAGATTCAAGAAAAAAAGATATTTAAGGAAAAGATCTGAACCTGCCAATAAAGAGAAATGTTTCATTTGTGGTAAAAATGGTCATTGGGCAAAAAAATTCCCAAATAAAAAGAAAAATCCCAGACTTGTTGCCCTTTTCTTAGAATATCTTGATCCAACTTGGTGGGATCTGGCTTTGTGTGAAGCAGGGGATTAACCTGAAGGTGAAATTGTCTTCTTACCATAAGAACATGATTCCTCTGATTTAGAACCCGCTTTAGATAAAATCCCCCCAGACTCTTCTGAATCCTCTTCTCTAGATTCTAATGAAGAAGCAAATTTAGGAGGGTGTTCTTGTCCTCCTAACTTCAGTTTTTCTATGTTCTCTTCTAAGCTGCCTAAGGTCTCTTCAGAATTTAGGATTTCTGAAATTGATAAAGAATTATCTGAGACTCCGATTCATTAGTATATGAAAATACAAGATCTAAAATAAGAAAAGAGAAATATTTTAGCCAAAATGAAAGCAAAAGAGAAAGTTTCAGGAGAGAGAGAGAAATATGTCTCTCCAGAAATCAACAAGAATCCAACATACTATCAGCATGTAGATTTATACAAGGGCTATCCTGATCATCATGAGGATAAACAAAAGTTTAGAAAAGATAAAGAGAATATGCTTAGAATACAAATCAAATATAAGCATACTTCCTTAAAGAAGTTGGTAAAAGAAATAGAAGAATTGAAAATAAGGTTTGAAATAACAATCAGAGAAAGAGACCAGTCCTCTAATGAAAAAATGTGCAGAGCCTATGCTGAAGCACTATAGTCACCAAAAGTTGCTGACAGTACAAAAAATTCTCAACACACTAGTGATTCAGAAGCAGAAAATTTCCACGATGAAGAACCATTGCTAGGCTCTCTAGGGCTATTCACTTGTCCTAATTATTTCATCAAAATAAAGTTTTGTCCATCTGAATTTAAAGCTTATGAGCTTGATTGTATGATAAATTCAGGTTTCCAAACGAATATGGCAAACGGAAATGCTATACCATCTTTTTACTGGGAAAAAGAAAAGGAACATGGTGTAGCCTTTGAAGGAACTCCTGTACAACTCAAAGGTAGAGTTCCAAAATTTCCAATAAGAATTAGCAGAATAATAGAAGCTATGCATCTTAATAGACTAGATGACCTAAAGGAAGATTGCATAGTAGGCTTACCTTTTTTTGCATAAATTCGTCCCCATCACAGTTGATTAGCCTAACATGATTTTTACTTTTACAATAAATGACATAAGAGTTGCCACTTCCCTATACTATTCTGCTTCATTCAAATGTAATAATTTTGTACATTAGTCTAACCCCTCTCTCAGTTTTGCAGAACTATTTAAAATGGAAACATGCATTGCCTATGCAGAAATGCATAAAGACTCTGCCCTCTTTGGAATTTCCTCAAAATTAGAGAAAGATTGCACCTCAGAGTCACCTAATGCCTTTTGGACCATAGAAAAATACTTCGTCTCTTTACCTTTTAAACCTCTCAAAAAACCAAAATCTCAAAAATCCTCTGCAACCCTCATGTCTCCCTCAGAAAGAGAAATCTATGCAAATGAGATTAAAGAACTATTAGACAAAGGCCTCATAGAATCCTCTAAGAGGCCTTGGGCATGCCGAGTATTTGTTTTCAACAAACACTTTGAGAGAAAAAGAGGCAAAACCACTCTGGTTGTGAATTTTAAACCCTTGAACAAAGTCCTTGAGCCAGTTTGATACCCTCTCCCTGATAAATCTAGTCTTTTGCAAAGAATAACATGATGTACAATTTTCAGCAAGTTTAACCCGAAGTCTAGTTTTTACCAGATTGGAATTGAAGAAAAAGACTGGTTCAAATATGCCTTCGTTTTTCCTCATGGGCAGTACCAGTGGAAAGTGATTCCATTTAGCATCAACAATGCACCATCAGAATTTCAAAAAGAATGGAGGACATCTTCAGAGAAAGGAAATGGGAATTAGTGTATATAGACGATATTCTTATTTGTTCAAGAAATTTGTAGGAGCATTTAAAACATCTTCAAGAATTTTATTCTTTAGTTTTTAAACATGGTTTGGTTTTGTCAAAATCCAAAATGGAAATTGGAAAAAAAGATATTGAATTTTTGGGATACAAAATAAGTAAAGGACATGTGATTCTTCAAGAACATGTCTTGAAGGTGTTTGCTCACTTCCCTGATCATATCTTGGAAAAGGTTCAATTGCAGAGAAATTTGGGAAGTCTGAATTATATCAGGCCATTCTGCAAAGGGAAAGCAGATGAAATTCATCTGTTGTAGCAACAACTGACGAAAAATCCCCCAAAATGGAATAAAGCTATGATGGATGCAGTAAGGAAAATCAAATATAAAGTGAAACAACTTCCTCCACTCTCACTCCCGCAAGGTTCTGGTAAAATATTGATTGAAACATATGCCTCTAATAAATCTTGGGGAGGTATCCTTATAGAAAAACATGAAGATAAAGAAGAAACCCGTGGCTATGCCTCATGAGCATTCAAGAACGTAAAAATCAATTATCCATCAAGTCACAAAGAAATCCTTTTATTCAAAATTACTGTACATCATTTCAAGCTTTTTTTATAACTTGTCAAGTTCATTGTTAGAACATATTTGAAAATAATTCCTGGGATATTCTTAAATGAAAATCTTAAGGGAAAAAATAGTTCTAGGATTTTAAAATGGTTTCTTTGGTTGCAAAACTTTGATTTTGAGATTGTATATAAACTAGGCTATTGTGTTGCTGACATGTTAACCAGAGAAGAACTACAGGAGAAACCCAACCTCAATATGTTCATCTCTGGAGCATCAAGATCTTCACATAAAAAGTGCTTCGAATCTTCAAAGATCCCTTGACAGAAGAAGAAAGAGATAATTTTTTAAATTGCGCCAAAAAAGGAAGCAAATAAATATCTGTAACTTTCTTTGATTCAACAATTAAATGCCCCTTTGATGAAAATTCAAATCTTGGAGAGATGGGAAAAAGAAGCATTTAAAGGCTTAGAAAATTCCTTGCATCAACTTCAACGACTCAATCATGTTTGGATTGATACAACTTATACAGATGGCAGAGAGTTGTTTTATGTGGATATGGGTCCAGGTTTTCTAATTTGGAATAGCTACAATCTCATCTTACAGTTCTGCAGAGAACAAGGTGATATAATAATTTGTGGATATCCTTCTACCCTGGTGCAACAACAATGGTCCATCTAGACATAAGTATTCCTTGAAAAATTCCATCCAAGAAAATATTGGGTTCAAAGATGACCCAATTTCATTTTACACCTTCAAGTAGACATGATTGTGGCACACCAAAATCACACGTGGTTTAAATTTAAGCTACGACATTTTGGAGGAACATACTCTCCTCTTGAACCCCCTATTTTCACTCAGCATAAATATAGAAGAATGGATAAAAATGGCCGCCTATTAGATAATAATATTCATAAGAGAAGTATTCCTTTAAATTTTAAAGTTGTATTCATTTTTCAAGGAGAATTCTGCTATGTTACTAATGAAATTATGCTTGGATCCGATGTGGAACAATGTTTTTCAAATTCCTTATTTTTGGATACCAAATTTGGTTTTGACAATGAATTTGATAGATTCGATGGTTGTACATATGAGGAAAACCCATGTATTTGTAATTATGACAATGCATAATGGAAAGCATTGTGGGACGCTAACAGTAGCTCCACTGTGTAAAGGTCTTATTTGTTGTCGGTCCATAGATTCCTTCACATGGATTGGGTGACTTAACCAACAAAAGGTGTGATTTGATCCACTGCCATGGGATCCGAATCAAGTCTTTTTACCTTTAGGTGTAAGTTTTGGGTCACTGGATAATTGAATTAATTTGTATAAATAAAGTGCTCCTCTCCTCATTTGGCACCGTATCCATTGGAGTCTTGTGAGCTTTCTGCTTTCTGTATTAAGTGTCGAGCGTTGTGTGTGCTCTCTCTTTGCGCTTCAAGTGATCAGTTGGGATCAAAAGCAGTGATCTCAACTATACTGAGTCTGTGAAATGATTAGTGTATGCTCTCCCTCTGCACACCCTGTGATCAGCTGGGATCAGAAACTCTGGTTAGTTTCAAAAGTTTGAGTTTACGCTTGTGATGATCTTCGCTCTTTGAATACAAACAAGATATATTTGAGTATGTAATTAAAATTATGATTCATATAGGTTGGGAGTCCCAGAAGCCTGAAAGTAATCTTTGTTGTCGCTAATGTCTGAAATCTCAATGGACCCAATTTCCCATATATGAAGGAACTGAGTCTTAGGAATTCCATATTCTGAAGTTTTGTTCGGTCTTGGCATCTCATTGGACTCTTGTGAGCTTTCTGCATTCTGTCTTAAGTGTCAAGCATAGTGTATGCTCTCCCTCTGTGCTTCGAGTGATCAGTTGGGATCAAAAGCAATGATCTCATGTGTACTGAGTCTGTAAAACTAGTAGTGTATGCTCTCCCTTTGCGCCCTGTGCGATCAAAAACTTTGGTTAGTTTCAAAAGTTTGAGTGTGCTCTTGTGATGATATTCACTCTCTGAAGAAAAAAAATCTATATTTGAGTCTGTCATTCGAATTCTGATTCATATAGGTTGGGAGTCCCAGAAGCCTGAAAGTAAGATTCGGCCTCACTGATGTCTAAAATATCAACGACCCCAATTTCCCATATATTTAGGAACTGAGTCTTAGGAACTTCATCTTCTGAAGTCACATTCGGTCTTGGACTCTCAGTTGGTGTTAGAGCCAGCGCAACATTTGTTGACATGTGATTTTCTTGCATGTATAATTATTATTTTGTCAAAACTTGCTTGTATAATGTGTAGGTGGTTATAATATAAAGAAATATTTAAAGAAGATAAAAAATATTGGAGAAGAGAAAGTACTTGATTGATGTGTGAAATGAAAAGGTATCTAATTTTGACAGCTTTCAATGCACAAGAACACTACCTCATACACCAAGTTGATGAGATTGAAATATGTGGACATCTATACAGAGGGTCATTGTAGATAGCTGAAAGGCACTTAATCCATTAGAATATTTTATTAGACAAAGACCATGCCCCAAGAGCTCTATAGTTTAGTGTTATATTGTATATGAATCCTTGGTGTATATTAATAGGTACTTCTTAACATAATAATAGATATCAATATGCCTCACTTTGGGATGCCAACTCCATCAGTAAATTAGGGTAGGTTTTATTAGGGAAAGGCAGAATGAGGAAAGTGAAATTTCATATGGTAGAAGGATATAACAATTTAATATATTATTTTGTATCATCATACATATTTAATTATTATTTTTATATTGTTTCTTAAACTTTAATGTTAGCTATTTATTCATTTTTTCGTAGTGTTACATGGGGACACTTTTACTAGGGTCAAGGGATTGCCCCCTCGCTCCCCATGCCTTTGGGACTTGGGGGATCCTAGGAAAATGTTTCTCTTCATCCCAAATTCTTGAAATGTCTAGAAAAAGAGAAGGGAGCATGACATGTTGTACTGAAGCATGCACTGGTGACAGGGGATGCTCAGGTACTCCTTCTCGAAAAGCGGGAATCCTAAACCGACCCCCCATGATTGTGTATTTTTATTTTAAAAGAAACAAACTTAAATGAAAAAAAACATTAACAAACAAACAAAATATAACATTTACCCTACCTTTTTATCATTTGTTATTCCACTGTGGGGAAGAATTGAATCCCGTGTGACTGAGATGGATAGCTATCAACGACCATGGGAAAGAACCACCACTAAAATCCTGTGCGAAT
Source organism: Pseudotsuga menziesii (assembly GCA_001517045.1). Taxonomy (NCBI): domain Eukaryota; kingdom Viridiplantae; phylum Streptophyta; class Pinopsida; order Pinales; family Pinaceae; genus Pseudotsuga; species Pseudotsuga menziesii. The sequence continues at coordinate 12,203 of LPNX010056135.1, forward strand.
GGAGGAGAGCCCAAGTCATCATGCAGGAGAACCATTGTGGAGAATATTGTTGCTAGAGGTTGAATGCATAGCAGCTATAGACACTATTATCGCTAGCGTCTTAGCTCCACGCTACCAACAATCAACGAATCAACTCCAAGATACCATGGAGGATAAGAAAGTTGTCATAGGAGGTTTCATTGTTTCATTTGTGGGTAAGAGTTATTTCTTGAAAGGAGGGTTTGATTGTTATTGGGCTTGTTTAGCTACAGCCTAGAGACTTATAGTTCTAGCTTATACTAATTTTTAAGGTAGGGCTTAAACTTTAGAACATGTTGTTTTTAATCTCTGAATTATTTATTTTCAAATATTTAGCCATTAAAATTTATTTGTGAACCTTATACCATGAAATTAAAAACAAAAACCAATCAATATTAAAAACTTAAAAATCCTCTTACATGTTGTCAAAAATTCAAAAACCAACACAATTTTAAACTAGCAATATGAGCAACTCTAGCAATAACAACAATAGGGACAACTATGACAATGAATATGGTTCTAAGTCAAAGAGTATATAACTCTAATATTGGGACATAGATAGCAAGTGCGAGTGGAACTTCCTCATCAATTGAAGGTAGTGGCAATATCATGCCATCAAAGTCATTGGCTCAATATGCAAAGGGGAAATTTGACCCCAAGAAACCATTTTTACTATATACAAGCAAACTATCTGCTCCCTCAACCAACCAAAAACTAGACAAGAAAAGTGGTGGATCACGCCATTGGGCATGCAATGTTTGTGGCCATCCTTGGGTTGGTGATGTATAGGAATCCAACCCAATACCGATCGACGAGATAAGTGATGGGGAAGTCGACTGGAAGTAGGACAATGAGCTTCCACCAAGGAGAAATGGGTACTGTGTGAGCCCATGCAGTCGGGTTGAAGAGAGACCAGTTGTCATAGATTTTTCTTGAGAAGTTGTAATATACCAAACATATATTACATTAATTATTATTATTATTATTATTATTTTATGATGGAACATCGCTCAGGAAACCCTCAAATACTTCCCCATTTTTTTAGGATGGTACCCGAGGTAAACTGTTGACCCTTATTACGGGGCCTAACCTGATGGGGACATCAAGTGAGGCCAAGGATTTAACCTCGAGACCTTTCTCCACCATAAACAACTCTCAACCACTTGAGCTAACCCACCGGGCTTATTAATTAATAATTAATTATTAATTTATGTTATTAATTATTTATGTAAAAGTCGGCATTAGAAGGACACATTGTTTACAGGTGTCTCTTCATAAATATATAAGCCACATGAACTTATTGTAGAAATGATCAATTATATATAAAAATACATTTTCCAACATGTAAGACTTATATTCTTTATAGTGGTATCAAATTTGTTTTACGGTGACTATGGTCAAATAATTTTTTACAGTGGAAAGAGGAGAAAGGAACAAAAAAGAGAGAGAAAAGAAAGTGAAAAACCACACATGGTTTTAAAGAAAACCATATGTGGCTTATAAAAAGAAAAAGGAAAGAAAAAAATAAAAATAAATAAAGAACTGTATATATAGTTAGTAACAATAATTATTAATTTTCTAATAATAATAATAATAATAATTATTATTTTTCCAAAATAGAAAAAAATGAAAAAATAATTCAAAATAATTTTGAAGATTTTCTCAAACTGGAATCAATATGTTTCCAACATTCAATAAAATCATGTATGGTTAGAATCCGAGAAGTATTATTGAATCTAAACTTGAAGAAATCGAAAAGAAATTCCTGAAGGAAGAGGAAACATACACAAAATTGAAAATGATCGTATTGGAAATAAAAGAAGAAATAGCTAGGAAAAAGGAAAGAAGACGATAGCAATGATGAAGAAAATAAAGATGAAAAGGACATGAATGTAAGTTAGAATATGGAAGAACAAAATGAATCTACAAAAGAGGTTGTTGTGAATGAAAATAAAGAACCAAAACATATAGTTCAACATAATAATGAACCTGAAGAATAAGTACTAGTTGAGAATAACACTAACAAAGACAAGGAGTTAGATATGCCAGACATGAAGAAACATGATGTCGATAATGATTATAAAGATGATGAAGATATCCAACACTATAATGATGAATATAAAGATGATACTAGTAGGGAAGAGTCTGAAATCGCTACTTCAACCGGAAAGGAAGGGAGGTCACGACGACTGCCTCCTTATATTCCTTCTCACAAAATATTCTGGCCACCAGACTCTGGGAGGGATAATAAAAGACACCCTAACTAAAAACCTCAAAATACGATACTCATTCAAAAATACATACGTCTACCAGAATTTCGTTTCGGCTTCTTACAAGGTAGGGAAGTAAGGAACATTAATAAGGCAGCTGAAAAATCTATAAAATCAGCTCATGAAGCTCATAAACAAATTTGGGTTGTAATCCTTGCTCATAACCCAAACCAAATCCAAGGACATGTTAATAAAGACAATAACACAGACGATGAAACAAAAGATGAAGGGGACAATGATAAAGCCAAGAGTAGAGAAGATCAAAATGAACTTGAAGAAAAATTACTTGAGAATAAGAATGACAAAAGGATAGTTTCATCTGATGACAATCCTAAAGCCAATGCCAATTCTAAAGAAGATGGTGATTTCATAAATTGTAACAATGAAACACCAAATACTGATGAATATGAGGATAACATAGAAGAACGAAACCCAGAAGATGTTGCAACAAATGATTAGGATAACGTAGATGAACGAAACCCAAAACATGCTGTGACGAATGATCATAATAATGTAGAAGAACGAAACCTAGAACATGCTGCCAAGAATGATTAGGATAACGCAGAAGAAGGAATCCCAGAATATGCTATGACAAACGATCAAGATAATGCAGAAGAACAAAATTCAGAAGATGTTGCGACAAATGAAAAGATGAACATTCTACGATGATCCATAGCTCAAGATGTCCCATAAATCTACATCAGATTAGAATATCAAAAGAACACCATCAAATTAGAATCTCAGAAGAATACCTCATATAGTTGTTATTCGTTTATCTACAGAATCATATGCATGAAAAGATTTGAATGGAAATGCGACCAATTATTTCAAGAACTTCTAAACCGTGGCACCATTATTCGCGACAAAAATTCTAGTTGCAACACGCTCATAATAGATTTGTGGTCGAATATTTTCAGAGCGAGAAGGCTTGTAATATACAAAACATATATTACATATATTAATTAATTATTAATTTCTAATTTATGTTATTAATTGTTTATGTAAAAGTTGACATTAGAAGGACACATTGTTGTTGATGTATATGTAACTTCGGAATGTATTCTTCTATGTATCTTATGTATTGTAACCCGATGTTTATTCCGGGATGTTTCTATTATGTATTTGAGTCATGTGGTCATGCCCCGATGTTCCGATCGGGAGGATTAATAATGTAATCAAGTCATGTCAAGTCATTAGGTAAGTCCCCACAGTTTAGGGGCACTTGAGTTATTATACACTAATTAAGGTGTAGGCTCGAGTAGTAATTATTAGGGTTGAGCCTACGTGTGAAATGGAAACTTAAGTGAATGGACTAATATAAATAGAGAGTGTGTGTCGCTCTATTTATCACTTGTGAGTTAGCTCTCTTGCTCTCTCAAGTGTGGCGCACTTTTGGAGAAGGAAATTCTTGTGCTTGACAGAAGACAGAAGGCTGCTATTGTGAAGGGAGGTCATCTTACTGTTTTGGGTCACATCTTGTTGTGATACTATCTTAGAGGAAGTTGAGGGGTTTTCTCCATTTATGGTTTCCCCTCCTAAAAGCTTTGTGTCTCTTGTCTCTTGTGATGTCCTTATGTGATTGCTGTACTTGTTATTCTCTCAGTGAAAAGATCTTGTTATAATACTAGCTTAAATGTGGAAAAACTAACATGGTATCAGAGCTAACCTGA
>LPNX010056178.1:0-44606 GCA_001517045.1 Pseudotsuga menziesii
CCAATAACTCAATTCAATCAGAGAGAGGGAAACAATCCAAGCTTGAGAGATGTAAGAATGATGGGGATTGGGAACCTAAGAAAAAATAATACACAACTCATAAAACATTAAAAAAAATCCTACATACTAAGAAAGTTTTAAATGCTAGCATAACCAGGGTCCTAGCATCAAATTTTGTTGTTCAACACTTGTCATGATAGCATACAAGTATTGGATGGAGGGGCAATGGAAGCAAGCCTAAGTCAATTGAAGCCTTGAAACTCATTCCATGTCTAAGTCTCAACAATATGCATTTTAAATTGAACCAAAACACCAAAATAAGTTTATTAATGGCTAGATTTGAGAAAGTTCTAGGTGTGAGTAATTAAGGTCTCGAGGCTCTAGAATTTGTTATTTTTTGTACTAGTCCATAATTCAGTGAATAGGCAGTCACACATAGGAAATTTAAGTAATTTAATGAAAACAATTAATGTGTATACCTCTATGTCGAAACCATATTCCATGCTGATGTAGGCCACTACCTTCCGTATTGTCTTACCAATAGGCATGATAATGAAGAATATGCCCTAAAATTATGGACTTCATCTTCAAATAATTCCTTGCAATCAGATATGTAAGGAGTTATAAGAATATCACAATAATCCAATGTGTCAAATCTCTATTGAAAGTTTTAATTCACGACTTATATAGTAAATTTAATATAAGACTTACTTATAGTTGTCTCTTACTCTTTGCATCTTGACATATTTGATATTTTATGGTTGTCTTTGCACCTTGACCCAATTTAAACAACACTAAGCATATTTGAGAACACAACTTTAACTCAAGTTCCCATGGATGCCAAACATGATATTTTCATTTTGAAACCGTTATCCTTAAAAGGAACTCAATAGATATGGTTCATGATCTCTTTTTTTAACCCATGATTATGTGAATGGATATTGCAGGTAACAATGGGGGTCACAAGGGTGCAAAAACTAGTAAGGATGGACAAATCATACTACCTCTACTCATTGAAGTACCTCATATTCCTATAAAGGAATTGAAAGAAGCAATAGATAACTTTGGTCCAAAATCGTTGATTGGAGAGGCTTCCTATGGTCAGGTCATACTGCAGCCATTAAGCAGCTTGACATAAGCAAGCAACTCGATCAAGAATTCCTTGCACATGTAAGACATTCTAATGTTAAACTAAAAGGCTTTTATTTTAATCTCACATGTTTTGTTGTTACTTTTAGTTATAATATGTCAAAAAATAAATATTAAGCCCATATATCTACTTTTACTTGGTAACATGGATTTTGTAATATTATTTTAAATATGCTTGTAGGTTTCCATGGTATCAAGATTAAAAAATGAAAATGTATTGGAACTTGTTGGATATTGTGTTGAGGGTAGCCTTCGTGTGCTTTCATATGAGTTTTCAACAATGGGATCATTGCATGATATTGTTAATGGTATGTGGGAAAATGCCACATAGGTTTGTGGTGGTATTATTCTTTATTGCATGCATGAATTTTGTAGGGTCAATGGATAGTTTTCAATTTACAATCTAGATCCATATTTTTTTCCATTACCCTAGTAGGAAATAATAAATATACTATATGAAGAAAATTGTGTTTAATGAAAGTCTAGTTTTTCAGTTATGTTCTGATATGTAATCAATGCAATATGAGTAACCAAGTGCTCACAGGTTTGTCAATCATTTAAACTTTAAAAAGGTAGAGGGTGTGATGACTCCAATTTCACTTACGCTGATATGTGAAAACTTGAAAAGTAATGGAAGAGTAGAAACATAATTTCAGACTAGGTAGCTCACTTTAGATTGAGGTAAAAATATCAATATGAACTAAATCCCTATTAGTTTCAACTTCTAGGCATTGAATTAAGGTTGGGATGGGGTACCATTCCAGATGAGGATAATTTATGATCATATCAACAAGAATACTGATGTTTGATTTGCTCTAGATGTTCAGAATGAAAATGGTTTACCTAAAGATTATCTAAGCCTTTTCAAGCTAACATTTCATGCTTCTGATTGAAATTTCAATATTAAATTATTGGGCTAAAAATTGAAATTAAATCTACCTTCAAGACATTCTTTCCTTGAAAATAAAGTCAATTCAATTATATTACGCATTTTCCTTGATTGCAATGTATTTTATACTAGTGACAGTGTACACAGATGGCTAGTCTTGGCCTTATTTGTGAGAAATATGATGATGAATGTGGATAGACTTGTTAGGATTTTGAAGGAAAGAAGTGGAACTAACTTGGTGTACAAACCTATGCATGTTTTTATTTACGCAAATAATCTTGTTATTTTGTTTCAACACATTCTATGCAAAGCCTTTCTTATTTTAAAAATTACTTTTATTTTTCCGTTTTAAGGGGTGAGGGGTGGAGCTAGGCAATGCTATTCATTTCTTACATTCTCTTAGATGTAGAGTTGAAGTAAGAGAGATAATTTTGAGAAGGTTAGATATTAAAGCTTGTATTTTTTCTATTATTTTTTATCTTCTTCTCATTATACATGTTGGTAGGGATTTATCCTCCAAAATGCTTATTAACCAATGTATTACTAGTTAAAATTCTCAAGATGATTCTGCAAAGAGAAAATTTGAAAATGAAATGGGAGAGTGGAATAACTCTACATGGATATTAATTACATAGTCCCTTTGCTATACATTTCCTTGAATTTGTCAGATTCTGATCGTGCAACAACACCATTACAAAGAATTTGGATGGAAGGAAATTGCATATTCTTGTTGGTCTCTTCATTTCAAGAATATTCTACAAAGATTACTATAAGCCTCTCAATTGTTCTATCTTTTGTGGAACATTAATCAGCCATACAGTATTTTGTGCTTTTATTAGAATATCTGGAACTTTTTTAAAAACACCAGTTTTACAAGGCAATGGGAATAATCTGGGAATGACTCGCAACTGTATGATATGCATTAAGGTATCTAATATTTGCATCCATGCATATAGAAGGTGAAATACTAGTTCTATTTTTAGTTAGATGAAGATGTAGAACATGTAACTTTTCCAATATTCCACTAGGGTTGTGTTAGCTTAGGTGAGGTTTAAGGAATATGAAGGTTGTTTGGCTGTGCATAAAAGTTGTGCTAAAGGCTACCCCGATCATGCATACTAGGAATATGCAGATGTATAAAAAAATTTATTTGTGCTAGGAGTTGTGATTCATAATTTGTGAACTTTTCTTATTTAACAAGTCCAAATGCGGTAATTTGACAATAACTAGTCTGAAGAGTAAAGACATCAACATAATTCCTATTGCCATTTTCAATTGATCAGACATATACAATGTAATGTGTCTATGATTGCAGAGAATGATAAGGTTGTAGCAGAGAGTATTATTGAAAGTACTTCAACTTCATCCCTATTGGATTCTATTTACTGAACACTTCAAAGTGGGTGACCAATAAATCATTTCAGTATATGGGTTGATGATAGCCAACAACTTAGAGGAATGAGTAGCACTACAATATAATTAGGAATTGAGGTCATTTTGTTTCTCAATTATAGAGGGCTCAACCAGTTGATGACACTCGATCATATTAGGCCCATGATACCACCTGATCACAGGAAAAAGGTGATGTTACTACCTCATAAGCTGTAGATGTTGGTACTGTAATGATAGAAACTTTACAATCGTAGGAAAATGATATACAGAGAACCAAGGAATGTAATCAATCCCATGTTGAAGATAATACAATCTATCATCCTTTGTCGACCATTAGATACTCAAAGTTGTGTATTAATCCTTTTTCCTATTATAGAGGACTCTGTAAGTTAGGTTCCCAGATTCTTAAAGGGTTCTAGCTCAATGAAAGAGCATATGCCTTACAAGCAGGAGGTTGGTGGTTCGATTATTCCATGCCTTGATGATATTATAATATCAGTTAAATAATAGAAACCACTAATATAGTGACCAAAACATGAGAGACACGAAACTAGGCATTAAAAAGGATGCAACACATCGCGCTATTGATGAACCAAACATGGTGTTGATATGGTAGAAAAATAAGATGTTACTTTGGATGCAAAACATGGTGCTACATAGGAAGAAAAATTTGGTGCAACAATAGAAGAAATATTTGGCATCATTTTGGTAGCAAAACATGACGTAAAAATTGGTGCAAATTTGGAAGCAACAAATGGCACATGCTTGGAAGTAAAACATGGTGCAAAATGAGATGCTAAAGTGGTAGAAAAAATGGATGCAATATTGGATGCAAATTTGCATGCTAACATGGTGCTATTAAGGATTCAAATATGGCGCTAACGGGGGTATCATTTAAGAAGTAAAAGTGGACACTCGCTAGGAAGCAAAGTAGGACGTTACTTAGGAAGCAAACCTCGACGTTGTTTAGGAAGCAAAGTTCGATGATATTCTAGAAGCAAACCTTGATTTTGTTTAGGAAGCAAATTTGGATGCTATTCTGGAGCAAAAAAAGAGACGCTATTTTGGACATCATAAAGGATTCTATTTAGGAAGCAGGAAAAGACGATTTTTGAGACACTTTAAGTTTTTTCCATGATGCGTCCCATTTAGCATCTAGTTTTACAACTCAATGTAAAAAAAAATTACAGTAAAAAGGGACACTAAATGGGACACTAATTCTAGGATTTGTTGTAGTGAAAGACTCCTCCCATCTCCAGGCCTTCCCCTCTTCCTCCAATAGAGTTTGGGGGAAAGGCCACAAAAACCACAACCAATACAATTTGCATGATCGCTAACACCAGTTGCCCTTTCATCTCATTGACTGTGGAAGATCCACTTGATCTATCTCAGCACCACTTACGTGATGATGGAGAGATTTGTAAGACTGTCTCCAGTTTTACCCCATTCCATTTAAACCAAAGTGTGGAATCGGTTATTCCCATGAAATACCACATTATGTCACCCCGCCTTGCCAAAGACCTTCGTCTTAGCAAGGGGGCATACCTCTTCACTATCTAAGATGGTCGCCTCTTGAAGAACCACATAATGGGCTCTACCTCAAGAGAATATATTCCTGATACCACCACTATGTGTCCCTTAAAACATAGTTTTTTCTTTTTTAGAAGCCCCAGTCGTGATTCTATATATATTTATGATTGATGTAGTATACTTGTACCACAAAGAATCTGACTCTATCAGTATACTATGTGTCGTTCTAGATCTAGCATACCATCAGTCATGAAGAAATAGCATTCCATGAGAATTCCATGGGTCCAATGTAGTAGTTATTCAGATCAGTATTGTATTTAGCCTCTCATTGAGGAAACCACTATTGTAACAACAATTGGACATGAAAAGCTCTTGTATTATAGTGCTTAGATCACATTATCCTTTTGACATTGTTACGAGCATGGGGATTCCCTCCTCGTCCATATACATGTCACACATTATTTTATCTCACACATTGATGGGAACCAAAATCCACCATGCCCTAGCCCAAGAAGCACCACCTCACCCAAGAAAATCCTATGATGTTCGTTGGCCATATTATGAGATCCTGCCCTCACACATTAGGAGGAAATATGTTGACCCAAAAATTCCCATAATAATCTCTACATGACCTACACCACCTAAAGACATCTATGTACGACCCTCATTTTACCCCATTTAACCCCCACACTCTCAAGAATGTTTAAAAGGGTCTAAATCCCCAACCCGAGGCTTAAAACCCTAAAAATATTGATAAAAAGTATAAATAAAGGGGTTGGGGTCACTCTCAAATGACTCCTTCACTCCCTATCATTATGCTACCTATGTGAGTGCCTTGAGGCCATTTGACCCTCAAGCCATTCACCCTCCCTCTCCCCCATTACTCCCTTGAGCCATAGCTCCCCATTCCTAAGAGAGGTGCTCTCCCAAGCTAGGGCATCGTGGCCCATTCCAACTAGAAAGTATGCTTGTATTTTCATGTTTTTTCTTTGGTAGATTTTATTTTTCTAACATTTTTTGTTTGTGGGTTAATTTCTTAATGCTGTCTTGCAGGTTTCCATTGATTACTTGTAGGTCTTTTGGTTTCATAATAGTTGTATGCAGAGTTATGGAGCTTATGTGCAGAGGCGTCTTTAATTTCATTTTTTGGTTATTTCTTTATTTTCTTCCATTCTCATAGGAACCCTACCCTTTTTTCCTATAGACGGAAGGGATCCATTCCTAGTTTGTAGCTAGGGTGAAAACCCTACTACAAGGGTCTTGCATCATAGCTTGCTTTTTATTCACAATAGGGGGAAAAGGCCTTGGTATTTTTTTTGTGGGCTCTTCATGCATATTAGTTTGTTCAGATCTCACTTTAACCTTTTGTTTCTTAAGCTACGTTCCAACCGTATTTGTATGAGTTTATAGTTGGGAACTCATTTTTTCAAGAATATTCTTGAATTCTACCCCTTTTTGCAATGTGTCTTCCATTGAACCAGGACGAGGAATGGATGGGCCATCAAGTATACCTTTACCTTTGTCTTTGGGTTGAGTAGCAATGGCAGTAGCAAAGCTTGCTTCTTGTTCTCTACCTTCCTTTTATTTTTCCTCCTTCTAAATATTTTGTTTTATCTTAAGTTTATCTTTCCTTTCACGGAGAGTTCTTATCATAAGATCCTTCTGGTACTTGTACAAATGAGACTTGACATTCAGATCAATTGTCTTTCTCATGGCTTCCTGAAAATCTATGGCTTCTCAGAACATGGAATCACATGGTCATTTTAATGAACGTAATGCAATATAACATGCTCATGTGTAAACAGGTTTTCCAAAAAAGACAATGGGTCATGCATTCTCTTGGATTCCTCTCCCAAGTTCATAATAGAAATTTCATTACCCAACAGATTTGTGTGGCTAGTTTTATGTAGCACAAGAGAGTCAAGAGAAATAGGAAATTTGGTCCAAGCCCTTTTCTTATTCTTAGTAAACTTGGGAAAAAACCCATCGATGACAGTTTGATAGAAAAATTCCTATAGCACCATGTGGTTGGGAACTATCTTGGGAAGTAGGTGAACTATATTTCTGCCCCAAATATTTATGTAATAGAAATGTTCTCCTACTTACCAGTCGCCATACAATGAAATTAATTCCCTAGAACCTTTAGAGAATTCGGGAGCATCTACCTTGACAAATTTAAAATGCATTGACCTAATAAATAGGTCACAAAGATCATAAACCTGATGGATGAAATTATCTTCGCGCATATTAGATAAATATATATTTACAGGTGGATATTCCTCTTTCTGAAACCAATTTAAAGTTAGGAAAGGAGAATACACACAGAATGCATCCATAAAAAACCTAGACATATAAAAGTTTGGATTCGCGCTGGATGAGGTTTTCTGATACTTCTCAATTTTGTCTCGCAAATTGCAGGACACAATTTTCACCCAATTGAATGAATCACCTATAAGTAAAATATTGTGTTCCATAGGAAACCATTGTCTTTGAATGAGGAACAGTTTGGTAACCCATATAATAGAAAAATCATGGCTTCCAATAATGCAAAAGGTTCTTTGAACCAGGAAATTGGATATGCCAAAATTGAGGAAGGAATGACTAATGTTGGATCTTCCAACCAGGATTTGACTACCTCTTCGTAAATGAACCTGGAGAGAGATTCATTAAAAAAATTTGATGTGAGAAGTTCTTTGGGAAGTCCCAAAGCATAATCCATAGAAAATACATCAGGATGGGAAAAATCAACAAGCGTATTCTTTGTGTCATGAAAGGTGCACCCCTTAGGGTTGGCATGGTCCAATTCCCACTTGACAGGATCTATATAGGGAATGAAACAAGGCTTGGAAGTAATGCAATGAATATGAGAACTACAAATATTGGCAAAAGGAGTCTAGCCGTGGGTAACAGAGGAAATATCATCATTGTAAAGAAAAGAGTAAATTTTGGACTAGTCTAGATATAGGGTATTAGATACGCACCCAATAGTGTTAGTAAAAAAACCGATGTTGGGGTATTTTTTCTTCTGCTCTTGAAGAGATTTTTTTGACCTGGAGTTCCTAGATGTTGCAGGTGCCTTTTCTGATTGGATCTTCGAAACCATGTCTGATAATGATGTGAGTTCAAACATAACAGGAAAAACGGTCACGCGGTGAAAATGTTCACAATACTACAAATCCATGCACTGGGACAAAGAGAAAATGCACAATAAAAAACCCAAGCACAGTGAAAAAGAATAGGTAAAAATGGTAAAACAACACTCGTAACTTTGAAATTTAAAAACACAAAACCAAAGGGCTAAAAGAACCTTGGCTGTAGATTTTGTAATCATGGGAGACTGAGATCTAGGCAACAAAACAATATACATGATTTGAAAAGATTCACTTTTCATGGTCTCTCACGTTTGACTTTTGAAAATCGAGAATCAAGAATTGAGAAATGAACAATCAATCTAGAATTCATGTGGGGTTTCCATTTTCCGAAAGGAAAAGTCAGAAGTTAGAAAGGAGAATAGTATTATAAATTAAAATGATGTTACCAAAATATGATATCTGAAATGTTAGAAATAAAAAATCAGGAACTAACCAAATAATCTTAATGAAATCAGAGTTTCCAGTTTCCAATATCCAAAAATAAAAAAATGAAATGTTCTTTATTTGAAAGGATAAGGTTTCCAAGATATGAAATGTCGAAAATCAAAAATCACGAAATGGACTTCAACTTACCCCCAAAAAAAGGATTTCTTTGTTTCAATTTCAGAAAGTAGGGATCAAAAACTCTAAGAATTTTGGAAATAAGTAAAAATGTCCTGAAATCCAAAAAAAATCGAAAAAAACAAGGTTTACTAAAGGAATTTAATCAATCCACACAAAATAACAAAGAACTTACAACTTCATAACTTCCCTGAGTAAAGTATGCCTATAAAACTAGTCAATGGGGGGGCCTATTTTGATGACTCAAAATAAGGATCTCTTGTAGGAAGCAACAAGGCCTTACTGTCATGATTGATTTTGAAAGAGAGCTGTAAGGCCTCTATCAATATATATTGAGTGTTATTAGTTTCTACCAATGTTGTGAGGGTTTTTCTTCTAACTTGATTTTATAGTTCATTTTTTTTGCAATATTGTACTGTGGCCATGAGGTCCTTTTCTTATTGCATTTGTTTCTTGAAAAGGGCCATAGAGCCACTTGTCAAATAATTTATTATTATTTAACTTTGATAGAAAATTTTATGGGATGTAGCCCGTGAGGCATTTATATTTATGGTCTTGGATATTATTTTGATTTTTACACATTCATTTTCCTTAGAAAGATAGTTAGCAGGTTTGGGGAAAAAATATTATAAAGGAGAAATTAAATATTTTTAGATCCAAAGGCTGCCACCCTATCATTCCTATTTTATAAAGAAAAAGGGTTGTAAGTCCATTGTCAACGATAGTTTCTAGTAAAGGATTTAGTATTTTTGGAAAGACCAGTGAGGGTTTTCACATTTTCAGATTAGAAACTTATCTTAAGTTAACAGTTTGTATTTAAATAAAAATAGCGTCATTGTGAGGCCTTTACCCTACCATATTTAGTTTAAGAGAAATTTGCAACGCCATTAGTCTATCTTGATAAAAACTATATACTTCCTATTCGTAAATATTTAAGTTATTAAAAAACACAATGTTATTGTGAAAATAATTAATCCCTAAGGTTGTCACGTCTTTGTTATGTAATGATAACATTAGAGATGATCATTCCAAAATGGTTTATAGCCTATAGCTTCATCCTGTCGATAATATCAATTTGGTATTCAATAATTTATGTTTTTGCATGAATCTCACCATGTTTCCTTAATAAGAAAAATTCTTGTAGTGAGATCTCGAACCTAGCTCAATTATTAATTTGATTTAGTGATTTTCTTATCTATTGTATCTTGGGTTTTGGATCTGAACAAGATGGTTTACTTAAATATTCAATCTTCGAGTTAATAAGTTTAAACTGCGTATAAAAGTGTATACTATGTGTATTTTATTACACGCTTAAACCTTGAATATGTTTAGCATCAGTATTGTTTTTGTTTAAACTAAGAACAATGTAGTTAGCTTATGAAATCTGTACAAGTTTCATCCTTGTTAGGTTTTAATAGTTATATATATACATATATGTTTATTTGTATGAATCTGCAGCTAGATATATATTTTATAGAAACCTTTGTAATAGGGTTTTATAAATTTTCCAGCAAAAGAGTGAATTAAGATAACTAAGATAGAGCAATATGATTAATATAACAAGAGAAGGAAAAGAAACATCATTAAGCTAAAACTAATCTAACATAAATACTTAGATTAGTAAGCCTTGGACCTTCAGTTTGGTTACTAATTGCAGTTTTCTACTTTTAAAATAATAAATACTCACTTCCAAATAGAAAGTATGGATCATAGATAATTACCACAATTTATTACTAAATTGTGCAACTACTTATAATTCATACAAATAAGAAATAAAGCCATAGAATTAAATCACAAGTGCATAAAAAGAATTAGAAAGTGGATAAGTTTGCAGAATGTGACAAACACCCAAAGGAGATTATTCCACCCAACCTTCTCCTAAAGCAGCCAAGATTACTTGCTTAGGACCCCCAAGCCTATTCACTAAACCACTAGGATGAACAACACTAGATAAAATCCCACACAATAACTTGCTACAGCTTAGCACTTAGTAGCATACTTAACTCGACAATTTCACTTTAGCTATCCCCTCATCAAATTCCTTCTCTGCATGACTTTTTAGTTTGCAGTAGTCACAAGGTACATTCACTTGAAACAGAATGAGTAGTGAGCCTCCTCCTCAACTTGATGGTATTTACAATATTTCCTAGGTATTTGGGTCAGTTTTGGAATTAAATGAGACACCAACTCAGTTCCCTCTCTAAGGAAACATGAGCACAATTTTAGGGATTATGCTTCCTACAACAACTAGAAAGTGAAATACTAGTACTGCCACTTGTAAACCAGCCTTCTAAAACTACTCAGTCCTCCTAGTGGGTCAGTGAACACTCATTTAATAGTCTCCCTTGGATAGGTGTCTCTTCTATTTAATTGTTAAAATAAATCATTCTTCAATTATAGTCATCCTTCACCAAATTGGTCATAAATCCTTACAATAAATTTAACAGAATGTTTTTTAAATAAATAATAAATATTGATTTTTCAGTTCTAGGTGTGTTACAAAAATGAAGGAAAAACTAAATTACATGCCACTACTAAATTATATTTTTATTGAGTAGTTTATTATTATATGTAAATTTATTAAAACTTTAATGTAAAGACATTTCTTTCATAGTTAACAATAAACCATAAAAATCACGGGTTGTTTGTTTAAAAAATATAAATATGTCTAATGAATCTCATAACACATGGAAGAATAAGAAAACACTAAATGATGTAAGAAAAGGTCAACCGTTAAACTATTCATAGTATATAGATAAAAAATTCCTTCAAATTCTAGAATGGAGGAATGAATTAGCCCAAATCTATGAGATTATGTTGCTCTATAAAACTTGGGGCGTATCTTTGAGATCATGTTGCTATTTCACCGTTCGCTCTAAAAAGAAAACATATTCCAAAAATATTGAGTGGAAAGAAAACCCAAATTCATACATATGTGCAGTTGTTCGATGACTTATTTT
Source organism: Pseudotsuga menziesii (assembly GCA_001517045.1). Taxonomy (NCBI): domain Eukaryota; kingdom Viridiplantae; phylum Streptophyta; class Pinopsida; order Pinales; family Pinaceae; genus Pseudotsuga; species Pseudotsuga menziesii. The sequence continues at coordinate 11,634 of LPNX010056178.1, forward strand.
AAGGGCTTGAATCGTTATGTGGAGCCTTTTCCATAACCATGGCGTCATGCTTAAAATAATGAGAGAGAAGGAAAACAAAACTGAGAGCCATACATACTTGTAACTCAAGTAAATCAATGTTGGTATAACACTCTTTGGCTTGCAAACACCACATATGCATAGAAGACACCAAAATGATTAATGAAATTGATCACTACACAAAAAGACGTGTCTCGGAGGCCATTAAGATAGAAAAAACCCTAATAACTTCTAACTAGCATGATGGTTGGAACCTTAGTCGGTCATTGATCCTACCGTCAAGATAGAAAGGAAAAAAAATAAGTAATAATCATTAATTATATTACAAAATTAACATACTATAATTGAATATAATTTTAATAATCAAATCAACCCTAAAATATTAATTTATCGACCACTTTTTATTTATTCAATAAAAATTTATTTTTTAATAATTTAATTAATGTTTTGGTTATAAAAAAAAATAGTTTTTTGTGTCCTCTCATCTTTTGTTGAAGTTGAAATCATCAAATTAGTATTTTTTTTCTATTCTTGAGTATATATTATTAATAGACCTAGAGTGAACACGATTCTCTCAAGAGTTTTCTGGATCTCTTCTCTTGACAATTGGCTACACTATTTAGTATGAAACGTGGAGTTAAACAATATTACATACGAATTCCATTATAAATCAAACTAAATATAATTTTAAGTTTGTTCAATTCCATCCTTTAAACCATTTATACTATGAAACGAGAACTCGTTAGAGTTCTCATTTTTCTATCTCCTAATTTTTGTAGCTATTATTACCTTTGTTTCAAAAAGGGTTGATATGGGTATCACACATTTTCATTTTGAGGAATTTCTTTTGGGCCTTTGAATCATCTTTGTCGTAAATTATTTTTAATTTCTATTTTCAAGTCTTCTTTCTAGAAATTTAACAAAATAACATAGATTTAGAAGCAAGTTATAATGAAAAACATATACATTTTGCATTTTTTTTTTTAAATTGAGACATTTTTATGGACGAAATAATAATTTTTTATTGAAAAAATTGGATAAAAATCAATAAAATACAGAAATCTAAAAACCTTTTCAATTGATTTTTATAGATATTTGGTAAAAAAATGATATCATTTTATATTATTTTCCAGAAAGTGACAATTCATAAAATTTGAAGATAAACTATACCATATATTTGTAAGTAACATATTATAAACATTATATATAGAAATTTTATTTCTAAAACAAAGTTTGAAAGTAAAAACATTACTAATATATCTTATCAAAAAGTTGTCAAATTTAACATTTTCTTCCAGACATGAAACTAATCAAAATATCATGAAATCCAAATTCTTCATTGAAATTGGAATTTTTTGATCTTGTTGTTCTTCATGGACATCAATGCCCTCTTCCATTCGGCATTCTATGTCTATAAGATGCCCAAACTACTCTTTTTCCAAACATCCCTCTTACTGGGGGTTGAGGTCCTTTTGACATATTTTCCAAAAGTGTTTCACTAAAATTTTAAAAAAATTACATCGATATTACATTAAAAAAAAAAAATTAAACCTCCCCTAACCTCCTAAACCCCCCGCAACATTATATTAAAGAACATTACATTAAAAAAAAATTCCCCTGGATTAACCAGCTAACCCCCCCATGTCACATTCAAAAATAATTCGAAAAACAATTAAACCCCCTAACCCCCAAACTCTGCCCCCCACACAACATTACGTTAAAAAAATATAAATAATATTTTTTTTATAAACCATCCCTCTAACTCCCATAACATCAAATTTAAAACAGAATTTAAAAATAATTTTTTTAACCTACACTACGTATCCTACACTACTCTATTCTAGCCTATCATAGCATATTCTAGCTTATCCTACCCTTATTTGGCTTAGAGTACTCTAACCTACTCTACTTTAGCCTATAGCCAACTAGTCCTTATCCTAGCCTACTCTAGATTATCCTAGATACTCTACCCTTACCTCACCTAGCCTAGGTTACTCTATCCTAACCTATTGTAGCCTATACTAACCTATCCAACTCTATTCTAGCCTGCTCTACTATAGCCTACTCTCTCCTACCTACTCTATCTTAGCCTTACCCATCCTACTCTAGCTGAGCCTACTCTAACCTACTCTAGCCTAACCTAGCCTAGCCTACTTTAGACTAACCTAGCCTAGCCTACTCTAGCTTAGCCTACTTTAGCTTATTATACCCTACCTAAGCATATCCAAACCTAGCCTAACCTGCTCTACCCTAACCTACTCTATCCTAGCCTAGCCTACTCTAGCCTAGCCTACTCCCTCCAACTCTAGCCTAACCTATCCTAGCCTAATATAGCTTAAACTAGCCTACAATAGCCTAGATTATCCTATCCTAATCTATCTTAACCTAACCTACTCTAGACTAGTCTGGACACCTCTCAAGTAGCCTAGTCTAACATATCCTAGCCTAACCTACTCTATACTAGCCTACTCTAGCCTAGCCTAATCTACTCTAGCCTACTCTAGCCTAGACTACTCTACTCTAGCCTAGATTAACCTACTCTCAGCTAGTCTACTCTAGCCTAGCCTAGCCTACCCTTCCCTACTCCACCCCAAGATACTTTAACCTAACCTACTCTAGCATAACATAGCCTAACATAATCTAGACTAGCCTACCCTGCCCTACTCTACCTTGGAATACTCTAGCCTATCCTACTCTAACATAGCATAGCATAGCCTAACTTAATATAAATTAGCCTAGCCCATCCTTTCCAACTCTATATAGCATATCATACTCTATCCTATCCTAGGCTGACATGGCCTACTCTAACCTAGCCTAGTCTAACCTATCCTACGCTACCCTATTATATTTTAGCTTACTCTATCCTAGCTTAACCTATTTTAGGCTAGTATAGGAAACTATAGATTATGTTACTCTAGCTTAACCTACTCTACAATATCTTACTCTATCCTACCATACTCTACCCTAACCTGGCATAACCTGCTCTAGTCTCTCCTTATATAGCATTGTCTATCTTAGCCTAGCATAGTCTAATCTAACCTACCCTGTCCTACTTTATCTTTCCCTACTCTAGCCTAACTTAACCTAATATAGCCTCATCTAACCTACTCTAGACTAGACTAATCTAGTCTATCCTACTCTAGGTTACCCAAGTATAGCCTAGCCTATCCCAGCCTAACGTAACCTAGCCTAGCCAGTCTAGAATATCCTATCCTAACCTACTCTAGATTTCCTATTCTAGCCTACTCTAGAATATCCTATCCTATCCTACTCTAAAATATCCTACCCTACTCTAGGGTAGGCTATCCTACCGTACTATAACCTAGCTTAGCATAGCCTACTCTTGCCTAGCGTACTCTGGCCTAGTCTAGCCTACTCTAGCCTATCCTCACCAAGCCTATCCTAACCTACTCTACTCTACCCTACCCTACCCTACTTTATCATAGAGCACTCTAGCCTATCCTAACTTACCCTAGTCTAGACTAGCCTATCATACTATAGTTTAACCTAGCCTACCCTAGACTGACCCAGCCTACCTATCCTACTCTATCCTAGCTTATTCTATCCTACTTTATCCTAGCCTATTCAAACCTAGGATACCCTACCCTACTATATCCTATCCTATTCAAACCTAGGATACCCTACCCTACTCTATCCTAGCTTACCCTAGCCTAGCTTAACCTACTCTACCCTAGCTAGACCAACCTAGACTTTCCTATTCTAGACTACTCTATCCTACCCTACTCTAGGATTGGCTACCTTACCCTACTATATCTTACCCTACTATAGCCTATCATAGCATAGCCTACTCTTGCATACCATACTATATCCTACTCTAGCCTAGCCTAGCCTACTCTAGCCAATCCTAGCCTAGCCTGTCCTAACCTACTCTACTCTAGCCTACCCTAGCTTATTGTAACATCCCCTTCCCACATCGGCTTGAAAACATAGGCTATAAGTAAAACAACACTGTAAGTACCTACCCTAACCTTATGAAAGAATTGGATGGAATGGTAGGGTTAGACGACCAAAAACATGACGCAACTAAGAACGAATGGGGACGAATTTACAAAGGGGGAGGTTAAAAACGACAGGTGGATCCTCAGGAAATATAAGAATAATAAAAATTCCATGATCACCTAAACCTTATGGGGTCATCTTAAGATGAAGTGATTCCTTAATAAGTTTATTTTCTCTATTATAAAGTAGTGGGTTTGTATGGTCCTCTTCTAGTATCAAAGAAAGGATCTTCCATTATTTTTTCAGAATACTTAATTATGGCAACAAGTGCCAAAAAGATGTACCTAGAAATTTTAATAAAAAGTTTAAATATTTCTTCTTGAAGAAAATGATATTTTCCCAAAGGTGATCTACACAAAGAATGCAAATAAAGTATTTTAATAGATTAAGTAAAATGACTTACTTGTTGTACATACATGCATGGACAAATATATATATTCATATATTGAATATTCCTTATGTATAAATTAAGGACTAAAAAGAGTTACAACTACAGATACTTGAACAAGGTTCTTATAGGCTCTTTATAAGTATTGGAAAACTAAATCCATAATATTTATATATTTAGGATAATATAGAATTACACTCTCATTTCAAGAGAGTCTCCTTTAGAATCAAGGAAGATATAACTTTATATTAAGCAAGATTTCCCTTTTTAATTTAGCGTGAATTGCCTTGAAATAAAAGGGAAAGTATTATTATTCAAATCTTATACATAATTTAATTAAGGAGTAAAAATATAATGTTACTGCCGTAAGAAATAAAATTTATGTTTTATCTATTAAATATATTGAGAACCAAAAGATGGGTAGGTTGCGCGCATGCCTCCAAGTATTATTCACTAACGGAAAACCGGAAATCTACCTCCCAAGAAAGATGGCTTATTTGGTGGAGTCTTTATGATATTACCACGAATATTGGATTGTATTTGGGGATAGTTTAACGAGCTACCAATCAAAGGGGGCATGGCATGCTCTACATGCATGAATTTCATGTATTTTACCCCCTGGCTGCGTCCCTATATAGAGAGATCGGCATTTGATCTAAAGGGGGAAAGGAACGAGCATTATGTAATGTGTTTGGGTGTTTTCGGCCTATATTGTTTTATGTATTTTTTTCCCTTATTGTTAGTACGTTTTTTGTTTGCATGAAATCCATTTTTGCTTGAGTTTCTTTATGCATCCAAGTCTTTTAAATATGGATATGGTTATGATTATATTCTGTGATTGTTGCTCGAGTTGCGTATGCATTCAAGATTTTAATGTGCATCCAGCCATGGGTATGCTTGTACGATTTTGGCAGGTTTTCCATATGCATCCAAGATTATAGTATGTGACCTGCTAAGAGATTTTTAAATATGGATCCGGTTATGAGTATATTCTGTGATTTTTCTTGAGTTTCCTTATGCATCGAGGTTTTTTAAATATGGATCTGGTTATGATTATATTCTGTGCTTTTTGCTTGAGTTTCGTATGCATTCAGTATTTTAATGTGCATCCAGGCATGGGTATGCTTATGCAATTTTGGCAGGTTTTCCATATGCATCCAAGATTACAGTATGCGACCTGCTAAGAGATTTTTAAATATGGATCTCGTTATGAGTATATTCTATGATTTTGCTTTAGTTTCCTTATCCTTCCAGGTTTTTAAAATATGGATCAGTTATGAGTATATTCTATGATTTTTGCTTGAGTTCCTTATGCATCCAGGATTTTAATATGCATCCAGGAATGGGTATGCTTCTGTGATTTTGGCATGTTTTCCATATGCATCCAAGATTTCAGTATGTGACCTGTTAAGAGATTTTAAATATGCATGCGATCATGAGTATATTTTGTGATTTTTGCTTGAGTTTCCTTATGCACCCAGGATTTTAATATACATCTGGGCATGGGTATGCTTATGCGAATCTTGCATGTTTTCCATTTGCATTCAAGACCTCAGTATGCAACCGGTTAAGAGATTTTTAAATATGCATCCGAGTATGAGTATGCTTCGGCGATTATATTATTGCATGAATTCCAACATGCATTAGAGTATAGATTGGATGTATGGGATTTAGATTTCCATGGTTGTATGCACTAGCAAAGATGGATCTGATTGTATGAAATGAATCCTGTTAGGTCCGATGCCTGTAAATGTCTGCATGCATAGATCTAATGATTGTATGCATTTCAGATATAGATTAGATGTATGAGATCCATATTTCCATGGTTGTATGCATTTGCAAAGATAGATCTGATTGTATGAAATGAATCATGTTATATCTGATGCTTGTAAATGTCTGCATGTATAGATCTAATGATTGTATTTCAGGTATAGATTCGATGTATGAGATTCAGATTCCCATGGTTGTATGTAATTGCAAAGATAGATCTGATAGTAGGAAATTAATCCTATTAGACCCGATGCTTGTATATGGCTACATGTATAGAAATAAGGATTGTATGTGTTCCAAGTATAGATATCATGTATGGGAATTCCGATATCGTGGTGGTATGAGTTTGCAAAGATAGATCTGTTTATAAATTGAATTCTGTTGAGATATAATGGTTGTATGTATGGGAATGGACCGGGACCTTGTTTTGTACTTGATTAGATAAGGTTAATGCATGAGTCATGAATGGAATGCCTCCTATTTCGTTAATTTGGAAAATGTCGACGAATGTGGGGGAATGGGGCGATATCCCAAGTCTTCAAACCAAGGCCTTTCTTTTCTTTGCATTGCATTTTACTTGTAAAATTTTACTGTCTGCATTGAATCTCTACCAAAATATTTATTAACGAAGCGTGGACCTCGGTGAAGGTCATAACCATTGTTGCATTGGATACCTCTTCATGTGATTGATCAATGATCTGCGTAATGCTCCTTGTGTGCTCAATGCTTGGATTTTGATGGCGGGATTTGATTGGTGTGCCTATAGATAACCAGATCGGTCTTTGAAGGTGTTATCATTGGTTTAGTAAGATATTGCTGGTTTGTTAGTTGTTGTAGAAAACTACTATTTCCTTTTATTGTTATATTTACTCTTGACACACCCTTTGTATGTTTGCATGCATCTCATACAATTGATCTTGAATATATTGATATGAAAGATATTAGAATCAGAGCTTCTTTGTTCAAGGATGTGTCTGTTTCAAGGATATAAAACAAGCAGGGTCAATACGACTTAGTTTCTATTTGTTTAAATATGAAATCATATGTAGGTATGAATTGGAGTAAGGCTAGGTTAAGAAACCTAGTGATAAACCAAGGTACCTTACATCTGGAAGGATATCTAGTGTTCTGGTTAGAACCTACTAGATTTCATGTATCAGTTTGACCTTAGTAATGGTTAGGATGGAAATACTCTCGGTGGGAGAGTGTGTAAGATGAAACAAAACGAAAGTGTGGCAACATTGAAGCTGTTGATTGTAACTCTTTTAATAAATAATGTTGCATGATGCAACCGTTTCGTGGACGTAACCCCGAGTTTGGGGTGGACCACATACTTTGGTGTCTATTTCATGTTCACATCCTATGTTGTAGATCTTTGTTTAAATACTTGTGTTAATGATGATTTGTGCAAGACTTCCATCAAATGATATCTTAGATGATGTAATTGATAATTATTTTTATGCATTATGATCTGGTTACTCGGTTAATGGAATGAATGGTTGATTCTAGTATGTATTGACTGATGCTGATTTATATCCAACATGCTTTCAGATATTGTTGTTCGATGCATGTAATGGTTAATGTCATTGATTCATTTTGTAGTAACTGTGGAACAAAAAAAAATACCCTTTTTTTTCACACACAATGGCATTGATGTATAAGGGGTATGCTACATATGGTATCAAAGCCAGAGTGATAGCAATCGGGCCTATTTGGGTCCAACATGTAGTTAGGATGCATGAAGATGGATAGCTCTAACTAATCGATTGTTTTTATTTGTGGATGCATGACACTGATGAACGAGGAGGTAAGTTGTCCGAGTGAGCCTCCAAAGATCGAAAGAGGTAACGAAGAGGATAAAAGAAAACATCATGGAAGGAGGTATAACAAAAGTAATTCTTTTGTCAAAGCCAAATACCCATTCTTATGGTAAGGTATTGAAAATTGAACTAAATATTTTCCCAAGAAAATGTTTGAAACTTGAATGAATTATTCTGCAGTAGGGTATTCTTATTGGAGTCTAAGTATGGTTCTGCTTAAAATGCCAAATTCTGCGGCATGTCCGACTAAAATAGTTACAACTTTTTTCTGAAACTTGCATGAATCTTATGTAAATTAAGGGCAACTCCAAAAAGGTATCTGCGAACTTATAGTTTAACTAACTGTCAGGGGTTACTTACTCCAACTTTATCCTATTTGGAAGATGCAAGTAGAACTTAAGGGATTAGTGAATAAGTGGTGGTTCTGATTTGAGCTGGGAGACTTATTCTAGCCCTCAGTTAGGTTCCCTGTCTTGAAAAAGAATTCTACGCAATCATAACTAGCAAATTCAACTTGAATAAAGGTGGATTATAAATGCAGGATAATTAAAGGAATAATGTGGTTAGAAACTCCATGTCTGCTTAATTTTGTATTTATGTTTTGGATGATCATATTAACCATGAAATATTTCCACAATCAAGCTGATGGGATGTTTTTCTAATCCTCTTATTTCTTTATGCATTAAAGAAAACAAGAAGGGGGTTCATATGACATTTGCCTATATTATCTGGATTCTCAAAACAACAAAGTAATTTTAGAAAATCATGGGAACGTCATACAATTGGCGATTGGGCAACAATCTGAAAACTCCCTGCTAGAGAGCATATTCACACATTTTTTTTGCTTGATTGAAGGAAAAAAAAATTGATGCTACAAAACTTGCAACTGCCTCTCTAAATATAGTTCTTTTTATGTTTAGTTATGTACATAAAATATTTTACATTGTTTTCAATTTTTCTCACATGTTTAAATTGTGAGAAAATCAAATGTAAGAATACGGTATAGATCTGCATTAATTAAACATTCTATACTCTATGTACCTTTTTCCTAGTTGACGCATGACCCTATGAGTATGATCTCCAAATGAAAATATTGTCTATGTCTTTCCTAAAAACCCAATCAAGTTGGAATTCGATCAACCTTGTGGATGGTGCAGATGCACGAATTATTGGCTATCTTAAATCACACTTGAGGAATCAAAATTTTGTGACATTTAAATATGTTTCATGTGTGTAGTTGTCACTCGTAGACACCTTTAGAGTTGCAGGGGGGAAGCTGACAGGTATGAATTAAATTTTAATTACCTATCCACTGTTCTGACTAGATCGCTACGATTGGTCAGTTGTTAATAATGCTTTACAATATTTGTATGTGTATTGATACACATAATTGTTTGTTTTCCTTCCATCTAAGTCATATCTAGATTTGATGTCTGAAAATTCCTTTGGACATAATAACGGTTGATGCCCAATATATGTAACGCATTGTGTTGTCTTGAATAGATCTAATAAACATTGCCGTTGAAATTGCTGGAAAAACGTCGGACTTGTCATAAGTCTGATAACGTGCCAACAAGTCCAAATTTTGCTAATGCATTTATTTGGGGTTGGGGTATATCTGACAAATTTTGATGGTATTTATGTGATGCATGTTCTTAACACGTGATCTAGTAGAACGGATCTAAAGTGAAAAATCATCTCTGAATTATTTGTTAGCTGAGTCATTTTTGAATTCCAAAGGATAGAATAAGATGTTTACTTTAAAATCATTAAAGTTTGGATATTTAAAATCTCTACCTTAGTGATCGAATTGCAGATCTAAAGTTTGAGTGTTGGGAAACTGCTATTAACATTTGGAAATGATAAGTGAATGATCGATGTATAATGTTATGGACTAACTTGCAGGTTATGCATGAGACACCACCAAATGAAATGGACTATTTGTTTCAAGAATTCACTGGCTTAAATAAGGAATCTAAGCCACTCAAGAATGAGTGTTGTTTTATTTTATTATCCTATTTTAAATTTCATATTTCAAGGTTTCTATGAACCAAGGTTTAACTGTGGATTGTGGTGTTATGTACTAATATTACAGGGCTTTATGATGATTTTGACCATCTCACGAGCAACGTAAGACATGGATTCTAAATCCACTTGTGAATAAGTGGTGGTTTATTCTGAAGGAATTATAAGATTCTATGAACCATGAATGATGGTAAGGGTACAATCACTACAACTTAGAAAATGTTGATTAAACGAATGAAAATTATGTTTATCGATAGATGTTAATTACCCATGAGGACAATGTCATTAATCGGGACAGTGACGAGTAAAGTCATGTGAAGCACCAAGGAGTGTGCGTTACGAATGGTCAAAGTAGAAATTTATACAAAGTACGAACAAAGAAAATTTTAATGCTACGGGAGCACCATGATGTTAGGAAAGTGATTTCTATGTGAGCACATTGGTGTTAGGCATATATGCTGCAGAAGCACAATGGTGTTAGGAAAGCGATTGCCGTGTGAGCACATTGATGTTAGGCATATGGTGTGGTAAGAAAAGACCTAGGCAAAACTGGACATCTGGAAGACAGGACGTTGTCTGATGTCACTGAGGAGAAAACTTTTGACTAGTGGTCAAAAGGGAGAGTAACCTCAAAAATATATGTAAGTCCACACAATAATTGATAAAAGAACTCAACGGAGAGTTTGAAAAATAACGAAAGTGAAAGATGTGTTTACAAATATTCCAAGTCATTAGACGGTTACATGTCTTAATGTGTAAATATGAAGGAAAGATGAAACTAAATTATGTTGAATTATTGGTTATACATTGTTGTCAATGGGATGCAGATTTATGTATTACTTCAAGTTGGTGACATAGAAACACCCAATGTAGTCCTATTAATATAAAATATTAAAGTATGTATGTTCTGACGATAGTCTTGGTAGGCCTACTGATGTCTTGTAGAAAAGAGGTTAGGGAACAAAAGTTGGATTTTGTTCATCATAATGAGAAAGCAAGCAATGAGGACTTGAAGAAGAAGAAAGAAAAAGTTTAGACGAACAAGTAACACCGAGGACTGTGTTAATTCCAAGGGGGAGAGAATGTAACATCCCCTTCCCACATCGGCCTAAAAACATAGACTATAAGTAAAACAACACTGTAAGTACCTACCCTAACATTATAAAATAATTGGATGGAATGGTAGGGATAGAAGAACGAATGGGGACGAATTTACTAAGGGGAAGGTTAAAAACAATGGGTGGATCCTCCGGAAATATAAGAATAATAAAAATTCCATGATGACCTAAACCTTATGGGGTCATCTTAAGATGAAGTGATTCCCGAATAAGTTGATTTTCTCTATTATAAAGTAGTGGGTCGGTATGGTCCTCTTCTGGTATCAAAGAAAGGATCTTCCATTATTCTTTTAGAATACTTAACTATGGCAACAAGTGCCAAAAAGATCTACCTAGAAAATTTAATAAGAAGTTTAAAGATTTCTTCTTGAAGAAAATGATATTTTTCCCCAAAGGTGATCTACACAAAGAATGAAAATAAAGTATTTTAATAGATTAAGTAAAATGACTTATTTGTTGTACATACATGCATGGACAAATATATATATTCATATATTGAAAATTCCTTATGTATAAATTCAGGACTAAAAAGAGTTACAATTACAGATACTTGAACAAGGTTCTTATAGGCTCTTTATAAGTATTGGAAAACTAAATCTAGGATAATATAGAATTACACTCTCATTTCAAGAGAGTCTCCTTTAGAATCAAAGAAGATATAACTCTATATTTAGCAAGATTTCTCTTTTTAATTTAGCGTGAATTGCCCTGAAATAAAAGGAAAAGTATTATTATTAAAATCTTATACACAATTTAATTAAGGATTAAAAATATAATGTTACTGCAGTAAGAAATAAAATTTATGTTGTATCTATTAAATATATTGAGAACCAAAAGATGGGTAGGTTGGGCGCATGCCTCCAAGTATTATTCACTAACGGAAAACCGGAAATCTACCTCCCAAGAAAGATGGCTGATTTGGTGGAGTCTTTATGATATTACCATGAATATTGGATTGTATTTGGGGATAGTTTCATGAGCTACCAATAAAAGGGGGCATGGAACGCTCTACATGCATGAATTTCATGCATTTTACCCCCTCGCTGCGTTCCTGTATAGAGAGACCAACATTTGATCTAAAGGGGGAAAGGAACGAGCATTATGTAATGCTTTTGGGTGTTTTCGGCCTGCATTGTTTTATGTATTTCTTTTCCCTTATTGTTAGAACGTTTTTTGTTTGCATGAAATCCATTAATTGGTATGCTTCTACGATTTTGGCAGGTTTTCCATATGCATCCAAGATTACAATGTGCGACCTGCTAAGAGATTTTTAAATATGGATCTGGTTATAGTATATTCTGTGATTTTGCTTGAGTTTCCTTATGCATCCAGGTCTTTTAAATATGGATCTGGTTATGATTATATTCTGTGATTTTTGCTTGAGTTTCCTTATGCATCCAGGTCTTTTAAATATGGATATAGTTATGATTATATTCTGTGATTTTTGCTTGAGTTCTGTATGCATTCAAGATTTTAATGTGCATCCAGGCATGGGTATGCTTCTATGATTTTGGCAGGTTTTCCATATGCATCCAAGATTATATGTTTATTTGTATCAATATGCAACTAGATATATATTTTATAGTAACCTCTGTAATAGGGTTTTATAAAGTTTCCAGCAAAACAGTGAATTAAGATAACTAATATAGAGCAATATGATTAATATATCAAGAGAAGGAAAATAAACATCATTAACATAAAAATAATATAACATAAATACTTATATTAGTAAGCCTTAAACCTTCGTTTTAATTACTAATTGCAGATTTCTCCTTTTAAAATAATAAATACTCACTTCCAAATAGAAAGTACGGATCATAGATAATTACCACAATTTATAGCTAAATTGTGCAGCTAGTTAGAATTCATATAAATAAAAACTTAGGCCATAGAATTAAATCACAAGTGCATAAAAAGAATTAGAGTGTGGATAATTTTGCAGAAGGGCACAAACACCTAAAGAAGACTGTTCAACCCAACATTCTCTTAAAGAATCCAAGATTACTTGCTTAGGACCCCCAAGCCTATTCACTAAACCACTAAGACAAACAACACTAGAAAAAATCCCACACAACAACTTGCTACAGCTTAGCACTCAGTAGCATATTTAACTCAACAATTTCACTTTAGCTATCCCCTCATCAAATTCCTTCTCTGCATGAGTTTTGAGTTTGCAGTAGTCACAAGGTACATTCACTTGAAACAAAATGAGTAGTGAGCCTCCTCCTCAATTTGATGGTATTTACAATATTTCCTAGGTATTTGGGTCAGTTTTGGAATTAAATGAGACACCAGCTCTGTTCCCCCTCTTAGGGAACATGAGAACAATTTTAGGGATTATGATTTCTACAACAACTAGAAAGTGAAATGCTAGTACTTCCACTTGTAAACTAGCCTTCTAAAACTACTCAGTATTCCCAATGGGTGAGTGAACACTCTTTTAACAGTATCCCTTGGATAGGTGTCTCTTCTATTTAATTTTTAACATAAATTATTCTTCAATTACAATCATCCTTCACTGAATTGGTCATAAAACCTTACAACAAATTTAACATAATGTTTTTTTAAATAAATAATAAATATTGATTTTTAAGTTCTAGGTGTGTTACAAAAATGAAGGAAAAACTATATTACTTGCCACTACTAAAATATATTTTTATTGAGTAGTTTATTATTAGATGTAAATTTATTAAAAATTTAATGTAAAGACATTTCTTTCATAGTTAACAATAAACCATAAAAATCACGGGTTGTTTTAAAAAAAATATAAATATGTCTAATGAATCTGATAACACATGGAAGAATAAGAAAATGATAAATGATGTAAGAAAAGGTCAACCGTAAAACTATTCATAGTATATATAAAAAAAATCCTTCAAATTCCAGAATGGAGGAATGAATTACCCCAAATCTATGAGATTATGTTGCTTTTTCAAACTTGGAGCGTATCTTTGAGATTATGTTTCTCTTTCACCGTTATCTCTAAAAGGAAAACATATTCCAAAAATATTTAGTGGAAAGAAAACCCAAAGCCATACATATGTGCAGTTGTTCGATGACTGATTTTAATGGCTTGAATCGTTATGTGGATCCTTTTCCATAACCATGGCGTCATGCTTAAAATAATGAGAGAGAAGGAAAACAAAACCGAGAGCCATACATACTTGTAACTCAAGTAAATCAATGTTCGTATAACACTCTTTGGCTTGCAAACACCACATATGCATAGAAGACACCAAAATGATTAATGAAATTCATCACTACACAAAAAGACGTGTCTGAGAGGCCATTAAGATAGAAAAAACCCTAATAACTTCTAACTAGGATGATGGTTGGAACCTTAGTAAATTATTGGTTCCTACCATCAAGATAGAAAGGAAAAAAGTAAGTAATAATCATTAATTAGATTACAAATTAACATACTATAATTGAATATAATTTTAATAATCAAATCAACCATAAAATATTAATTTATCGACCACTTTTTATTTATTCAATAAAAAAAAGTTTTTTAATAATTTAATTAATGTTTTGGTTATAAAAAAAATAGTTTTTTTGTGTCCTCTCATCTTTTCTTGAAGTTGAAATCATCAAATTAGGAGTTTTTTCTCTTCTTGAATATATATTATTAATAGACCTCGAGTGAACATGATTCTCTCGAGATTTTTTTGGATCTCTTCTCTTGACAATCGGCTACACTATTTTGTATGAAACGTCGAGTTAAACAATATTACATACGGATTCCATTCTACATCAAACTGAATATAATTTTAAGTTTGTTCAATTCCATCCTCTAAACTATTTATACTATGAAATAAGAACTCAATAGAGTTCTCATTTTTCTATCTCTTAATTTTTGTAGCTATTATTACCTCTGTTTCAAAAAGGGTTGATATCGGTATCACACATTTTCATTTTGAGTAATTTCTTTTCGGCTTTTGAATCATCTTTGTCATAAAATATTTTTAATTTCTATTTTCATGTTTTCTTTCTAGAAATTCAACAAAATAACATACATTTAGAAGCAAGTTATAATGAAAAACATATACATTTTGCAATTTTTTCTTTAAATTAAGACACTTTTATGGACAAAATAATAATTTTTTATTGAAATTTTTTATAAAAATCAATAAAATACAGACATTTAAAAACATTTTCAATGGATTTTTATATATATTTTGTAAAAAATGATATTATTTTCTAGAAAGTGACAATCCATAAAAATAGAAGATAAACTATACCATATATTTGTAAGTAACATATTAAAAACATTATATATATAAATTTTATTTCTAAATTAAAGTTTGAAAGTAAAAACATTACTAATATATCTTATCAAAAAGTTGTCAAATTTAACATTCTCTTCAAGACATGAAACTAATCAAAATATCATGAAATCCAAATTCTTCATTGAAATTGGAATTTTTTTAGCTGGTCGTTCTTCATGGACATCAATGCCTCTTCCATTGGGTATTCTATGTCTATAAAATGTCCAAACTGCTCTTTTTCCAAACATCCCTCTTAATGGGGGTTGAGGCCCTTTTGACATATTTTCCAAAAGTGTTTCACTAAAATAAAATAAAAATTACATCAATATTACATTAAAAAATAAAATTAAGCCTCCCCTAACCTCTTTAACCCCCCACAACATTGTATTAAAGAACATTACATTAAAAAAAAATCCCCTGGATTAACCACCTAACCCTCCCCTTCCCCCCCTCCCACCCTCCCACGTCACATTCAAAAAGTATTTGAAAAACAATTATACCCCCTAACCCCTAAACTCCACCCCACACACAACATTACATTAAAAAAATATAAATATATATATATTTTTTTAATAAACCATCCCTCTAACCCCCACAACATCAAATTTAAAACAATATTAAAAAATAATTTTTTGAACCTACACTACGTATCCTACAGTACTCTATTCTAGCCTAGCATAGCTTGTTCTAGCTTAGCCTACCCTTATGTGGCTTAGAATACCCTAACCTACTCTACTTTATCCTATAGACTACTATTCCTTATCCTAGCCTACTCTAACTTATCCTAGATACTCTACCCTTACCTCACCTATCTTAGGTTACTCTATATTAACCTATTGTAGCATAGCCTAACCTATCCTACTATATTCTAGTCTTCTCTACTGTAGCCTACTCTCTCCTACCTACTCTATATTAGCTCTACCCATCCTACTCTAGCCGAGCCTAATCTAGCCTAACCTAGCCTAGCCTACTCTAGCTTAGCCTACTTTAGCTTATTATATCCTACCCATGCCTGTCCAAACCTAGCCTAACCTACTTTACCCTAACCTACTCTATCCTAGCCTAGCCTACTCTTCCCTAACCTACTCTCTCCAACTCTAGCCTAACCTAGCCTATCCTAATATAGCTTAACCTAGCCTACAATAGCCTAGATTATCCTATCCTAATCTACATTAACCTAACCTACTCTAGACTAGTCTAGACAACTCTCAAGTAGCGTAGTCTAACATATCCTAGCCTAACCTACTATATACTAGCCTACTCTAGCCTAGCCTAATCTACTCTAGCCTAGACTACTCTACTCTAGTCTAGATTAACCTACTCTTGGCTAGCCTACATTAGCCTAGCCTAGCCTACCCTTCCCTACTCCAACCTGAGATACTCTAACCTAATTTACTCTAGCATAACATAGCCTAACATAATCTAGACTAGCCTACCCTGCCCTACTCTACCTTGGAATACTCTAGCCTATCCTACTCTAGCTTAGCATAGCATAGCCTAACTTAATATAACTTATCTTAGCCTATCCTTTCCAACTCTATATAGCATATCCTACTCTATCCTATCATAGGCTAACATGGCCTACTCTATCCTAGGGGCTGATGCACAATCATGGAGTCCTTTAAAGACACTTTAGATGCCACATAATACTAGAATAAATGGGAAACTTTGACTTTAGGTGACAATTAGGGGTACTTCCCTAACATATTTGAAGATGAGGTAAAAAGAGAAAATACAGATAATTGAATCGTCTTTCATAATATATAGCATTTAGGCAAAGAAAATGTGTGTAAATGATTGTAAAATTAGTTTCCGTTAAAGTGGCTTTTCAAATTTTCAACACATCTTAACATATATGTTTGTGCGGGTGCAACAGTATATGAGGTAAATGATGTCCATTTGGCATAAAATATTGCAGACATATAAAGGACATAGGGGCCTAGTGCAACACTATTTATTCAGAATTTTTCATGAATTATTATTTTTATTATTAATTATTGAAGTGAGAAAAGCTTGAAATTAAAACCTTATGTGCGGGTGCAACACTTTAGGGGCAAAAATTAATGAAATCCTTGATTTCTAAATATAAGATCGTAGAGCTTGATCTTGTATAGTGCACCATATATTTTTTTTGGAAAATGGTGATGGAAATCAAAAGTTATATAACAAACAATCGATGTATGTATTTTTAGAAACTGACGTCTTTCATTTAGAAAAATAATTATAAATAAATAAAACATAGTTTTGAAGGAAAAAATTACATATTCAGAATTTTCATTTCATACTCTACAATATCCCACATTTTCGTAAAAAAATATTGTGTATGTCATATCAAGACAAGCCATCTAAACTGAGCATAGTGATAGAGTTCTAAAAGACAAGCAATAGCCCTGGTTGATTTCTCCTAGCCAATAGGCTCAGTATTCTGAAGCTTCTTCCAAACCTAATGCCAAACCTTAATCCTGCCAATTATTTAAATTTTAAAATAATGCATATATGATATAACGCATATGCGATATGAATAAGCTATATCGCATATATGTTATATTGCATATGCGCTATATCGCATATGCATTATAGCTTATTCATATCGCATATGCGATATAGCTTACTCATATCGCATATGTGATATAATGCATATGTGATATGATAAAGCTATAATGCATATGTGTAAATTATGTTGTGATGACATGAGTAACACTTGAACTTGTAGGGAATAATTAGACTGTTCCTTTTTTGGAGTCATAACTTTCACCTACAGACCATGTTTGATAAAAACAAAACATTGTTCGAAAGATATTGGTATGTATAATTCACTGAGGGAACTAAAGACTTATGTGATCTACATCTAAGCCTTACAATTTCACTACTTTGATCCTCTAAGGAAGGATTTACCATTAGGGTATGTTAATAGAATTGTTAGGTTCTAACCAAAACTAACCCTTGTATGTCTCATGTTAAATATTAGCAATTCTATATAATCAATTTAAGGTCATATGGTAACTATGTAAAATCATTTTGGATAGTCTTCACAATGAAATTAATTTAAATGTTTGTGCAACTTTTATAAATTGATTTTCCTTCCTACTTTTGTGTCCCTTTAGGTGCCTAGTTGAATAACAATTTTATGTATTATTTATCATGTGTAACATCAATTAGATAAAAAACATATTTTTATATTCTCAATTTCTTGAAAAGGTTTATTGTTCTCAAAACTCAACTAAAATTAAAATCACACTCAACTAAGGTGCTTGATAGAATTATGTTCAGAGCTAATTTATGTGGCATGGCTTCTAGATTCACAATGTCACTAGCTACTTGGAATTTGTATGGGTGGTGGGTTCCCACTATAGCTTACTTCATGGAAGTTCTCTAATGCTAGTAGCATAATTGAACTAGGTATATTCTAATGGTTCTATAGGTAAATTTTAACTAATTTGTTGTAGTCCTAACAAATCATTGTTCATCAACCTCATCATCATCATCATCATCACCATCATCCTCATCATCACCATAATCACCCTCATCCTCATCCTCATCGTCATCATCATAGTCATCATCCTCCTCCTCCTCCTAATCACCATCATTGTTCATCATCATCTCCATCACCATCACCCTCATCAACTTCATCGTCATCATCATCACCCTCACCCTCATCAGCGTCATCATCACCCTCATCCTCATCCTCATCATCACCCTCATCCTCCTCCTCATCATCATCATCACCCTTATTCTCATTAGAATCATCATGGCCATCATCATCACCATCATCATCCTCCTCCTCCTCCTCATCATCATCATCCTCATTAGCATCATCATGGTCATCATCGTCATCATCATCATCACCCTCATCCTCATCCTCATCCACGGGGACGTCGCTGATGGAACAATATGATATCATGTTTGTTCATATTGGGGGCTTAAAAATGTTAAAAAAATAAAAAATTTATATTGGGCATATATTTGGGGTTAAAAGGGTTTTTTTATTTTAATAAACAATATCGAATATTTTGAGGGTTTGTTTATCCCAACTAGTGTAGAAATGGGTGCCAAACATAGGTGCATACCAAAATTATTGTTGTGGGTCGGTGTGGGTGTATCTACGTCATGGTTTGTGTTTTAAATTTGCAGATTGATATTGATTTAGTGGAGTGCTATAGCTTCATCTCATCCTCCATTGCTGTCATCAGAAGATCCATCTCATTCCAGGCCTCCCAATGACATTTCCATCCACTGCCTGGAGAAGCTTAGCACCAGGACCCATGCCATAGCCTCAGCTATTTCCAGTTCATCAAGATTTACCCCAAATCACTACCACACCTTCACGTTTGAGGATATCTACCTGCATTATCCTCCAGTGCTACCTGGTGGACCTAGTATAGAGGAAAAGGAAGCCCATAGAAGATCCCCTCCTCTCACCCCATGTGACCGAGGGCTTGTCGGAGTCCCCTAGAGACATGGTCTCTGGGGGATTATTAGTAGAGCAGTTTGACGACTATGGTAATTTGATCCTCCACTTGGAGAATTCATCCTTCAAGAGCTTCAGCTATTACCCCCGGTGGCAGCCATTAAGGGTAAGATTTTCTTGTTGCTTGAGTGTGCAGAGTTTGTGTATGATGTAACCCTAATGCTCAACTATGTCCCAAGATTCATGTAGGGGGTTCAATATCAGCCATAAAAGTTTCCAAATAGGTTATTAGGATTTTCTTCCACTTGGATGTTATCTGTAAAGGATTGATATGAATCTAAAGACACCACAGGTTTCTTATTACCTCCTATTTTTGTTGTTTTTTTTGGATTAACATGTCTACTTTGACACATTCCTCATTTCCCTTAACTAAATTTTTGTCATTATCAAAGCATTTAGTATAAAAATTTTCATCTGCAGAAATATTGTATGCATCATCTTGTTCAGTCACACCAATTTCCACTGGCTCCAGTAAAGCAGTTGCAGCCTCTGCAACAGATGTAGGCTAGCTTCCTGAGCCCGATGACATAATTTAGAGGGAGATAGGGAAACTTCATCACTCTGTAGGCTACTTCAGTTTCAATACTTCTAGAACTTAAGCTAGTATTATTTCTTAAATGGAATGCATTTAACACACAAGCATTATCCGATGCCATATTTTCTCCATTATTGTCATTGGCACTTTCTATGCCTACTATATTTGAGCCTTGTACAATTTTCTTGGTTTCATCTTCAACTTCAATTCTTCCCCTTTTTACCAAATGAAAATGTTTATCAAAGTTAAGTTTCCTTGCCTTGATCTGTGTCCTTTTCTTTTAATGATCTACTCCAGATAATACGTCATTTTTTTTGGTTTCATATTCAGCTTCAATTCTTTCCCTTTTTAACAAATGCAAATGTTGTTCAAAGTTAAGTTTCCTTTTCTTGATATGTGTCCTTTTCTTTCAATGATCTACTCTAGATAATACTTCAAGAACATTTTCTTCTTCTGTGCAAATATTTATCTTTATTTGATTATATGATCTCTCTCGTAGAGTTGATAACCCTAGATTATGTTTCTTCAAGAGCTTTCTTTTCTTCTTTAGATGGAATTTTGATGTAAAGAAGTGTTTGGAACTACCCTAACTTCATTGTCTTTAGTCACAAATGTAGAAGGCACATGATCTTTGACATTAGGAACATAATTTTCATGAATATTTTCAAAATATTTTTCACCCTTCAAATTTGCAGTTTGAAACCTGAATGCTCTCTTCAGTGTTTCCATGTTTAAAAAATTCAAAATTGTTGACAATGTTATCTCTCATTGTTTTTCTACGATCTAGGAACTCACTTTTAGGCACTAATAGAGAACCTCTAATTTCCTTTTACACTGCTTTGGATCATGGTTTTAGCTATCTTTCCAGTTAAGTAGGATTTGTCGAGCACTTGGGGTTTTTGTTTTTCCATTTGGTTTTTTTTGGAATGTTGTTTTTCTGTATTTTGAATTTCGTGCAGTGTGCAATGCCTGTAATGAAACATATCTATAGAACCCATTTCCTCTCATCCCATGTTCTCCTAATATCAATATGGGTTTCTATAAAATCCTTCAATCTCTGAATTTCTATCAGCACAACTGTCCCTAAATCTAGCTTGTCCTTGCATCAATGCAAGCTCGAAAATCTTTTGAATGTAGGAAATTGGGTATAGGGAGTGTGATTTTCTATTATTTTTTATATAAATCTCTACCTTATATCTTGCTATCTTGTTTTCAGGCGAACCATTTCTCTAGGTGCTCCTGAACAAAACAAATTTTATGGTAATTTTGGTAGAAAAAACCCTCATTATAGCTTTCATTGCCCATCATTTGCTCGGATTATCCCCTCATTATTTGAACACTTGGCTCTCTGGTAAAAGGGACTAATGATGATCATTTTTATAGATTCATTTCAATTATCTCTTGCTCTATATGTGAACTTGGTTTTCCCAAAGGCTCTACACTTCTTCAGCGCTTAGGGTGCACATGTATCTCGTAAAATTTAATTTGTGTCGATATTTTTGATTTTCATTCTAAGTTATGTTTTAAATTTTAACAAATTGTATTTGATAGTTTAGATGTATACAAATACAGAAATATGATAGTCAATAAACGTGTACGGTTTCATTGTTTTTGTATTGTATTTATATGGTTTTCTATTATTAACACTTTCAAGAGGATAAAAAGTAGTAAAACAAACCTCATCAGAAAGCTTAATGATGATATACTGTATAACATATTAAATTGATACATATATTGAGGAATTGGTTGGATATTTATTTGTACAAATGCTGTGTTGGTTGTGTATATTTGTGTAATTTTTTTTTCTTTGAAAATAATTGTATCTATTATATTAATATAATAAAACATATTACATTCTATGTTACTAGAGTAGTAGTCCATTACCTCCTTAATAGTAAATGGAAACTAGTTTCCTTTCTTTATATCCAAAAGAAAAAACATAATATTAAATATGTCTAAACCATACTACTATCTTCATATCCAATTTTAAGCTTAAAACCAAATCTACAGGTATAACCAGTCCTCCAAAACCATACATAGGACTAGTCATTCCAAGGAAAAAACAGAAAATTACATTTTCCAAAACCATAATGCAGTATTCATATCCATGTTTAACCTTAAAACCAAATCTATAGGTATAATATGTCCATAACTATACACAAGACCTGTCCATGATATTGGTCGATCACTGTCCCTTTTTGTAGCATATTATGACATTCTTCAGAAAATTATTAGTTGGAATAACTTCAAATGATCAAAACAGAGATTTTTACAGAGTTATGTCAAACTTCAGTGATCAGCTCTGATTCCTCCATCAATATAGCTCCTCAAAACTTAGAGAGATAGCTACTGTTAACTACTAGAAGTAGACCAGAATTTGAAAGCTCATATGCTTTAGTAAAAAAGTTAACCTTAAAACCAAATTTACAGGAAAACCTATTCTCCATAGCCATATATAAGACCATTCCATAGTAGTACCTGATCACTATCACTTTTCATAGCATTTTACAACATTGTTCAGAAAATTACAAGCTGGAATAAATCCAAATGACTGGAACAGAGAGTTGTACATAGTTATGTCAAAATTTAGGAACCAACTGAGATTACTCCAGCAATATAACTCCTCAGAACTCAGACACATAGCCATTGTTAACTGCTAGCAGCAGACCAGCCTTTTAAAGTGCATCTTCCTGAATTTCATTTTTCTATAGATGTGGAGGAATGAAAAACTTGAGAAGAGGGCCACCATGTATACAAAGATCTTGGTTTCATCTTCAGCTTCAATTCTTGCCCTTTTTACCAAATGTAAATGTTCATCAAAGTTAAGTTTATTTGTCTTGATTTGTGTCCTTTTCTTTCGATGATCTACTCCAGATAATACTTCAAGAACGTTTTCTTCTTCTGTGCAAATATTTATCTTTATTTGATTGTCTGATCTCTCTAGATTATCTGATCTCTCTGGTATCTATATGACTAACAAACTCCAACCATGCCAATCCAGAAGGAAAAGTTTTTTTGAGAGCCTTTGGAAACACCTTACTGCAAAAAATCTAATATAACTTCAATCTTTCGGCTGTGCCCAATTAATGCCCTTCTAGAAAAAGAGATATATCCCTTCATTTTTCTTTTTAAATAAAAGCATATCTTTTTCATTTGCGGGAATAAGACCTCTGCACATGCTGAATAGGACCTCTTATTTGAATCTGAGTGCAAAAGGGAGAATGAATCTTGGACATATATATTGTTACTATCTTCAGGGTTACCAAAATTAATTTGAATATAAATATTGACCTGAAACACCATTAAATGCATGATCGAGGAGTAGTACTTGAATTCATTTCTCTTTTTATCGTTTAGGGCCCTGAATTGCAGGTCCATCAGGTCAATTAAGTATTTGTCCCAATCATAATGCTCAGTAGGGTTAGTGGTGTTGTTCAAAACAATTAAGGCCATAGCTTCTTCAGTAATGGTACTAAGGTTACGTTGTCCCAACAATAATTGGATTATATCAGCATAATTCCTAGCACAAATCTTAAGCATATCCTTAGGGTAGAAGGTAGTAAATTACATGGCATCATCTGGATCTTTAAACAGGGAAGATAACCTCTTTATACTCCTAACCTTAGCTATAAATTCGTGCCTCTTCTTAAGCTCCGCTGGGTTGATAGGCAAAAAAGTGTAACCAGAATTTACACCAGTCTTCAATTTGAATGCCTTAGTTATGGTTTCATGGTCAATTATTGAAGCCACTACCCCATTATCATATCTTTGAACAGCTCTAATTTTAGGATCATACTTTTTTTTGTGCTAGCTAGTAAATAAGGTCATGTTATAAATGTACCTGTGAACACATACGTTTATCTTTAGCTACCATTTGTTACTCTTTGGTGAAGGGGATTTGGCTACTATCCAATTGTAGAATAATTTGTGGAACTTACAGAAGTTTAACTGTATGTATTTAATAAGATCTCAAGGGATGAAGTTTTCAACATTTATATCCCTAGTTCCTCATCTGTCATAACATGAAGAGGGCAAACTCAAATTTAGATTCTAGTGGGTTATATCAAGAGTGGATTTACTAGAATTGCTCAGCAAACTGTTACAGCCCTGATGAATACCAAAGAATATAGACTGAAAGAGGTACAGAAGGAGAATGATAAATTGAAAAGAACACGTGGAATTTTTGGTTAATATGTATAGGGTTTCATTAAAGAAACATGCTGAAGTAATCCAGTAAATAAATGAGATTAGGATCAAGCTGGCAGAGCAATATGAGTCAGTCAAAGGGGGAACTTCAGCAAAGCAAGGATTGGAATATATGTTCACCACAGTTCATAAAACAAAAATAATGTTCATTCTACCTAATTAACATGACACCTATGAAGACATGAATAATACGATAGAGGGAGTCAAGGAAATTAAAAGCACTATTAACAATAGAATTTATGTCATTAAGAGATCATATAGATACATTCAGGAAATAAAGCTGCAGCTGCCAATCTTGAGGGGTAATACTATGACCACATCTGAGAGGAAAGAAGTCTAATTATCCCATGCTCTAGCCAAAATGAAAAATGGATATTAAATATACATGGCTAGAGAGGCTGTAAGTACTGGAAGGAGCTGGTGTTTCCTTCTTGGATAAGGTTTATAAGAGAAGACTCCCTTAGGTATTAAAATAAAGTGGAATGAGAAACAATCTAGAGAGATATATCAAGGAATTCATGGATTTACTTTAGGGAAAATTCTAAGAGCTCAGTGGTATGCAATAAGATGAAAAAATATTCTCACTATTAAGAGCTACTCTGCTAAAGAGTCTCATTGCACAATATACGGACTAGGAGAGAAAGCAAGCAGAGCTGGTGATAAATGTGACAAAACAAGTGGAAGCTCTAGAGGTTTACAGTGAAGTAGCTGAGTGGGAAATGAAAACCTTCATTGACAGATTGAGACAAGGCCAAAAGGCTAAGTTCACTGCACCGACCCATTCCCTATTCTATTGCATGCTCCATTATTCTATATTTTTTCCATGCATTCTAGAATTTCTTTTCTATTCACCCTATATTGTAATTATTCAGTCCGTATAAACAAAGTAGGTGGGAAGGCCCCCATTCAAGCAAGGATATATCAGCTAGGCCCTCCATAAATTATGTTTCTTCAAAAGCTTTCTTTTCTTCTTCATAATGGAATTCTGATGCAAAGAAGTGTTTGGAACTACCCTAACTTCATTGTCTCTAGTCACAAATGTAGAAAGAACATGATCTTTGACATTAGGAACATAATTTTCATGAATATTTTCAAAATCTTTTTCACCTTTCAAATTTTCTTTACAGTTTGAAAGTTGAATTCTCGCTTCAATGTTTCCATGTTTAAAGTATTCAAAATTGCTAACAATGTTATTTGTCAATGTTTTTCTACAATCTAGGAACTCAGTTTTAGGCACTAATCAAGAACCTCTAATTTATTTTTCAATTCTTTTCCTTTTTTGACCAAACTGCTTTTTACTCATGGTCTGCTCTGAAATAATGCTTGTATCTAGTGATTGTATCCTAATTTCTTCAAGATAAGAAAAAAAATTCAAAATATTGTCTCCATCATTATGAATATTGCTTTCACTCCCTGATGACCTTTTAAAGTCTCTCTTTGGTTTCTTCAACTCTAGCTCAGTTATTGAAGATATTGCACGAAAATGTCAGATCTCAGATGGTTCTCAAAATGGCTTGTAGGCACTGCACCAACAACATCAGACCTCAAACGGTCCTCAAAATGGCGTGTAGGCTTCTTTATCTTTACTATGGACCTCATATTTTCAGATTTAGCTGTTGATAATGAGCTATGCCTTTTAATCCCAACTTGAACTGAATTGAGCATCTTCATGTCTTTTTTATCAGACGATATCAGGGATGTAGTTGGATTTTTCTTATTCTTACCTACCCCATGTGTCTTTTTCCATTTTTCCTGCATATTAATTCCCTCTTAATATCATGTTTCTTGGCAAAAGTTTCATAATGCATTTGATTATATGTAAATTTTTGCATTTTCAACATTTCCTCTGATTCATCAGTTCCTTCTTGGATTTTATCATTTTTTGTAAACTGTACTTTCTACGCATAATCCTTTAAGATTTCATCAATACATGATTTGGAATTCCCATCATCAATCTAAGAAATTGAAGTTGAGCAATGGTGACCTGGTGGAGGTGTCTAGTGATGAAGAGGGTTCAGAGGGGCCTGGTTCTGTGCATGACTTGTAAAAAAGAAGGTGGCATGGTAATTGGTGGAGTATAGAGACCTTGTGAATGATGAGGATGACACAAAACAACTCATCCAGAGAGTAGATGAGCTTCACATAAGGCCAATCCCTCCGGGGAAGAGTAAATATCAGTTTATTTTGTATGAGGAAGTTGATGCTTACGAGAATGATGGGTGTGGTCACGAAGGTCCTTAACAATCACGAGTATATAATATAATTCTTGTAGACAAAAGAAGAGATGATATTTATTCATGCCAAACTGCGCCCCCATCTCGAATTCATAGATAACAAATGGGTTGAAGATTCCAAGTTATGCACATTACTTCTCTTCTTTCACTTCATGGGAATTGATAAAGTTCTTTTAAGTTCGTTGTTTTCCCATTGTTTTCTGATTTTTCTGTAATGTTTATTTCTTATTTCTTCCGCTGTCTAGGATACCCTATTGATGTTCGAAGATTTTTTTTAAACACATTAGGTCCAAGTATCATGTTCTAGGTTGGCATACTTTTAGTTTTGTCCGTGCATGTCGAAGTGGATTTTACTGTGCTGGGACCTCTGTCAATCAGGACGCTGAGGTTCATAGGTTTTCCTTTATAACTACTTTTGGTAATCTTGTGAGTGTTATAGATAGGATATTGTTCTCAAGTTGTGAATATTAGATAGGGAAGTAGTCAATGGGTAGGTTAAGGCTGAGTTTAATGATTGTCACAATGCTTTATCTGTCATCTTAAATTCCTCAGAGACCTTAAAGTTCTTGAGAACACTAAATGAGGAGTTTTTACTTTTATTAGTAGTGCAAGTGTTTTAGAATGGCTGAGCATGCTCCAGTTTTATTGATATAATATTACATTTCTTGGTTATTCTAGCTAATAACCAACATTAATGGGCGTTGATTATATTTTGCACTAAAATCCTCTTCTTTCTCCTTGGTTGATTCACTTTTAAATTGATAGAGTTAGGGATCAATGGATGCCTCGTACATTTTAGATGCCCATGTTATACTGTGGCTTGGGTGATATGCATAAGTATAAGGCTGACAAGTATCATCCCACTCTTCCAATGATGTGGAGTTTTCTTGATACTAGTCACTTCGTGGTGCTATGCAAGTATATGAATACAATATCTTGCAAAAAAATGTAAATCCGTTGGTCAAATTCTAGAAATAAGGCACATATTAGTTAAAAAGGGTTCAATTCAATGGAACCCAAGATAATCACTTTCTGCAATGTGTAGAATTCATGACTGAACGAGCATTTCCTATGACATCTCAGAAGAAAGCAAAATTGACGAATACCCAAGTTGGATAGTTAGGCCTTCTAATGTAAGGTACAAGTTATTGTTGATAGTTAGAATACCAAAAAACATTTACATCTTTGAAACATGACTCCAAGTTCCAATTTTATTTTGGGAAGATATCAAATGATATTTGATGTGTTATGATCAATTTACATTCTTATAACATTATACAAATTTTCATGTTGTAGATCATATGCCACAAGATTCATTTTTTGAGCTAAAATATGCAACCATTTTTTAGTATACCATGTTGATGCTATGAATTAGTGATACAACATTCACTAAGCATTTAGTTCTAGCTTAGACGACTTGGTCTTGGAGCAGTAATTGTTGATGAGATATGGATTCTGTCCTAATATTGCCAAAATAATTCTAATCTTTTCTTTTCTCAAAATTTCATAATCAAAAAAGGATTTTGAAGAAATTGAATCCATTTATATATTAAAAATACAAATTCAAAAAATAAAAAAATTGTAATTTAAATAAAAATTATTTAAACTACTGTTCATCCTAAATATGAAAATAGATTTTTTTTTCATTGGAATGTGAAAATCTATATCCATGTAGTTTGACATTTTTTATTTTTTTTGGTTTGACTTTTTTTTTTCTAGAAAACTAAGAGGTATTTAAGTTATATAATTAATTTTATGTCTTTTAACTTTAAGCAGGCTAGAAGAATTTAAAATTTATATTTTAAATAGCACAAGGTGAAAATATGAATAAGAAAGCAATATTTTTTTATTGTAAAATTTATTATGAAAATCAATAATATATTCATATAGTGATAAATTTTAATTTTAATTTTTCATAAAGTATTTATAAGTTTGTACTATGTGTATATCAATGTATACTAATTTATAATATCAATAAAAAAAATTTCCTTTCACAACTTAACTTATTACAAAACCTTATTAAAAATAAATAGATTTTTGAAGAAAAAAAAATCTCATTATGATTATAGTATATTTTATTGAATATTATTATGTTTATTGTTAATGTAAAAACCAAAAAGGAACAATCACACTCATAGTGAAGGATGTTTTTTCTAATTTAATAAGACAAGTGAAAAAATGACAGTTATCCATGCCCCATTTGCAATACGATACTAGTTCACAATTTTTTTGTTTTTAATACCTTAGTCAAACAACAAAGGTTTCCGAGAAGAGCGTGTGAAAATTGTGTAGTGAAATAAATGCTTTAATACCTTAATAAAATAACTAAAGGATTCAAGGAAGAGTTGTAGATAATTGTGTAGTAAACTAATTGTTTTCAATACCTTAATCAAATAACTAAAGTATGTTAAGTGTGTAGTTGGGGAAAAATTATTAAAGGAAAAGTGTCATGTGCAAAATTCCTATCAATCAAATGTAACTCTGACTTGTCACAAGAATGTAATAAGGACATCATCATGAATATACTCTCATATTTATTTACAAGATATCTATCAAAACCCAAAGAGCACAGACATTGCCACCTCATGGTTCTTGTTATTTGCTCAACTGAAGGACCAATAGTAGATTTCAGAAATCCCGTCAATCCCATTGAAGAGAAGAAGGTTGCAACTAAGTAATATAACTCATAGGTAATATTTCTAGACTCTTTATATTGTATCCTATTTATGACAATTTTATTTTGGAAGTAATATAAAAACTAGACTTAATTAATGTCATTGCTCAGTCAAAGTATTATGGGTCCTCAGTTAATAATATAATAAGAAATAGTGTAATTTTTTTTTGTTATGAATTCTGAAGGTTTTAATGTGGAATTCCTATTGTTATCAGTAGAAGCTTAACATAGTATACTGTCTTTAGATTTTCCTATTTCTGATGGTTGATGAAGGATATATATTTTAGAATCAACATGCATGCCTTTGATATAAAATAAACATCTTGGATTTGATTGAGTATGTTTTTGTCCCAAATATTTCAAGGAATTGTCTCATATATGCAAATAGTGACATGGATTCAACTTGGACAAACCAAAAGCCTTGCAAGTCCTTGTCCTCATATGACAAGGGTAGTAATTCTGGAAAATATAATTTAGAAACTCTGTATCCGATGTATTAAAGACTAATATGATGATATTGGATTTTAGATTCATGTAGTTGCATTTTCTTTACCACCATTTGTTAAGAAGGAATTGTAGTCTTTATGGTTTAGGGTTTTAACCTTTAGGACTATAGGGTTTTGGAAGTCTTTTTATTAAAAAACAAATTTTGGGGGATCGGTTTCAAAACTTCAGGATCCACTTCATTTTTCATGGGATTTGTTTCATATGGTCAAGTTCCATTTCCTTCTCCAGGGGATCTTCTTCCATGGTGGATTATGGGTGGATCTTGGTGGATTTGGATCAGAGCCATAGATCCTACACATAAGGGTGGCATGAAAAGGCTAGTAATTCTGGAAAATATAATTTAGAAACTCCATATATGATGTATTAACGACTAATATGATTCTTGGATTGAATATTCATGTAGCTGCATTTTATTTGCCACCATTTGTTAAGAAGGATTTGTTTTCTTTAGGGTTTAGGGTTTTAACCTTTAGGACTATAGGGTTCTGGAAGTATTTCCATTAAAAAACAAATTTTTGGGGGATCGGTTTCAAAATTTCAGGATCCACTTCGGGATCTGTTTCATAGGCTCAGGTTCCATTTCCTTCTCCAGGGGACCTACATCCATGGTGGATTCTAGGTTGATCTTGGTGGATTTGGATCAGAGCCATAGATCCTACACATAAGGGTGGCACATATGGTATCACAGCTAGTGGTAGACCTACAAAGTTATTTCATTTTCATTTTGATCATGATATTAGAATGGAATTTTTGACATGTTGTTTCCTATCCACTTTACAAACATAGACATATCTCCCATTATCTGATACTCTTTGTTAATGGTTTTAAGGCTTCACGGATTTTATTTCCCCTAGTATCTAATGCATGTTACATGAAACATACCCATTTTCCTTTGTTAGGAAAAAAATATAGCCAAAAATCTATGTATTCCCCATCCATGTGCAGTTTTCAACTACAAGCCTTAGTTGTCCAACCACCCCATCCAAGTGCAGTTTTCAACTACAGGCTTAATTGTCTAGGCACATTTATAAATTTCTTTGGATATTTTTTAGTTTTATGTTGTCAAATTATCACAGTGTCCACACCACTCACCGAATGGACTGGAAAACTTTTAGACTACAAGTTGAGAGTTGCTTATATTATTGGGCATGGTTTTAGGGTTTTATGTGTTAATATTGAGTGTTTATCCATGTTTTTGACATCATGCAAAACCTTGATGTGACTGTCCATTGTTGAGAGGAAAAAGGTCAAAAAATATCTCTATTTGTCAATTGAATTTAGCAATAATTGTGTAGATATACTCTGAGTTTTATCAAGAGTTTGGTGTTTTTTCTCTTTCTTTTGAAAAATAGTCAAGTAGTGTCAAGTAGTGAGTGTTTAGCCATGTTTTGGACATCATGTGGAACCTTGATGTGAGTGTCCATTGTTGAGAGGAAAAAGGTCAAAGGAAGAGTGACAAACTAGAGTTAATTTAGGAAAGGAATATGTTATTTGTGATGTTGATCATTGTGGGTGAAGTAATGTGCATCCACAATATACATCAAAAGCAGAAAGGTGCATTGTAGAATGCATGTGGGGTATCATGTCAATATACTAGGTAGAAATATAAAGGGGTATAAAAAAGGTAAATGAAAAAATGGATACATGCAATATATAGTGAAAATAGGGGTTTTTTAAAATTGGGAAGACATATTGGGTGGGGGTTAAAAAAAATCATTTTGGGAATTATTTTTCAATATTTTTTGAAAATAGGGGTATTGTTTCACATGCCACGAACAAATGTGCTATGTCATGGTTTCACTAAGTGAAGATCCCGTGTCCTCATCATCATCCTCATCATCCTCATCCTCATCCTCATCATCATCATCACCCTCATCCTCAACAACATCATCATGGTAATCATCGTCATCATCATCATCATCATAACCATCATCCTCATCCTCCTCATCATCATCTTCATCCTCATCCTCATCCTCCTCCTCATCATCATCGCCCTCATCCTCATCAGCTTCATCATGCTCATCATTGTCATCATCATCATCATCACCATCATCATCCTCATCCTCATCATCATCCTCATCATTGTCAACCTCATCATCATCATCACCCTCAACCTAATCATAATCATCATGGTCATCATCAGCATCATCATCATCATCATCATCATCATCATCATCACCCTCATCCTCATCACCATCATCATCATCCTAATTTTCATCATCATCATCACCCTCATCCTCATCAGCTTCATCATGGTCATCCTCATCATCATCATCATCATCATCACTGTCATCATCCTCATCCTCATCCTCATCATCATCATCATCAACCTCATCATCATCATCACCCTCATCCTAATCATCATCATCATCACCCTCATCCTCATCATCATCATCATGGTCATCATCATCATCATCATCATCACCCTCCTCTTCCTCCTCCTCATCATCATCGTCATCCTCATCCTCCTCTTCCTCCTCCTCCTCATCATCCTCATCCTCATCCTCATGATCATCATCATCACCCTCATCCTCACCAGCTTCATCATGGTCATCACCATCATCGTCAACCTCATCATCATCATCACCCTCATCCTCCTCCTCATAGTCATCACCCTCATCATCATCATCATGGTCATCATCATCATCATCATCGTCATCATCATCATCTGCATCACCCTCATCCTCATCACCATCATCATCATCCTCATCCTCATCATCATCATCATCATCATCATCATCATCACCCTCATCCACATAAACTTCACCATGGTCATCATCCTCATCCTCATCCTCATTATCATCATCATCACCCTCATCCTCCTCCTCATCTGCCTCCTCCTCCTCCTCCTCATCCTCATTATCATCATCATCATCCTCATCCTCCTCCTCCTCCTCATCACCCTCATCCTCATCCTCCTCC
>LPNX010056178.1:47217-82263 GCA_001517045.1 Pseudotsuga menziesii
GCAACTATTAGAAGAAATTTAGGCATAACAGCAACGAATAATATGGAATCAAGTAATCACATTGTTAAATCTCTTGCTGCTGCATTCACATCGATTGGTAAAAAACTCGCTCAAAAGACTGTAATGTGGCTCGTCGTGTATTGGCTAAATCAATTGTATGTAGATCCACAATACAACGTTTTTTACTTAAATGCACATCACAAATTGTTCCTTTACATCCATATACAATTAAAAAATATTCAGTAAGAAGAGACAACCTTGATGTAGAGGGCCAAATAGAAACATTATGGGCATTTAGCTGTAGGTTGCCCCGCAAAGACATGAAGTTAGTCAAAGTAGTGAAGGGCCTAGTGCAAACATTTTGGCATGATAACACTAGGCCTTCCTCTAACATGAAGGATGTGTTAAAACATTGTAGGGGTTCTCATCACATTGAACCTCATGTTAAGCATTATCTTGACATGACACAAACTCAACTTTTCGAGATGTTTAAAGTTGTCAACGTAGAGCTAAGGCTCGGGCAAAGATATTTTGAAAAATGCAATCCTTGGTATGTTAAAATCAATACCGTCTAGAACAATTGTTGTTGTAGGTACCACATAGAGTTTGACCTATATTACCATACATTTGCACATATACATCACTTTTTCCATCCTAACCATGTGCAAGAATGCTCAAGTACAGTACCGCCAACTTCATCCAGAGATTTCATCCATAGCATCATCTGTCCGAGGCAAGATGGGCAGACACATTACTTAAAACAATGTGTTGATGGTTCCTTCAATATTTGTGGTGGGCTATCCTTTTGGTCTGATTGCATCCATGAAAAGTGAAAGATCAAGCATTCGGGAATGCAATTGTCGAGAAGCAGAACTATCAGTATGAGACATATCAGCTAAATGGTGGGAACGAAAGCAGGAAGATTAAATTGGTGACTTCACAAGTAAATTATTAAATATTGACAAATTAATATTCATGTACACATTTTTTTATGTGGTTTATTGACATATTAATATTCATGCACCAGTTGCGATATGTGATTTTATTCCAGAGTTTCGTGGAAATATCCAACAGTACATTCAACATGTCGATATGGCATGGTGGAAAGATGAGCAATTTAGAATATGTCAGGACACCTTCCCTCTTGGAACAATACTATCAGTGGCTGAATTTGTGGAAAATTACACCCTACAACCACAAAATTAAATTTAAAGTCAATACGATCACTCAGAGCAGGTGAGCATAATGGTGCATATCACGTATCGACATGGGCAATATAGTAATGAAGAGAAATGTGTGATACTGAAAGAAAGACACTTCTACATAAGTGATGATCGGACCCATGACATCCCTTACGTGTAACATTGCTTTAAATTATTCTATGATCACGTGATAGCTATGGATATACAATTTTATTGTCATTTCATTTGGTCAGATGGTTGTGCTGGACAGTTCAAGAATGCATGTGTATTTGAATGGTTGTGTTTGTTGCACATAAAATACAATGTACCACATGTATGGAACTACTTTGAAACTAGTCATGGAAAAGGAGAGCACGATGGTGCTAGTGCATGCATTAAAACTTCCCTTCAAAGGGAAGAGATGAAGTTTACAGGTGTTCTCCTTCGAGACGCTGCATCTATAGTCCAATGGTGTAAATCTATCATGGGAGAACAAGCAACAAGGAAACACTTAGTGCGAAGAATATTCTAGGAGGTTACAAATGTGGACCAATCACAAACACCTCAGGTGAACACAGTGCATGGAACTCGACAGTTTAATTCAATTAGAAGCTCAGACAACTCGGCCCTACAAATTTAGACAAGATTGAAAGCTTGCTTTTGCAATTCCTATAGCATCGGTGAATGGGGTCATTATGAGCATACGGATACCATTGATACATGGGATCGAGTGACATTTGGCACCAATTTCAATGGGGGTAATGAAATAGACCATTTGGAAGATGATCAAACACATATTTGTACAGACTATGATCACATATCATATCTTATACAAGCAGGTACATGAGTAGTACCTAAATAAGAAAATGCATTTATGTATTGTTTACTCGACCTTTGTAGAATTTAATTTATGTAGAAATTAGAAATGCAAGACCTTATTTACAAAATGTATTGTTAAGTTGACCTATTTCCTTTCATAGATCAGATATATGCAGTGGTTGCCCCAAAAAATAATGAATGGGGTTCTGACTATTGGTTGGTAGGTTGCTTAGAGGGGAAATAAACCCTTCTAGAACCTGTTACAGATGATGAAAATATTGAATTCCCAACCAGCTCGATGGTTATAAAAGGGGAGTACTTGACACTTGCAGCATAACAGAAAAGGAAGGGTGGATATGTATATCAGGCTTATAGACCGGGAGCTATTGTATACCAGTTCACCAACCTAGTAGTTGGTATAAACATCAAGCTCCAACCACTTGCTCACAAAAATAATTCACATGTACGATACTTGCTACATCATATAGAGCATGGAATATTGATGGACACCATCGGCACTAGAGATGATCTAGATGGCCTATTTGTATGAGTGCATTGTCAGGTGCATTATTTAACCTTTTTAAAAGTGAATTTTGAACCACAATTTCCATTATTTAGCCTTACTGTATTACCAATGTAATAAACCTGTGATTGACAGATACCAGACATATACATAATATTATTCATAGGATACTGGACACTATAGACATGATCGTACAACCTCGGGTGAGTTTTCTATAAACCATGTTTGCACATTTTCATTGGGTTCTCTTTTCTTTCTTATGATGTTACTAATGTCTAGCCTTTTGTGTGCCTAGTATATAAACACCATCTACGCCACATTGGAGGCCAAGAATGGTGTCTTTAGACACCACCAAATATAGTTTGGAAAATAACAAGCTCTCGAGTTATTAAAATTTACATTTCTTGATGTTTTTAGTTTAATATACATTTAATTACATTTCCATGTACAAATTAGAATCCAACTAGAGGCTTTCATACTTGCATGCACCAATTAGGGTCAAGACAAGGTATGAGATGGAACTAGAAACACATGATATCACCAATACTAGGCTTTCATGAGTCACCAAGTCACATGCTCCAACTAGGTTCAAGACAAGGTATGAGATGTCCAACTAGGGTTTGGTGAGAAATCATGCAAGTTATGAGATGGAACTTGAAACACATGATCACCAATACTTGCATGCACCAACTAGGATTTCATGAGTCACTAAGTTGCATGCTCCAACTCAGCTCAAGACAAGGTATGAGATGGAAATAGGGTTTGCTGAGAAATCATGCAAGTTAGGAGAGGGAACTAGAAACACATGATCAGCAATACTTGCATGCACACCAACTAGGATTTCGTGAGTCACCAAGTTGCATGCTCCAACTAGGGTGAATACAAGGTATGAGATGTCCAACTAGGGTTTGGTGAGAAATCATGCAAGTTAGGAGAGTGAACTAGAAACACATGATCACCAATACTTGCATGCACATCAACTAGGCTTTCATGACTCACCAAGTTGCATGCTCCAACTACGGTCAAGACAAGGTATGGGATGTCCAACTAGGGTTTGGTGAGCAATCATGCAAGTTAGGAGAGTGAACTAGAAAGACATGATCACCAATAATTGCATGCACCAACTAGGCTTTCATGAGTCACCAAGTTGCATGCTCCAACTAGGGTCAGGACAAGGTATGAGATGTCCAACTAATGTTTGGTGAGCAATCATGCAAGTTAGGAGAATGAACTAGAAACACATGATCACCAATATGAGACGGAACAAGGTATGAGATGTGCTTTTATTATGATTGTTATTGGCATTGGTATGGAAAAAGAGAACTAAAAATGTTTAAAGTAACTATTTGTACATGGTCATATGGGGGATTTGGCTAGGGATGAACTTAGTTCTTAGTTCTATTTGAGGAAAAAATAATTCTTTTGTTCAAGAATTAATCTCTTATTCAAGCATTGTCTCAAAAAGTACACTAAACACATTTATCTAATTATTTTTCCATGGTATCTTACATATCAAAGTCATGGGTTTCCTTGATGGTGCATATCAAAGTGATCCAAATTTTAGTATCACAGGGCATCTTATTTTTCTTTGATATGCATGTCAGTAAGTATAAAGTTGGAACTAGAATTGGAACAAACAATTTTGCATAATTAATGGCCTCAATGCTCTTGATGAAATGTGCTTTCAATGGTGGTGTAAAAAATCTCTAGGTTTTTGTTGACTAGGATCTCACTATAAATTGGATGTTAAACAAGACCTAATTGTCAAATACTACTACTCTTTAGTACATTTATTTTCAGCATGTTTTTGGGAACTAAACATTATTATTGATTCTCTTCCTAAAGAAAGTCAAATTCTGGAAGATATGGAGTTAGAAGAGATAATTGAAGGGCCCTATTTGGTTTCTTCCTTGTGATTCAAATAAAGATGACATGTAATATCTATGTATATTTCACTATTTTGGTTGAGTTAGATAATATTTTGGTTCATAAAGTTTTTTGGATGTATAAGACTGTGTGTTTTTGGATATTTTCTATAATATTATTATTATTATTATTATTATTATTGGACAATTTTTTAAGTTGGTATTTTTCTCCCATATAGGACCAACATGGGAGAAATTTTTGGACAATTTTTGAAATTGGCACATTTGCAAAGATCATGTAGTATTTTGTTTACTATTATCTATTGGGGTATTTTGATGAGATGGAATTAAAGGCCCGTGGTGGAACTAGGGTTACCAAGGTATGATATGGAACTAGGGTTTGGTGAGAAATTTGCAAGTTAAGAGAGGGAACTAGAAACACATGATCACAAATACTTGCATGCACCAACTAGGCTTTCATGAACAACAATTTGCATGCTCCAACTAGGGTTACCAAGGTATGATATGGAACTAGGGTTTACTGAGCAATCATGCAAGTTAGGAGAGGGAACTAGAAACACATGATTACCAATACTTGCATGCACCCACTAGGTTTTAATGAACACAAATTTGTGTGCACCAACTAGGGTTTATTTCAACCAATTTAGGGTTTGTAGGGTACATGATGTATGTTAGTATGGTATGATGAACTAGTATCATAGGGTATTGTAGGGTATGATATGGTATATATTACACATGCATGCATGACTTAGTGTTAAATGGTACATATTGTTAGTATGTTATGTTATGGTACATGTTATTGTATCATAGTATGGTATGATGTTAGTGTCGTAGGGTAATGTAGAGTATGTTAGTGTGTGTTACTGTGTGTAAATTAGGGTATGTTATTGTATGTTAGAATTGTATGATGTTAAAAATTTGATGAGTCGTTTAAATTATTCCTTTAAGTTTTTGAAATTCATTTAAGTTAGCACACATGCATGAACCACACATATCATTATATCACATAGGTGAACCACACATATCATGTTCTAAGACCAAGTCAGCCATGATATCATGTTCCAAGATCAAGTCAACCATATATATGTATAAATTTGAACCTTGCTTTATATTATATATGTATAGAAATAATGTTGTACAATAATTTCCATGCCGCATGGCCATAATACAAAATAGTGGATCAAAAAGTACATCTATGTTTACATATGAACAAAAAGTTACATCTATGTATGCCCCCTTTACATTTTTTATAGTTATCCCGCATTTTGCTACCACTGCCAGAGTCTTCGGAGAAGTGTAGGTTTCTTTTGTGACTGCTCACTGGTGATCCCCATCGTTGAATAAGAGGGATAGCTCTCATCAGTGGAGACTGCAGAAAAACAAAATTTTGTAAGTTAATTTACCAACCTTTAAAAAATATATGTACATTTGTTCAAATTCCAAAACCGAAGTAACATTTCTACTTACTATATGTGAGTAAGTAATCACGAGTCCTAGTGCCTCACTAACAACGACCCTGATTGGGTGCTCTTCTTGCACCACTTGCTCACTATCAGGGTGCATATATATATATATATATGCCAATGTCAACAAATATACATGTACCCTGGGGGGGGAGAGGGTCACCAATTTGGGTCTCTTCAAGCACCAAATCAGAGAAAGATATGTACACAAATGTACAAAGAAAGTGATCTACATAAAAATACATGTTGGGTCGTCAAAGGTGGGCCACTGGTTTGGTGCTCTTCATGCACTAGTGCCTCACTAGGGGCCTGCATATAAAGTAACATATATATGTCAATTTCATTTAAATAGTGAATTAGAGACATATATACTACTTGGAAGGAAAATGATGAACTACCAAAGAAAGTGAAACATACATACTTGGCTAGGGGGAAGAGGTGGGTTGACAACAACCTCACTTTGGTGATCTTGAAGCACCACTATCACAATAGGTTCCTGCATAAAGTAACATATGTCAAAGCGATACAAGTTACAAAATGATTTTTCCAAAGAAAGTGAAACATAATTAAAAGCATATTTCAAATAATACATGTGTCTATGAATCTACCTTTGCATGAGAAGGAATAGGTTGTGATACAATATACTCATCCTAGTGAACTTGCATAAAACATGTTGTATCAAAATTAGGATACATATTAAATGTTAGAATCTATACTATAAATATATAAGTAAAGTTGACAAATTAATAAGTATAGTTCTTACCCCTATTGGTGAAGAACCAAACCCATAAGAAATATTGACAGCCGCATCAGTGTTCTCAATGTTGATTGGTGGACTATGCGACTATGGTGTTCCATGGGACACCATCTCTATATTTGTCCACATAATTTGTTAGATAATTAAATAGAATTAAATTGCAAAACAATTGAACATTTTGACATGAAACAAAATATAATATGAAAATAATGAGTTTTACTTACAAAACGAAGCGATCCATCGTCTCTGAAGTCGGAAGCAAGGCCATAGCATATGCCTCCACATGATGTGCAAGGGTGTGGAGTAACACAATGCTATAAAGACTCTACATCTCCTTTGTGATCTATAGATGGGCCCACCTTATAAGTGATATCCCCTTGGTCTACATTGCCTTCGACATCAGTCCCATGCTGAAGCAATCTATCTGCCATGTCAAATAATCCCTCATGTGTATACTCAATCACAGGAACTACAGGAGGATATACCCAAGGGGGTTTTGGTGTGCATGGTGGGCATGGCACACGGTTAGGATCTGTCATGGCACCTTTCCTATCTTGGGGCATCCCATGACCAACACCCTCGTTGCCTAAGAGATTGAAGTAGTTAACATGTTTCCCTAGGATGAATTCTGCATACAACTTCCTAAGGAAATAAAATGGGATTTCCCTATTCCCATGGGGGTCTTCATTGAATACCATATACCAATGATCCATCCAATGTGCCTTTATATTTGGTTCAATGCACCAGCCTATGGAAATGTGTGCTCGACTGGTGGGTGGAACCAATCCAATGCTAAGGTCCTGGAATAATGAAAATAACTAGTCTTTTGTAATTTTAAGGGCTTTAATGTCTTTATGAGTCAATCCATCGGAGTAGTATTGCCTCCTGGATTCTATGTATGAGGTAATGTTGTACAGAGCTCCTTGGGAATCGAAAATTGTGTTTTTTATTGTGTCCAAGGCATTAGCTAAAGCCTCTCTCAAATGATCCCCCCTCTAATATATGAGTTAAGGTGCCTTAATGATGCCAAGTCCACAATAATCTATGCATTTCTATTGCTCACCCCTCCGGGTTAGGTTGTGGGTTAGGTTTTTGTGGGTTAGGTTGTTGTGGGTTATTAGAGGGTGGGTTTTCCACATTGTGTTGTTCATTTGTGTTTTCTGTTAAGATTTAAACAAAAAAATACAAGTTATTTTACTTTTAATCATTATTTGATTGAACATTCAATTTTTTCTTAAAATTTGTTTAAAATAATTATAAAAACAATGAAATTATGGAAAAATTAAAGAATGGAAGACTAAGTGAAAAGGATAATATAGCATTTACCTGCCGTTGGAGATTTCCACCTTGAACTCAACCTCGAAAAGCAAAAAATCAAATCACACTTGCGGTTCTTCACTTTCCCGATCTTGTGCAAATGAAATTTGAGGGGCCTGCGGCCTCTGTTTTTTTTTTTTTTTGCTTTTCAATATTGCATATGTGATATATCACACTTGTGATATATATCGCATATGCGATTTTGAAAAGTAAGGAACTAATATATATAGAAATATCAAACACATTTTTTTCTAGGAGATAATATTGAAGGAATCTTTAGAAAAGTGGAATTAAATAATCTAAAAGAATTAGAAGGGAGAAGGGATTTTGTTGGGAAAGAGGAAATAAAATGCAAGCTGAAGAATTAGATCAAATTGGTTAGCAAAAGGGGATCATAATACAAAATTATTTCAAATTTATGCTAAACATATAAAACTAATTTGTACATTTAGGAAGATAAAAACATGGAGCAGTTTGGAGTAATTTTTTTTGGAGAAATATCATATGCAAGAGTACATTGTTTTACTAACTTCCAAGAACATTTAAGGGAAAATATTGTTGAAATATTGAATACTGTCTCTTTGTTTTTGAAAATGATGGAGGATAAGGGAAATATGGATTTGAAAGATGATGTTACAAAGGAAGAACTCAATTGTTTCATAATATCGCCATTCAAAAAATAAAAGGATCCAAGCCCAGCTAGGTGGACAATAAAATTTTATTTGTGTTTCTTTGAGATGATAGAAGATTCTAATAAGAAGAATTAAAGAATAGGAAAGTCTTGGGGGAACTATATTATATATTTATAGAAATTATCTCAAAGAAAAATAACCCATATCTTTGTGTAACCTTGGTATCTAAGATAATAGAACATATTTTGGCTAATGGATTAAAAAGTAAGAAACACTATATTGCATGCTTTTTTATCAAGGGTAATATGTGGTATCATTTGTGTATATTTTATAGGCACGTTGTGGAGATCAATTATTAGCCATATGTACTATGCAATGTTAACATACTAATTTAAGGAGATAATATCACTATTTTGTTATTATTTAATAGCATTGATCATTATTTCCATTTGCACATACTGATTTCAACTTACAAGCACTAAATATATTATGGTATGTAAGAAACATTTCTGACTCCTCTTACATTCATTGTTCTATCCAGATATAATTTAATTGGAAGAATTCATGATACAATACCAAATGGATTATTGTGTATTAATAGCTCATATGTTAATGAAGAAACATTTAGGCTTGCCTATCTACTAGTTGATGGAAGCTTGGAAAGAGTAGGAAGGATGAAAAGAGTGTCATTCAAATCTCATTATACTATGGAGGCTATGAGAAATTATATGGTTGATCTTGTTCCTTCTGATATTACAATATTGGCACAAACATTCTATTCAAACAAACTCAAATAGAACAATATATATAATTCACATTTTTCATTTATGCCATATTGTTTTGTATGAACAATAAATTCTAGGAAAATCTATAGATATGTTTTGGACCTTGATATTGTGTTCCATCCAATTCAAGTATCAAAATGAAATTGATTGATTGGGTGTTGTTGGGAGTAGGAAACCTTCATTGGCATTGGGAAGGTAGTGGAGGAAGAGAGTGATATGGAAGGGTTGTTGAATGGTTACTCTAAAATCATGGACTTTGATCTCTACATTTCAAACATCTTTAGATCATATATCCTCCACAATGGTTTCTTCATAAAACATATAAAATCCACCCTACTCATATCTATAGATATGTTTTGGACCTTGCTATTGTAGTCCATCCAATGCAAATATCAAAATGAAATTGATTGATTGGGTGTTGTTGGAAGTAGTAAACCTTCATTGGGAAGGTAGTGGAAGAAGAGAGTGATATGGAAGGGTTGTTGAATGGTTACTCTAAAATCATGGCTTTCAATCTCTACATTTCAAATATCTTTAGATCATATATCCTCCATAATGGTTTCTTCATAAAACCAAAAAAATCCACCCTACTCATATCATCCCATGAACCATCACCCTTAATGAAGCAAGATTGAAGCATGGAGCAAGGAACCAACATGATGTATGGATGCAAGGAGCCAACATGATGCATGGATGGGTATCATTAGTATGGATAGGTATCAACCATGTCTTCCACGTCCATTATGATCATTTAACAATCCTTCCAACAATAATGTTAAATATCACATATGAGATATGCAACATTTACAACATGCATATGCGATATATCGCAAGTGTGATATATCGCATATGCATTTTGTAAATGTTGTATATCACATATGCAATATATCACATATGAGATATTTAACATTATTGTTGGAAGGATTGTTAAATGATCATAATGGGTGTGGAAGACACGGTCGATATATCACATATGCATTTTGTAAATGTTGCATATCGCATATGCGATATTTAACATTACAAAATGTATATGCGATATATCACATATACAATATGTTTTCACGAACCTTAGCCTTGTGTTTGGGCTCGGGTTATTCCAAACGTATCATCAATAGTGCATATGCATTCTTGATTTTCACTTTGGAAGTGCATTTCTGATTTTCTAAGTGGCACCAAAAAGTGAAACCAACTTCATGCAAGCACCCCTAGCCTAGTCTAACCTATCCTATGCTACCCTATTATATTTTAGCTTACTCTATCCTAGCTTAACCTACTCTATGATAGCCTAGGAAACTATAGATTATGCTACTCTAGCTTAACCTACTCTACAATATCTTACTCTATCCTACCCTACTCTAGCCTAACCTAGCCTAACCTGCTCTAGTCTCTCCTTATATAGCGTTTTCTATCTTAGACTAGCCTAGTCTATCCTATCCTAGTCTAATCTAACCTACCCTATCCTACTTTATATTTTCCTACTCTAGACTAACTTAACCCACTCTATCCTCATCTAACCTACTCTAGACTAGACTACTCTATTCTATCCTACTCTAGGTTACCCAAGTATAGCCTATCCTATCCGAGCCTAACATAACCTAGCCTAGCCAGTATAGAATATCCTATCCTAACCTACTCTAGAATCTCCTATTCTAGCCTAGTCTAGCATTTCCTATTCTAGCCTACTCTATATAGCCTACCCTACTATAGGGTAGGCTATCCTACCATACTATAACCTAGCTTAGCACATCGTACTCTCTCCTAGCATACTGTAGCATAATCTGGCCTAGTCTAGCCTACTCTAGCCTATCCTCAACAAGCCTATCCTAACCTACTCTACTCTACCCTATCCTACACTACTTTAT
Source organism: Pseudotsuga menziesii (assembly GCA_001517045.1). Lineage (NCBI taxonomy): Eukaryota > Viridiplantae > Streptophyta > Pinopsida > Pinales > Pinaceae > Pseudotsuga > Pseudotsuga menziesii. The sequence goes on from LPNX010056178.1 coordinate 58,443, forward strand.
CATAGAGTACTCTATCCTATCCTAACTTACCCTAGTCTAGACTAGCCTATCATACTATAGTTTAAGCTAGCCTGCCCTAGGTTGACCTAGCCGACCTATCCTACTCTATCCTAGCTTACTTTATCCTACTTTATCCTAGCCTATTAAAACCTAGGATACCCTATGCTACTCTATCCTAGCCTACTCAAACCTAGTATACCCTACCCCACTCTATGTTAGCCTACCCTATCCTAGGTTAACCTACTCTACCCTAGCCTGACCAACCTATACTTTTCTATTCTATCCTACTCTAGCCTACCCTACTCTACCCTATCCTACCCTACTATATCTTAACCTACCATAGCCTAGCATAGCATATCCTACTCTTGCCTATCATTCTATATCCTACTCTAGCCTAGCCCAGCCTACTCTAGCCTATCCTAGCCTAGCCTGTCCTAACCTACTCTACTCTAGCCTATCCTACTATAGCCTAGCCTATCTTATCCTATTCTAAACTAACCTATCCTACTCTAGCTTAACCTAGCCTACTCTAGACTAACCTAGCCTATCCTACCCTACTTTGTTTAGCCTAGCTTACTCTATCCTACTCTATCCTATCCTATTCCAACCTATGATTCCCTAGCCTACACTATCCTAGCTTACCCTAGCTTAGCTTAACCTACTCTACCATAGCCTAACCAACCCTAGACTACCCTATTCTACCCTAACCTACTCTACTCTAGCCTACTCTAGCCTAGCCTACTTTAACCTTGTGTAGCCTATCCTAATATATTCTAAACTACTCTAGCCTAACCTAACCCACACTACTCTAGCTTATCCTAGCCTAGCCTAGACTACTCTTTCCTAGCTTACTATATCCTACCTCAACCTACTCTAGCATAACCTAACCTACACTACACTAGCCTACTCTATCATATCCTAGTCTACTGTAACCTACTTTACTCTACCTTAGCCTATCCTTCTCTAGCCTAGCATAGCCTACTAAACCTTAGCATGGCCTACCTCAGCCAAGCCTAGCCTACTCTAGCTAAGCCTAGTTTAGACTAAGCTACTATACTCTACTCTATCCTAGTCTACTCTATCCTAGCCTACTCTAGCGTAACTTACACTATCCTAGCTTAACTTACTCTACCCTAGCCCAACGAGCTGTATACTATCCTAATCTAGCCTAAACTACTCTATTCTTTCCTACTCTAGCCTATTCTAACCTAGGCTACTATAGTTTATCCTAGCCTATTCTAGCCTATCCTAGCCTACTCTAGCCTATCTTATCCTACTCTATCCTAACCTACTCTAACCTAGCCTACTCTAGCATAGCTTAACCTACTCTAATGTAGCCTAACCTACTCTAGCCTACATTAACCTACTCTAAGCTAGCCTGACCTAATCTATCCTACCCTACTCTATCCTACCCCGCCTACTCTATCCTAACATATTCTAACCTAACTTAACCTACTTTAATCTAGCCCAACCTACTCTATCCTAGCTTAACCTACTCTATCCTACCCTACTCTAGCCTACCATACTCTATCCTAACCTACTCTATCCTAGCTTAAGCTACTCTAAGATAGCCTAGCCTAGTCTATCCTACCCTAGTTGATTCTACCCTACTTTAGCCTACTCTAGTCTAGCCTATCCTAGCCTACTTTATCCTAACATACTCTAACCTAGATCAACCTACTCTCATCTAGCCTAACCTAATCTAGCCTAGCTTAACCTACTCTAAGCTAGCCTACCCTACTCTAGCCTATCCTACTCTAGCCTACCTTATTCTAGCCTACTCTAATCTAGCCTAACCTACTCTAGCCTATCCTAGACTAGCCTAACCTATCCTACCCCCCTCTAGTATTCTATATCTTAGCCCAACCTACTCTTTCCTAACCTAGCATATCCTAGACTACTCTAGCCTAGTCTATTCTAACATAGCCTACCCTTTCCTACTATATCCTAGCTTACTCTTTCCAATATTAATGTACTCTAGCCTATCCTAACCTACTCTAGACTATCCTACTCTATTTTAGCCTACTATACTTGAGCCTAATATGGCATATCCAAATCTATCCTAACCTTTTGTAGCCTAGCCTCCTATATGCTAGCCTAGCATACTCTAACATACTCTATCCTAGCATAACCTAGCCTACTCTATCCTAGTGTAGCTTAACCTATTCTAGCCTAGCCTATCTTAACCTACTCTATTGTAGCGTAGCTTAACCTATTCTAGCGTAGCCTGTCTTAACCTACTCTAGACATTCCTAACCTACTATAGAACATCCTACTCTAGTGTAGCCTACTCTAGCCTAACTTATTGTGGCCTAGCATACTCTAACCTACTTTATCCTAGCCTATCCTAGAAAAGCATACCCTATCTTATCCTATCCTACTCTAGCATAACCTAGCCTACCGATCTTAGCCTACTTTGCCCTAGTCTAGCTTAACCGAGTCTAGTCTACCATACTCTAGCCTATTTTAGCCTAGCCTACTCTAGTCGTTCCTAATATAGCATACTCCACCCTACTGTACTCTAGCCTAGCACATTCTATCCTATCTTAGCCTACTCCACTATAGGATAGCCTATTTTAGTTTAGCCTAGCCTACTCTAGTCTATCATAACATACTCTACTCGACTCTATCTTAGCCTAATCTAGCCTATACTATTCTAGTCATCTCTATCTTGGCCTAGTCTTTCCTAGCCTATCCCACTCTATCCTAGCCTAGCCTAGTTTACTCCAGCCTAACCTAGCCTAGCCTAGGGTGTCCTAGCCTACTCTATCCTAGCCTAGTCTAACCTAGCCTATCCTAGCCTACTCTATCCTAGCTTACTCTACTCTACTCTAGCCTACTCTACTACTCTAGATTATTCTATGCTAACGTAGGATAAGCTAGCCTAATCTAACCTAGCCTAGGCTAACCTAACCATAGTCTAGCCTAATTTAACCTAACCTTTAACACATTACCTTACCCTAGCATTCATTAAGCAAAACTTCCTACATTTTCCTACTCTAAGCTAGTCTATCCTAGCTTATCTTATTATATCCTAGCTTACCCTAAGGAAGGATCCTAACCACAATCTTATCTTGAAGAGGTTTAACATGACAATTGTAATGATACTGTGTCTAACTTAATGAAAATCCATTTTTTAATGTCAAATACCAAACCACATATCCATTATTGCATTTGAAATAAAAATTACATAATTTTAATAAAACATACAAAATATTAAATGTACATTGCTAAATAAAAATTAGAAAAATCCACATAGAAAATAACTAACATAAATGGTAAATTTAAAAAAAAAATAGAAAATAAATTTTATACACATTGAAATAGTTTTTTATATAAAAATATTCAATTTAGAATATAATGCATATCTTACAATTCAATTTTATTTATAAATAGTTATTATATAATCAATATTTATTTTAATGTACATAAAATAAAATAGTGATATACAAATTTTCTATTTATTTAATAATTCATAAAAAAGAAACTACACACAAATAAACTAATAAATCCTTGATTCCTTGAATAGAGACTAAATTGTTTGCCATCACTAACATATAGATTTTTATTGAGGAGTTAATTATAATAAATCTTTTATTTTAATAAAATAAAACTAATAAACCTTTGATTTTGGTGAAAAAGTAATAATTAAATTTGATATCAAAACTAAATATTCTAACAAAATAAAACTAATAAATCTTTGATTCCTCGGAAAACAAATTTTTATTGAGTAGTTTATTATTAGATGTCAATTTATTAAAACTTTAGTGTAAAAATATTTCTAGAGTAAACAATAAAAATCACTAGTTGTTTGTTTAAAAAATATAAATATATCTAAACAATCTGATAATGAATTTGATAACACAAGGGAGAATAAAAAAAGGCTCAATGATATAAGAAAAGGTCAACTGTTAAACTATTCATAATATCTATAAAATAATTCTTTAAAATTAAAAATTAAAACCATCCTTAGCCCGAATCTTTGAGATCATGTTTCTCTTTCAAACTTGGGGAGTATCTCCGAGTTCATATTGTTGTTTCCCCGTTAGTTCTTAAAAATTGGCTTAAAAAAAGCCCAAAAATATTGAGGACAAAACAAACCAGAAAATGAGGACCAAATTGAGGACAAAAAAATCGAAAAAATCTGGAAAGTATTGGGTGGCTCAAATTCTCATACATGTAGCTCAACTTACCTAGAGCCTTTTCCATAGGCATGGCATCATGCTTAAAACAATGAAAGAGAAGGAAACATAACCCGGAGCCATACATAGCTGTAACCCAGAAAAGGAAAAATATGGTTAAATCGTATCACATACTCGTTTTACCTGCTCCATCAAGCTCTTCTTCTCAATGGAAGTTTGCAATAACATTTCAATAAAAATAAGATTGAGATGTGAGATAAAATGGAGGCTATGGATAAGATTTGAGATAAACAGTGATGGGTTAATAATGCGCAATCAATTTACAGAAATCAATATTTCTAAGATTTGAAGAAAAGGGTTTCAAAGGGATTGATATCATTCATATGGAAGATGCAATAAAGGGCTTCATTGCATCTGAACAGAATAGAACAGAGACAACATAAAATATTTGCAATCTGAACAGAATCGAGTCAAATTGATAGAATCAAAGAAAATTTATGCGCGAGATTTTAGATAACAAGAGATTAAGAATGTTCAATGGACTGACAATGAAAAGTAGGGTTCTGTAGAAGGGTTTTTTTACCTTTTAGTTGTTCAACCGACCTTCTATTGAAGTTGTTTGAGACGATCCAATCCAAACCAGGCTTTTCCATGAGGCCTTTTCCCTAGCCATGGCAACATGTACCTTTGAGTTGTTCAACCGACCTTTTCTTTAGATCCTTTTCCATAGCCATGGCATCATGGTTAAAATATTGAGAGAGAAGGTAACATAACCCAGAGCCAGAAAAATTGAGAGAGAAGGTAACATAACTCAAATTTGTTTGTAGAGAAGGGATTAAATCGTATCAGATAATCATTTGCCCTGATCCATCAATTCTTCCAAAGAACGGGCGTCATCAAGCAAAAGCACAGACGTAATCATCTTCCCTGATCCATCAATTCTTCCAAAGAACAGGCGTAATCGTTTGCCCTGATCCATCCATTCTTCCGAAGAAAGTTGGCCGTTCGGCGTCCGCGTTGAAGAACCCGTCGCCGAGGCTCACGAAATTGGAGAAGTGGAGCTTGAGCACTGGATCGTAGACACGGTACATTTGGAATAAAACCGACAGCAGCATGCCCAAAAGTAACCAAATCAGAGGACCCTTCACCTTTCAGAACATAATGGCATACAATGTAGACACAGTACCCTTCACGTTTCGGAACATTTAAGCCTGAGTCCTTATAAATTCACGAGGACTCGAAAGGAGGACAACGATATATCTTTCTGCGTCTTAGTTTTTAGTTTTCGTTTTTCCTTTCAACGGATAGTTTTTTTCTTTTTTCAAGATTTACTTTATTCAAGATTTGGGTATCATAGTTCTAAGATTTTGTGTGTTTTCTGTTTACTTTGTGCTTTTTTGTTTTTGTTTTCTAGGTTTTGATTTAGTTTTTTATATGATTCAATATCCCACATTTCAGTTAGATGTACCTTTTGTTTATTAAATACTTTTATTTATTAGATAATTGATAATTGTACTGGAGAGGTTTTAAATTTATAGAAAAAGCTTTACTTTTAATATAGTTTAATTAATGTTTTAATAAAAATATAGTTTAATTTTTAAAGGGTGGAGATAAAAATATTCTACTTTATTGACATTTTTTTCTACTTTAATTCATGATATGATAAAGAAATGATTTAATTCATGAAAGTAAGGATACAAATATTTCACTTTATTGTCATATCCCTCAAAAACAATTTAGCTTCATATTACACAAAATCTCACAATGTCTTAATACCATAAAATTATCTATTATTAACTACATTAAAGATATTTGATTCTAAAAATCATATTAGTTAATTTGTTTTGATACAATATTTACATTTTAGGATAACTACAAAGAGCATCATATTTTTCATAATAACCATGTCTATATCTATTTTGAATTTTATTTGTTTTTGTTATTACATGAAATTATTATCTATTTATTTATATTTGTATGAAATTACATTATAAGCTAATATATAATAATTGGATCACTTTGTAAGATAATGAATGAAAAAATATATTTTAGTTTCATACAAATATAAATAAATAGATAATGTAATAAATAAATAATTTAATATATAAATAAATAGATAATGTAATATATAAATAAATAGATAATGTAATAGAGAATAAGGAAGATTAGAAGAAACTCTTCTTAACTCATTTATATTTGACACTTTGTTGTTTGATGGAGGATTTGTAAATTATTATTTGAAAAGAGAATTTGAATTGTATAACATATCATTTGCATGATCCATTTGGGTTTCTAGTGTTTAAGAAATTATTTCCTTTGCAAGTTTTTGATATCTTATGATTCTATTGTTTTAAGGTTGGTAATACTTACAACATAGTTGAAGCATTTGATGTTGCTTCAAATATCTACTAGATTTTATTAAGGATTTAAATATCCCATTCATTTTTTTGGGGGGGGAATTATAACTAGTTGGCCCATATTTTAAGTAACTTTTTTCAATTAATATATTTTTTAATATTATTTTTAATATTTTAGCAAATAAAATTTATTATGAATGTTTAGGTTACAATTATTAAATGAACGTTTACATTAAAAGTAAATATTTATTATTATTATGGTGGTCATTCCAAGATTTGTAATTGGACAAATTCTTCTCATTCTTATGGCATGATTTTTAGTTGAAAGTGAGGGTCTAAGGCCATACCAATTTTCCCTATGGATCATGTTCAAAGTGTGATTATGTAGACTACCACATAGGGCCTACAAACCTAGTCCACATTTTATTGACTAGCATACACACAATAAAACATCCTATAGGATCTATAGCTTGAGTTTTGATTCCGAAATCATGATAAAGAACACGAGGAACCATGTGTTCTTCTTAAAAACTAGAAAGAATCACCTTACATGAAGTTTGTGGTTGTTTTGTATGGTGTGCATGACCCGTGACCTACAAAGCCCTTTTGTAGGCCCTAAGATGTGGTGCTCCTCCTCTCACAATTCCCACAACCCCAACAATCATCGTGAATGATAAAAACATTTAAATTGAACCCACACAGTAATTATAGGAAAAATGTTCCTTTGTAAGAATGGTGTGGTGATTCTCGATCATGTCCATAGTCCATAACCCTTAAAATGATTTTTTAGTCCCTAAGATTGTTGGTTTCTTCCTCACACAATCTACAAGGCCCCAAGAATCATCTACATTCCATAATGTAATACACTTTGAATTAACAATTACTATTAATTCTTTTGGAAAATACTTTATTGATTTTTATTATTATTTTTGACACAAAGGTAAACAAATAAAACAGTTTGTAATAAAACACATTTTTATTTAATAAAATATGTTGAAGGGAGAAAAGAGTGGATATAGACATCGAAGAGTGTTTGTTGACCCACAAGAGGAAAAACACAAGTGGAAAAAATCACTTTGTGAGAACTCAATATGCAAGAGGAATCATCCCCAAAAATGAAGTCTGCACTCCCTCCTAGTTTAGTGCTAAAGAGCATGAGTCTCATAAATGACCAAGTCATAGGAAAACTACTATATATTATTATGTCCATGAGCAGTAAGAGGATAGCATTAGATGGGGACTAATATATCTAAAATGAAAGAGATTGCACATTGAAATATTTTTTTCTAGTGGGTCAATGAACGGGTTCAAGGGTTCTAGAGCAATTAATTTGGCTTCTCTAGAACTTGGTTGGGAGGAACAAATTCTTCACTTTTGTTTTCCCATAATTGGTGCGAGGTTCCTACTCTATTTTCTTATGATTGATTTTAATTGCGTTGGAATGTGAATTTTAATGTTGAGTTGTAGTTATACTTTTAGGAAGTAGTACTTATGCATTTTGGTAGAATAATTATCCATGCTTTTATGTAGTATTAGCATTTAGTTATGAGCATAATTATTTAGGTATGACTTTTGTTGTTCTGTTATGGTTTTGAATCCAATACTTGAATGATTTAGAATTGATGAGTCTGCATCTAACAGATTTAATCCTCTGTTTTAAATTGTATCATGTATTCCTGCATTTAGTTGTGTTTTCATGTCTCTATCGATTTTGCTTAAATATTATGTAATTCTTCTTCTCAAATTTAGAGTGACGATTGAAATCATGATATTGGTTTATGGTATAGATTCATAATTTTCAACATTGTAATCAAAATCCAATTACATAGAGAAAGCCTTTATTTATTGTTTAAATCCATAATCAACTTAGTGTCGCTTAGATTCACGACTATTAAATCATGTACAAGGAAACATAACCAAGAATAGTTCATCATAAAGATGATATTTAGATCTAATTAACTTACACTAAACTGAAACCCTAAGTTTTTAAACCAAAACCCTTTAAATCTATATTGTTAAAGAGTTGATCCGCATGGTTACTTGTTGATTCGCAAAGGAAATCAGATCGCCAAATAATATCTAATCCATGATGAGATAAAAGGATCACATGAGTTGTGGAAGATGAATTTGTGAAGGAACAATTCCAAAAAGTTTAAAGGCAACCCGCAATCCGCAAACTGTAATATGCAAGGTTGATTGTTGATCTGCAAAGAAATTAGATCAACGATTGGCATTGAAGCCATAAGAAGATCAATGATTAATAGGAGGTTCAAAAGGTGAAAGGAGGAAGGATAACTTTGTATTCTAAAGTATAAAACCCACATTCCACAATCCGCATTACGGAAGGTATTGATCCGCAAGGAAGTCATATCAATGGTAGACATTAAATCCATAGGAATATCAATGGCTCACAAGAGTTGCAGAAGCTTCAGTACATAATGAAAAGGGAGTTAGATCGACAGTGGATATTGAAGCCGCAAATGGGTCGACGGCTCATAAGAGTTGTGGAAGTTTGATTATGGAATATGTAAGGAAGTCAAATCGATATATGAGATCAAGGCCACAAAGGGATAACTTATTTTCTTATAAGTTAAAATGTGTTTCCACAATATCCAATCCGCAATTTGTGAAAATATAATTGCGGAAGGGTTAATTTTATAATGAATTAAGGGGTGATCCATGATCCGCAATACGCATTGCAAAAAGGTTCCTGTGGAGAGCATTTTCTATGGAAGGAAACTTGTGGAAAGTTTGTTTTACAGGGTTAAATACCCACATAAAAAGATTGTTAAATTAATAAAATAAGGGTAAACAATAAAGTATTTGGACAACTAATTGTTTTGGAATTTGATTTTGTTGATGAGGAAAGGTTGATAAAAATTAAAATGAGAATAATGTTCATTAAACTCTCAAGGTTCAGCAATTCCCTATTATAGTTAGGAACTTTAACAATATGTCTGTATTTATATGGTTATAGAAATTTTTTTTTTTAAATTTGAGGTATGTTACATATGGTAATCGAGCACAGTTAAAAGACTAGGCCTGAATCGACTCAACACTAAAGTTGCTACAACAGAAAACTAACTTCAATTTTATTTTGGTTAAATTCTCTTATAAACAACAAAGAGAAGAATAAATAAGTTTTGCAGGAGACATGGAAGATGCAGAGATGTCTGTAGAAGAGGAACATCGCCATGAAATCCCTTTAAATAACGAAAGGGGTAACTTAAGGGATGGGGAATTTTGGGTAGACTTAAATGACAATTGGGATAATAAATCTGAAGTTAAACGAAATGTCCAAGGGTTAAGGTTTGAATTGATAAAAGTTAAAGAAGATAATGAGTGAATACTAAAGTCTCAGGAATAACTAAATGTTATTCTATTAGCTAAGATCCATAATGATGATAAAGGAAAAGGTAAACAATATGAACATCAAATGCCTACAACTACACCTTACAAACATAAGGGAAACAAGATGGAATTTTTCAACCATAAATCTGACACTTCAAGTGAATATTGAGTCAAACACCATAAGAAACAACAAGATTCAAGAGGAAGCCATGATGAGAATAAAAAGAAAAATAAATACGGACCCTATGAGGAATTATCTCGAGATTTTAAGAAAATTGAACCAGCCATGTTTAATGGGGAAATTGAGAAGGGAGAAGAGGTAGAGGCATGGTTGGGTGGAATGAAAAAGTGTTTTCAAATACATAACTACTCAGATGAGTTAAACACTAAAATGGCCATCTATAATTTGACTAGAAAAGAAGATATATGGTGGAAAGACATAAAGAAGGTTAAAGGGAAAAAAAAGAGAAATGTAACTTGGAAACCCTTTAAGAAACTCTTTAAAAGAATGTGCTTGTTAGAATAATATTATCAATAAAAAGAAAAATAATTTTACGAACTAAGGTTAGAAGCCATGACGATGAAAGAACTCTGTAGTAATTTCTTAAGCTTACTTCCTTATGTTCCCTATATAATTGATGAGAAACCTAAAATAAAACGGTTCGTGAGTTGTTTTCCAATAATTTCTGAGAAATGGATTGAGTACGTCAATCCAAAAACACTAGAGGAAACAATGAGGAAGGAAAACTTATGCTATGACCAAAAGAAGAATAAAAGGGAAAGTATACCAGCTTGGAAAAATCAAAGGAAAAATGATTTTTATTTGAGGAAAAAGAAAAATAAGTTCCATAAACACACAAGAAATAACTCTAGAGAGTATAAGGGTAATAATTACAAAATATTTAAACCCCAAGACTCTACTATAAAATTACCTACAATTGTTCTTAATAAAAACCCAGCACAAAAAGAAATCTTAAATTGTTGGGAGTTGAGAGGGACATGGTACTTTAAAGATTGTTGAACAAGGAAAAAGAATTTTAATGTTCACTCTATCCAAGAAGCAGTCACAGTTTGGTACATGGACAGGAGCATGCCCAGGATCTACGCTGCACTGGAAAATTGGCAAGAAGGCCATGAGACTTCTATGGTTGAAATTGAAGGTATGATAAACAATCAACCTATCTCTATTTTAATTGATCTAGGTGCAAGCCTTAGCTTTATATCACCTATAATAGTTTATTTATGCAATTTGGTACCTCAAAATTTTGACAAAGCATGGATAGTACAATTAGTCACAAGCACAAAAACAAAAAGTTACTATCCTTATTAGAAATTATAAAGTGACGATGAATGATTTTATTACGCATGTTAATGTAAATATTATGCCGTTAGGATCCTGTGACTTACTAATAGGAATGGATTGGCTAGAGGAACATAAAGTGGTGTCAATTTGTTTTGATAAAACCTTTACTTTTATTGATGATAATGGAAACGATATAAAAGTTAAAGGGGTCCTTAGGAAGGTGACCCTCTGAGAAATATTTGCATTAAAAATGAAAAGATCAGTAAGAAAAATATGTAAAGTGTCTATACTCTATATCATGAATGGTAAAGAAAATGGTAACAAACTTCAACTAGAAGACATACTAGTCTTGAAAGAGTTTGAAGATAGCTTTCCAGAAGAAGTCCAGAAGAAGTCCCTCTATTTCCTTTGAAAAAAGATATTGACTTCACAATGAATCTCATACCTGGACTGGTACCAACATCGAAAGATCCATATTGAAGGAATAAAATATAACTTACAAAACATAAATCACAACTACAAGAACTAATCCATAAAAATTACATTCAACCAAGTGTCTCTCCCTGGGGAGCACCGATCTTGTTTTTGAAAAAGAAAGATGGAACACTAAGATTATGCATAGATTAGCGACAATTAAATAAGATGACTTTTGAGAACCGATACCAAATCCCCCGGATACATGAACCGTTTGATCAATTCCATGGAGCAATTATCTTTTAGAAGATAGATTTAAGGTCAGGTTGTCATCAAGTACGAATAAATGACAAGAACATATTTAGAACAACATTTAGGACCCGTTACAGTCATTATGAGTTTGTCGTAATGCCTTTTGGGTTAAAAAACACACTTGCTTCATTTATGTGCTTAATGAACATTATATTCAATAACTACTTAGATAATTTTTTGGTTGTATTCATGAACGACATACTAGTCTACTCTAAGAACGAACAAGAACATAAAGAACATTTCATAATATTTTTTCAAATACTAAGAGAAGAACAACTTTATGCAAATTCAGTAAATGTAATTTCTTTAAAGATAATATTCAGTACCTACGACATGTAGTGTCCAAGGATGGAATCACAATTGATCCATATAAGGTAAAGGCCATCATGGAATGGCTGATTCCTAAAAATGTATCTGGCATCATATAATTTATGGGAATTACTGGATACTTCAGGAAGTTCATAGAAGTATTTTCTAAGATTTCCTACCTCATAAATTCCTTACAAAAGAAAGGAAAAAGGTTCGAATGGACTGAAAAATGGATGGAAAAATTTAGCAAACTAAAATACCTTTTAACTACCTCCCCGGTCTTAAATATTGTTGATCCATTCAGTGATTTTTTCATATGTACCAACACTTGCAAAGAAGGGTTAGGCGGAGTTTTATTACAAGAAAATTATGTTGTGGCATATGAATCCAGGAAATTAAAAGAACATGAAAAAAACTATGCAACACATGATTTAGAACTTGCTACTATAATTCATGCCTTGAAAATTTGGCGACATTACCTAACTGGAAGAAAATTTACACTTATGGCATATAACATAAGTCTTAAATATTTATTTCACCAACATAATTCTAATGCAAGACATGCTAGATGGTTGTCCTTTTTAAGTGAATATGATTTTGAAATCAAACACATCAAGGGAAAATAAAATAAAGTAGCACATTCTCTAAGTAATCATACGAATTTTCTATTTGCAAGTAGCAACTATGAATCTGATCTAGAAACTCATATTTTAAGTGCTAGAAATTCTGATAGGGAATGTTAACCCAAAAATACTCCACTCAGCTCTCAATTTCCTACACCACCCAAGGACACCATCTCACTACCCTCATATCACTCCATTAGACCCGCACACCCTCAAAATAGCTAAAGGATGAAGAAAAGGGCTTAAAACCCCCAAAAGAAGCCCAAAATAGTCTCCTAGGGGCTAAACCCCCCAAAAAGGGGCTAAAAACATAAAAGGAGCTACAATTAGGGAAAAAAGGGCTAAAAGTCCAAAAAATGGGCTAAATCCCTCAATAAGGGTGTAAAACCCTAAAACCCCTTGAGAAAGCTATAAAAGAAGGGTGGGCGGTCACTCTCAAAGAACTTCTCCCTTGCGTATTGTTATGCTACCCGTGGATGCCTTGAGACACCTTTGCCTCTCAAGACACCCACTCCCTCTCCTCCATTTCCACTGAGCCAAATCTCCCCATCCAAGAGAGGTGCTTCCACAAGATAGGGCATGTTGGCCCATTTCCACCAGAGAAGGTATAGCTTGTCTTGCATGTCTTATTTATTTGTTTTCTTTGCTTTCTAACCCTTGTTTCCATTTGTAGGTTTTATGTTTAATATTGTTTTACAGCTTTTACTATAGCATAGGATTTGTTTGTAGGTATTTGGAGGTAGAACGTTAACTTGTGTTTGTAGAGGGGTTCACCATTGCCTCTCTCTTCTTTGTGTTTGTAGCTTAGTTTACTGTTCTGTCCATTTCCATTTTTGTTTGTATTTTCTGCATTTACCCACTAGCAGGAACCTACCCTTCTGTCCTATAGACAGAAGGGAGCCATTCCTACCCCTATAGCAAGGAGAAACCCCTTCTACAGAACTAGAAACCATACCAGGTGAATCCCACAGGATCCCTGGTCCAAATTTTTAATTTTCAAGTTCATTAATTTTTTGCCCTAGTTTTCAAAAAATTTAGGTTAAATTCTCTTTAAATACATTTGATTTTTAGTTATCAGTACTATCAAATCCTCTGCTAGGAAAAAGTGAGTCAATTTGGAAACAGTACAAGTTACTGTCGGCCAGATATGACTCTGCCTCACAAAAAACCCCAAATCATGGGCATCGCACTGTTATCGGGCCGAAAAGTGAGGTGAGGGCACACTTAATGGCCAAAAAGGTGAGCCTAGGGTGCAGTTAATCCTCTGATAAGTGCAAATTTATCCCAAAAACATAGATCGTGACTATTTTCAGATTCTGTGTGACCCCTTCGCCTGTTTCTAAAAAAATATTGTGGCCCCCTCACCAGATTTGATCAAAAATGTGTGGCCTATCAAACAAAACTTCAATTCCAGTTTAATAGAGATTAAATTTTAGTTTTATAGGACTGTTAGTGCAGTTCAGCCACCTTTGTCCAACACACCAGTTCAATTTCAAGTTTTTGTTTTTGTTTTCTTCAATTTATTTCAAAAACAATGTGTAAATTCCAGGTAAATCTTAATGGCTTACTCAAATGAATGCAGCCTGATTAAAATCAACATAAAGCAAACTATCTTACTTACCCTTCCTCCTCTACCCAGTCATCACCCTCCAGGGTATTCTGGGATATGACAAAGGGAAAGCTCGTATTGATCTAGGCACTCCACTAATATTATTCCAAACCACTAAAACTGAATGACCTAGAAGGTAGAGGGGGTAGAGAAGGATGGATTCTCACGGTGCTAAGTGTCCTCCCTATTGACCAACCTTGCATCCGGGAGGTGTGTTAATGTTTCATATTCTTAGATAAGACATCAGTACTTCATTTCATTTTCATAACAAAAGCATATAAACAGGATCACTAAAAGACAGACAAGCACAACCATACAAAAGGAACAAAAAGATTTATCTTAGGAAAAACCTAAAGGGAAAAACCTGGCAAAATCTTCCTCAATATAGATGCCCCAAAAAGATAAAAGATAAAACCAACAAGGAGATCAAATCCTGATCCTCCTCTTTCTCCAACTACTTCTCTTCTCCACTAATGTGCTACACAAGTGAGAGTGTGTGTGTTCCAAATGAGGAGCACTACACCTCTATTTATGGTCATCCATTCACTTAGGTTAACTCATTTGTCATGTAGGCTCGAGTTAATCATGTAGGATCGAGTTACACATGTAGGCTCAAGTAACCACACTGGGGTACTAATGACCCACCTTTACAATTAGAGGGAACTACCTCATGACTCTTAGTAGTTCTTCTGATTAGGAGCATCGGGGTAGAAATTAATACAAGTGGTTCTCCCGGTAGGACCATCGGGGACCACAAAAGATACATATAGAATATTCTTCAAAGTTACAATATTTCAACACTCCCCCTTAATGATAAGGGTATTCTATAACAACGTCAACAACAACAATACTAGGAGAGATATAGAGGACATCATCAACATCAGGACGGTAACACATCTATAAATCATTGGAAGCTTTTCAACATCATGTAGTCTTCATCTTCAATCTTCAGTCTTTAGTAACAACAACACTTAGACATTTTTGATCAGCAACAACTTCTTCAGTATTTTTACTTCTCGAACAGCATCATCATCATCATCATATTCTGATCTTACGATCAGCAACATCAGTAACATCACCATCAACACTTTGACCTTTCGATCAGCATCAACATCTTCAATACTTTGACCTATCAATCAGCAACAACTTCATTAACCTCTTCAGTACTTTGATCTTTCGATCAGCAACATCTTCAGTATTTTGACCTTTCGATTAGCAGGAACTATAGCAACATCTTCAACACTTTGACCTTTCGATTAGCAGCATCCTTCGACAACATATTTAGTAGTTTGACCCTTCCTTGATCAGCAACAACATCATCATCACGATCTTTCGATAAGATACATCATCATCAAAATATCATTGTTTTCAAAACATCAGCATCATCAAAATATCAACATCATCATCATCAAAATATCAGCATCAAAATATCATCATCATCACTCTCTGATCTTTCAATCAGAATCATCATTATCATCATCCTCTGATCTTTCGATCAGAAACATCATCAATCAAACATCATCATACTATAACATCAACTCATCATGATATTCTGATCTTTTGATTAGTATGTCATCATCATCATACTTTGATCTTTCGATCAATATGGCATCATCATCATCACATTCTAATATTTTGATCAGAAACATCATCATCATCATCGCATTCTGATCTTTTGATCAGAAAACATCATCATCGTCATACTTTGATCTTTTGATCAATACGTCAACATCATAATCTGATCTTTCGATCAGTACGTCAACATCATAATGTGATCTTTCGATCAGTACATCTTCATGATCATACTTTTGATTAGTACGACATCATCATCATCCAGTATCATCCTCATCACATTCTGATCTTTCGATCAGAAACATCATCATCATCATCACACTCTAATCTTTCAATCAGGAGACATCATCATCATCATAATATGATCTTTTGATCAATATGTCTTCATCATCATACTCTAACCTTTTGATCAGTATGACATAATCATCATCAGGATATCATCATCATTACATCATCATCATCATCACACTCTGATCTTTCGATCAGAAACAACATCATCATCATCATGCTCTAATCTTTCGATCAGGAAACATCATCATCATCAGCAATATCCCACAGTACAAAGACAAAGAAGTATCTGGATCTCTTTTGGACTTAAAATCCAAGTATGATGTAATCCTATCACATTCTTGACAACTGAGGTCACCAGATCCATTCTGAGCTAAGGTTCAAGGATGATGCATTCCTGCCACATTCTCGATGATCGAAGTTACACAGGATCCGTTCTAAATAGAATTTCAAGGATGATACAATCCTGCCACATTCTCGATGACCGAAGTTACACTGGATCCATTCTGAACCAAAGTTCAAGGATGATTCAATCCTGGCACATTCTTGATGACCGAAGTTACACCGAATCCATTCAAAACCAAAGTTCAAGGATGATACAATCCTGCCACATTCTTGATGACCGAAGTTACATCGGATCCATTCTAAACTAAAGTTCAAGGATGATACAATCCCGCCACATTCTCGATGACCGAAGTTACACTGGATCTGTTCTAAACCGAAGTTCAAGGATGATACAATCTTGCCACATTCTCGATGACCGAAGTTACACCAGATCCATTCTGAACTGAAGTTCAAGGATGATACAATCCTGCCATATTCTCGATGACCAAAGTTACACTAGATCCATTTTGAACCGAAGTTCAAGGATGATACAATCCTGCCACATTCTCGATGACTAAAGTTACACCAAATCTGTTCTAAACCAAATTTCAAGGATGATACAATCCTTCCACATTCTCGATGACCAAAGTTACACCGGATCCATTCTGAACCGAAGTTCAATGATGATACAATCTTGCCACATTCTCAATGACCAAAGTTACACCGGATCCATTCTGAACCAAAGCTCAAGGATGATACAATCCTACCACATTCTCGATGACCGAAGTTACATCGAATCTGTTCTAAACTGAATTTCAAGGATGATACAATCCTACCACATTCTCAATGACCGAAGTCACCGGATCACTTTTGGACATATGTCCTAGGATGATGCAATCCCTCTTCATTCTTGAAGACCGAGGTCTCCGGATCACTTTAGGGAAAATGCCTATGGATGATACAATCCCACTTCATTCTCAATTACCAAGGTCTCTGGATCACTTATAGACATATGTCCCATGATGATACAATCCCTCTTCATTCTCGAAGACCGAGGTGCTCAGATCACTTTAGGGCAAGTGTCTAGCGATGATACAATCCCACTGCAACATCACTACTCCCCCTTTTGGGGAAGGTCTTTCTAAACCATACCAATCTTGTCTCGAAAGTGTTTGAACTTTACCCGAGATAGAGGATTTGTTAGAGCATCATCATCTAAACCATATTCATCTACATCTTCAATATGTGAATACTAAACTATCATCATCTGTATCTCCAGTATGTGAGTACTGAAAGCATCATCAGGTCACCATCATCTGCATCTACAGTATGTAAATACTAAAACATCATCTATATCTTCAGTATGGGAATACTAAAATCATCATCATCTATATATTCAGTATAGAAATACTGAATCACCATCATTTGTATCTATAGTATGTAAATACTAAAACATCATCATTTGCATCTTTATCTTGAATGTAGAAATACCGGATTTCTATGTGTTACGAAGGAACACGGTGTTCTCTATTATCACAACTCTCGTTATGACATAGGATCAATGTAGTATCCATATTCAGTTCAAAGAGACCTAATATCAGCTTCCAAAGCCATATGGCTTCACAACTTAGCAGAGCAATCTGCTATGTATTCTACTTCAGCCATGCTACAAGAAACACTGGACTGTTTCTTGCTAAACCATGAACTCATAGCAGAGCCCAAACAAAAGCATATACCTAATGTGATTTTTCTGTCTGAGATACTTCCAACCCAATCAGCATCTATGTAGCCATACAATCTATAATCATGGCTACCATCATAATTTAAACCAAACTCTATAGCCCCTTTCAAATATCTCATCACATGTTTTGCAGTTACTAGGTGAACCCGTCTTGGTTGAACAAGATATTGACTTAAGGTGTTCACATCAAAACAAATGTCTGGTCTGGTATTTTTTAAGTACATCAATGACCCAATGATCTGTCTATAATGAGTCATATCCACTAACTTTGATGAGTCATCAGCTAACAGCTTTAGGTTGGAGTCCATGGGTGTGGCCATGACTTTGCATTCCAACATATTGAATCTCTTCAATATCTCTATCGCATACTTTCCCTGGTTGAGAAAGTTTTCTTCTGAACTTTTCCATACTTCCAGACCTAGGAAATAATGCATTAACCCAAGGTATTTCATCTCAAATTCTTCTGCTAGTTTCTTCTTTCTTTCCATGACCTGTTTCTCATTTCCTGTCAAGGATAAGTTGTCCACATATAATAACAGGATGACAAGTTCATCTTCTACAACCTTGATATAAAGGTTAGGATCATCTTTACTTTTGGTAAAGCCCATGCTCGACAAGAAACCATATATTCTTTGATGCCAAGCTCGAGGGGCTTGTTTAAGACCAAATAATGCCTTCTTCAACTGCATACATGAGTATGTCTATCTTCAACTTCAAATCCTTGTGGCTGTTCTATGTATACTTCTTCTTTGATCACACCATTTAGAAAAGCTGTTTTCACATCCATCTGGTGTAAGTCCCACTTCATCATGGATGTAAGTGTCATGGTAGCTCTAATTGAAGTATACCGTGCTACTGGGGAAAATGTCTATTCATAATCAATTCCCTCTTTCTGAGAGAAACCTATTGCCACAAATATTTCTTTATACTTCTCAATACTTTCATCAGCTGCATGCTTTATTTTGTATATCCATTTGGAGGATACTATACTTTTTCCTTCTGGTTTGGGAACTGTATCCCAAACATCATTCTAGTATTCTTTCATCATAACATCTTCCATGAGTTCATCTTGTCGGGTCATCAACATATCCTAGTCTTCTGCATTCAACCTTGAAGGTTGGAACCCTCTTTACTCTTGGTAAAGTCTCGATCCAGCAAGAAGTTGTCCATCATGTCATACCATGTCGAACTTATATATCTTCTGTAGTCACTCCCCCTGAAGTGGAGTATCATCTTCCCTCTTCATTCTGTACAGGTGGCTCTATGCTTGATATATACTTGTTAATATAGTATGTCATGTCATAGTCTATTCTTTCTAAAGCAAATCATGAACCTTTGCTTTGTACACTTGTGCTTGTAGATCCATATGGAAGATACTACGTACTTCCCTTTATGTCTCAAAATCATATCGTATACATCATTCCCCATGATCAATTTTTATTCTTTGATCATAGAATTATTTTCTTCATCTTGAGTTATCTCTTATACCCATGGTGGTATTCATCCTTCAAGGTGGATTTACCGCTCTCTGAAGCTCTTTCTTTTGTCATGGTGTCTTTGACCCTGGGAGCTTCAGATTCATCTTTATTGAATTGTCATCACTTGTTCTTCAGAACAAGTCTCATCCTTGTTTTATTGTAGGATGTTGTTCAAGACCTTTCCTACAATTCAAATGCACCAATTGCATGGTTAGAACTATTTCATAAAAAACATGTATAATGACAAATTCTTATGCATTATGCAACTATTTAGCCAATACAACATTCATCCATATCTCACAGAAACTTTCTAGATGGCATCATTGAGATTGTGCATTAATCCAATATGTCATGTAAAGAGGTTTCATTCTAGATAGGTAGCAATTGAGAGATGTATAGCACCATGAGCTACTTACCGATCACATGCATATTAGTAGTATATAGTCATCAATGCAAACAATCTATCATGCATAACACATCAACTGAATATGCATAACAAAACAATATCATTAAATGACAATTGAATACTTATCTTTTGTTTGTTTTGTAGGTAGACTCCTTCTTGATCATTCTCCTTCATCATCTTCTTCATTCATGAAATCATCATTTCTTATCCAAATGATAAGATGGATAAGAGGTTCGTGAAGAATTTAGTTCTTCATATTCCTCGTCACTTGAGGGATCTTCTTTGAATGGTGAGAGCTTGATCTTCAATTTGCTCATATATTTCTTCTTCTCTTTCTTATGAGACGAGATTCTTCTTCTTCCCAAAGTCAACTGAAAGTAATCACTTCCTTCTGGAACACATTCCTCGCATGAATGAATCCCATGATCATGGGAGGCCATTCAAGGTGGCTATCACCAATTCTGCATTCTCTGCTTCTTCTTCTACCACTTCAAGATGTTATGCATTCTAGATCTTCACATTCTTCAACCGTTTTCTCAAATCCATATTCTGAATTATGTTCTTATCTTCAAATAGCTTGATCAAGGAATCAAACATATTTGGTGTATTTAGGGAAGACACTTATGGTACAAGTTGATCCGTGATTGAATCAACAGTGATCTTCTTGGCCTTGATCAAGTTCTTCTTATGTAAGGCTTTGAGGCTCATCTCTCTCTAGAACTGGAACCTCTCTACTCATGTAGGTGTCCAGTTCATTTTCTTCAGAGGGATCAAATACTTTCATGCTTGGAAGTTTTCAATCTTATCATCCAGCTGATGTGATAGATCACTTTGAAATGAGAACCTCAAATGCAAATAGCAAAATATTAGATCTTACTGATTTGAGGTGTCTGTCCTGCTTCCGGAGCTGGCTGATCTAGGGTTTGTCAGAGAAACGCTAATTTTAAAAAATTGGAATATTTTAGATATTATTGGATAGAAAGATAGATCTCTTCAAATGGAGTTGTCCAATGTACTCCTTTTCTGAAAATAGTGGAGGGAAGCTCCCGGAACAGGAAGCCCTTGTCTTCCAATTTCTTCTATAGAAATGCCTATTACTATTTCTATGATATCTCTGAAGTTACTACTCTTCTATGTCAAAAAATTTTCACTGAGGTAACCTCACATGTTCCTGATCCAACACCATAGGTTTCATCAGAATTTATTTCACCAATTGCTATTTATGATCATTTTCCCAAGGTGACCTGTTACAGGACTATTCAGAACAGTGAAGTTGTACGGCATGCTACATGTCACTGGTTCATCTTCAGGTTCTAAAATTCAGACCACAAAAACTAAATTCTATGATTTTTCTGGAAAATATTCAAGAATTCCATTTGGACCTCTATAGCCCAAGCTATAGTAATTTTCCCTAGGTGTGTTGTTTAGGGATGAATTCTGGAAGAGGTTGGAACCCTAACGTGGAGGGATCATATATCCTAGAATATAGCGAATCTGAGGATGAAGTTTGGACACAGTGTTCATCAGGATTATGTCTTCGATATCTGCAATTTTCAGCTCCTGATCCTTCTCCAATATTGGGATATAATGAATATAACAAAACTTAGCAATTTTAGTATTTAGGGTTTTTCTAGCTCCGTGTCAAACACGGGGACTTCACTTAGTGAAACTATGCCATAGCACGTTCGTTCGTGGCATATGAAACAATACCCCTATTTTCAAAAAATATTGGAAAATACCTCCAAAAATCGTTTTTTTTAACCCCCTCCCAATATTCCTTGCCAATTTTAAAAAACCCCTATTTTCCCTATATATTGCATGTATCCATTTTTTCATTTACATTTTTTATACCCCTTTATATTTCTACCTAAGGGAAAAAAAACTAAACACAAGAAAGGGCGACACTTGATATGCGCCCTTAGGCAAATCACTTTATTAGGAATTAAAATGTATCACATGATGTCAAAACAAATAAGAGAGGGTTTATTTGTACCAATCTCAAACAGTAGTGTGTACCATATTTCATTATATGATATATGTTGTATTAAAAAAAAGTATTTTTCATAATTAACCACATACTCTTGCCATTCCTTCTGATGTCTCCTATATATATCTCTGTGATATCGATGGTAGTAGTTATCATATTGATATATATGATAACATCTAGATATATGCATGTGTTATTAATACAAAGTACAAACATTCTGTGTGTTTGTTATTGACAATAAACTTAGAAATATTGTTACCACGAGAAATTGAAATTTTCTAAATCAATACATACGCTACCAATTCAAACAGCCAAGCATAATTTAGGAGATTAAAAGAACCCTGTATTATTCATTCAATAAAAGTGATAGTTGTAAGCATCCAAAATGCAATAACAAATATACAAGCCACTTTCCTTCCTACATAATGGCCACAACATAATGATCGACCTAAAACAAACATATTGTAGAAAACTAGTTGTCTCTAAGCTGTATGTAGCCAAGTCTGATCCAAAATCAATAGCCTCAACCATATTTTTACAAACCTGGAGTCAGCAAACCATTTTCTCAAAAAACAACTACTATTCAACAAGAATCAGGAAACAATGAACTCTCTTGTAGTAACTACAGGATGGACTAAAAGCATTTCCTGTGAACAATTGAAGGGCCACATTCGTCATATTCTGCTCGAGTTACCCACATCTGCACAAGCCAAAAATGAAGTTAGTCACAAGCATTCATGTTTGTATTTCATGAATCAGTGAACCAAATACGAAGTAACTAAAATGATGATATTTGATATTAGAACCTTAGTATCGGTTAATATAAACAACAAAAGATATAGTTTCTTGGAGAGGGATATCGGCCTCAAGCAGAGTTGGGTTCTATCGAAGTGAAAGAAAATACTAAGGTCAAGCATGCTGCCCAGGTTGCATTTTTCTATTAGATTAGATCCACTTTGTCTAAATTGATAAAATCAAATCATACTTGTAGCCAAAGGTATTGGTTTGTGATTAGCATTAAGCCATTCACCAAAGTTTCGTTATCAGTTTGGACTGTCCTCTTACAAATTTTTATCAAACAAGTTATACCGGAGTTGGTTACATGAACTTGTGCTTACTCAAACCTTCTAGCTAAGACCATCTAGGATCAACCCTTCGCTATGCTCAGGTAAGATATTTTGGCACCAACCTGGTACTTAAGGTTTTTCTAGGACATGACTTAGAAGGATGTCCTTCTAGAACAGGAGCTTTACTTAGGGCTGAGCTTTTACCACTGGAGCTCTACTTAAATAAGACCTTTTAGAACTTTTTTTGGCAAAGGCAAAGTTATCTTTGGAAATTTATGGGAAGATCTCTTAGGACCAATCTGGTATATTCCTTCCAAGACTGGAGTTCTGCTCAGATGAGACCTTTCAGGCGCTTTCTTTTTGCAAAGAGAGTTTCAAGGAGATGAGGTCCAGTGCAAGTCCTCGGTGATTTTGGCAGTATAACTACAGGTCATACCTGACACGTAAGTCAAAGGAAGTCTGTGCTTGTGATGCAGCCCTTCAGGCATGTTTCTTGAAGAACTTAAAAAAATGTGTTTGTAGATTTGTTCTCTTATTA